>CM029626.1:6914005-7394005 GCA_017311315.1 Dendrocalamus latiflorus
TCAAAAGCTGAGCCCTAGAAACCTAGCTGGCTTTTAATTGGTAGCTCGTGGATCCCAGATATCGCGTCGTGTTAATTAATTGGTGCGTTTGTGTTTGTTTATGCATAATTAGATGAGAGAGAGGGAGGGGTTGAGTCATCATATGCATGCTCATGGGGGGAGAGAGAGAGAGAGACAAAGGCAGGGACTAGCAAATGATCAGATGATTGGGAGCTGCGACCGATCGAGCCATGCGCCGATCCCTTGCTTGACTTGAGGGTTTTCTTTTATGTTTCGGAGTATAGCAATAACGAGATGATGACTGATCGGTCGCACATTCTCGTGTTCATCGTCTCTGACACATAAAACTTTGTTGATCCCATCACATCACGTCCCGAATATATATTTTTATGGCTTTTGTCCATCATCCTAGATTGCTAGTGTGCGTTCCCTCCGTTTGGCAACTATTGTTGTACTGCGTTTGGCAACTATATTGTACAGGAAATTACCCTACTCAGTCAAACTTTTTTCCCTTCTACAAGGCATTGGTCTTCTCACAAGAAATGGGCCTTTTCACTTCTATCTCACAAGAATTGAGCTAGATTGTTAACTTATATCTCACAACAAATGATATCCTGCAGTGCTAGCTAGATTACCAGTACTTTACTCACATTTTGCTAAATCTGCCTTGACCAAATTAATATACAACATTGGCATGGAAAGAAAAGATTTCACAAAAAGATTACTTTCTCTTAATAAGCTGCTCAATCTTAAATTTCTTGTGTATGAAAGATGAAATGCATATGTGCACGCGTACGTGTATATTGTTAGCAATATGGGTAAAACTTAATAAGAGCTCCCAGTTTTGATTGTGATATTAATTAATGAGGTTATAATTTGTGAAAAATCTGCACTTCGTGCTTAAATAGTTAAATGAATTTAAAGGACTTTGTAAACTTTGGAAATGGCACATGCATGGTACTATGTCCTATGTATTGCTTTGCTTAAAACCTTTAGTACTGTTTGAGGGAATTTGGTGAAATATTTGTAATTATTGTTATCATGATACCAGTAATGTCTTCGATATTGCCTTAACTCAACTTACTACGTTTCAGATTGGGTGTAACCTGTCCTTTGTATGCTTTGCATAATTACATTGATCAAATGATAATATCATAACTCCCTTATAGCGTGCATTCATTTTTCAGATAAGTACTAGTACTTAAGCAAATGATAATGACACACCATTTACCTCATATATATATTATATATATAAAGGTCACAGGAATATTCCCTTGTTGGATATAAAGCTCCGCATTAACTTAATTTCCCTGTTATGATATAGTGCACAAACGCAAATTCTGATTAAATAATGTCAAAGCCATTATAACCACTTGTTTAGTCTGTCCTTGCCCATATATAAGCGGTAATTTTCCTCTGATATCGTATTTCTGGAATGCGGATTGCAATTCTCCAGCTTGTTCGCCACAAGTGCTGACTACACATTATCCGCTCTAGACTTCTTAGTTCTATATATGCATTGTATGGTTACCAGGTGGTGTCTATTTTCTAGTCCATCTGTGTGCATAGTAAATGATTTCTGCATTTCGCTTCTTGGTATCCATGGAAAGGGTTTAGCAGACGTAATGGCTTCAAATTTTAAAATTAATTGAAATGCGTGCATCTCCGATTTTAATTTTGTCGTTGTGCTTGTTAAAGTCAATGTAGTTAACTTCTGTTTAATGTGTTTTGGTTATCTATTACTCTCTCTCCCTCTTTCACAACAGAATGGCGTTTTAGAGTAGATGCAACCAAACATTCTAAGTGGTTTGTCTCGAAAATCAATATCTTTTTCAACATTTAGATTTGAATATATAAAAAAGAGCTTTCATAATAATTTTATTAGGTTTTATAAATCAAATACAATAGAAATTTCTAAGTGGTCAAAATTGCATTTAAGGGACTGTATCAATATCCGAACGGTATTATTTTGTGACCGGAGAGAGAAACTAGTGTCGAATTCATTTTATGTTTTATGATTTTTCTGAACAAATAAATTGGATGATTTCACTATCGTCTTTTCAAAATGACTTATCGGTATTTAGTATGTCCATATAACTAAAAATCATTAGTCATAGATGAAAAAAAAATCCACTCAATGTAAAGGAAAGGTACGTGAACAATATACATGTACTTCAACAATTGGTAACTCTTAACAACAATCTGCCTTACAAAGTTGAACTATGGACGGGAATGTGGAAGGAACAAATTTTTACATGCTTGTTTATCCATTCACAAGGATTTATTTACTGCCTATATCAATGACCACAAATGTGATCCTTGTGAAACGTGGAAGCTAGCAATGGGCATCTCATACTCCTAGCGTTATGCATATCTTGCTTTGGGCAAATCCCTAGTTATTAATTAATTAACGATATGTTCTCTTTGTACTGGAGGCATCTCTTCGTCATTCCTCGGTCTCTTTCGATCTTTTTCTGTACCCTTTTCGGAACAAATTCGCGCTTCATTTCGCATTCCCAATCCTGACGGTTTTTACTTCAGAAAACGTGACCGAACGCTCTCTAGATCTCATGGACCACTAGTGGTTAGCTGCAGCGCTCGCCGCAATGCATAACACGCGAGGAGATGGACGCCAGAATACGCGTGCCCACAGGGTATATAGCCTGGTTGCGTCAACGTCCAATAAGATGGGGTTGTGCTTAGATGCAAGGAAGCGTTGCTGAAGCGTATACAGTTGGAACGTGGGATTTTAGTAGGCATTTTGGATGATGCACGACGTTTCTTATAAAATTTAACGCGGGATTTTAGTAGGAATCTTGGATGATACACGGTGTTTCTTATAAGGAAGTGACTATTGCAGAGGCGACTGAATTTTTTTTATCTTTCGGTGATCTGAAATTGCACTCTCAATCACCTGAAGTTACGGGTGATTTTTTGAATGGGGAGCTGCAATTTCAGGTGATTGAGAGTGAAACTTCAGTTGCACTCTGAATCACCTGAAGTTACAGGTGATTTTTTGAATGAGGGCTGCAATTTCAGTTGATTAAAAGTATAATTTCAAGTGACTGAGAGATAAAATAAATTCAGTTGTCCGATAAAATAAATTCAGTTGTCCATGCAATAGCAAAACTATTCTTATAAAACTTTCGTGAAATTTCTGTGGTCGAAACGTGCATGGGAATTTAAACGAGATGGTTGGCGCGTGTTGTGAATCAGAAAACAAGAAATAATGACGATCGCCGGTATTGGCTGCAGGCACCTCTCAGGGGGCTGAAAGTGGGCTCTGGGACAAAGTGAATAGCGTGAGAAGACAAAAGAACAGGGTGGTACCTATCTGCTGGCACTTTTTATTTGATCTAGTCTCCCAAGGAAAGGATGAAAATTCTTGCGAATGATTACATTCGTTGTTGATACTTCAGGGAATAGGAAAACATGAGACACGACAGATTCTAAAGCAATGTACCACCTCTCATCTTCTTTTCCTTGGCCATAGTAGTATAGAAACTACTGGTAAGGGTGTCACCTTTTGTTTCTCTCTACACCCGTTACGTGGTGAACAGCTTAGTAACACCACAAAGCTAGCTAGCCACCCTTCCAAGATAGAAAATCATTGTCAACACATGGAGGATAGCACATGAAAAAGCAGTGTACTGCCGTCCTTTTCTGCCCTAGCCATAGTGTTCACCACTGTTCTCCTCTCTCCTCTGTCCTGTTAATGTTCTTGCTCTCATGATAAGTGAGAAAGGAAAACCAAAAGGACAAAAAAGAAAAGAGAGGGGTAAAAACTTGTCATGGATGGATGGTGCAGGCTAAGACGAGTAGGGCTCTTCATGGGGAATCCTTAGGCGCTGTTAGAGTGGGGAAGACGAGAGGGGGCATGGTCCCATGAAGTACGTGTATTGAGTTGTTGCTGAGAGGGGTCACGTGCCTCTCATCAACCCCAGCAAAATGCCAAATTATATAGGACTGTTAGGCTCCCAACACATAGGGGCCGATCCGACCGATCACAGGCTTCCGACTTTGGGCCGCTAGAACCCAGCAGCTGATTGGAGTAGGAGCGGCTTTAGCAGCCAGCTGTGTAAGAAAAAGCCACTTCCGATATGGCTGAGCACCCCGGTTTACTTCGTACACCAGCCCCAATTGAGTTTTCCCACTCGTACAACACATCTCCCTCATGAGCGAATACCCCTCCCACCCCATGACGACGGCCATGATAGCCAGATCTGCACCGGCATCTTGGGCCACCCCACATCCGTGCCGGCCTCTCGTCCCCTCCTTGTCCGCGCAAGCCTGATGCTCCTCCTTTCACAGATTGGGCGCTGTCCACGGCCCGGTCCAGTCTCGATTGTGGATCTGCTCCGACGGCCAGTGCTCCGGGTGGCCGGCACCATCATCTGCATCTCGTCCGTCTGTCGGGAGTCGTCAACTGTTCAAGTTCACCCGTAGGTTGGCCACAAAGGTTGCGATGAGCTTTCCCCACGACCACCCCACGTGCATGAATGTACTGGCGGTTCCATACGCAATACTCCCCTACTGTTTGTCTTGCATGGCAGGATGAGTTCGTCTTGCATGGTTTCCCAGTGGAATTTTTAGCTTCCCTGTTTTTATGCATATGTGTACGTACCTTCTTTGCGGGTTTGTTGGTCAGGATTGCATGTGTTGGCGCCATGCCTGCAAATGGACAAGGGCAAGAGCAAGGGTACTTGGAGCAGTGAGGTTATGCGCATTTTCCTGGGAATCTGCGGCAAAGAGGTGTCCACCAAGAACAAGCTGTACTCTTGCTTGAACAGGCAAGACAATGCCAACCTTGGCCACAAATTGTTTGAACGCATTGACCGAATCTACACGCACAAGCAATTGAAGAATAAGTGGGAGAGTCTGAAACGCGATTACAGCCCGTTGAAAGTCCTTGACGCAGTGTGCAACGGGTCTTGGCTTGGACCCTGAGACGAGTTCCTTCACCACTGACCCTGCATGGTAGGAAGAGATGACTGCGGTAAGTGCTGAACTGGCTCCCTATTCACGCTGAATCCATGTCGGGTGCACATAGTCCGAATGGTGCACCGATAATTTGTTTTGCCTTTTTTTAGGGACAGTACGGGATGACAAAGTTCAAGGATGCATGCCTTGCAAACGAGGACCTCATGGAGCTCGTCTTTGCTGATGCCACCAGCGCGAGTGAGTATACATTTGTGCCGGGTGTGGACTCCTTGGACACCGACAATGACGACGAGGATGAGGACGACGACGATGCGAACAACCCCACTCCCCCTATAGACCCTAGTGCAAACTGCAGGCAGTGGTCCTACATCCGGCTCGTCATGTGGCAAGAGGCCTCGGCCAGTGCCTACCCCGCTGAGTAACAACCACCCAACGAAACGAATTGACCATGATGCTGAGTTGAAATGTCTAGTGGACATCTACGAGCGACCTCACACGCCCACCAGTTGGTTGTCAGTCGTGAGCGCCACCTCACCAATGCAGGACTCCACAAGGGAGGAATTCATGAGATTGATGAAGATTGTGAAGGAGTCGAGGGTTGGCAAAGAACCCATGGAGAATTACTATGTGTCACAACTATTCCTCAAGCTGGACCTCCGTACTAGCTTGCTGTCCATGGACATGACCGAGGACCAACTTCGGTGGATTCGGCTCACATGGGAGAGGATGAAGAACAACCCTTGAGCTTTTCGTTCAGTTTGGCTATCTCAATTCGCATGCGCCTAGTGCATGCAATTATCTCTATTCTACTTTGATTGCTGAGTGCTGAGCTGTATCTGGCCGTTTTGAGTCACAAGACCTTGTTTGTTCCTTGAAATTATTTGTTCCAATACCTTTTGTGTTCTGTGATATTACTAGTTGTGTGTTGTCGGTTAGGTCATTGTGAGCAAGACCTTATTAGTTCAGTTCATGGATGTGTCAATTCATTGTCAAACTGGTCGAGTGCTATTACTTGCTATGCCATCTTGGTCAATTGAGTATATTCTAAGCATTGTGTTGTTATGCCATTACAATGTTCAATGCATTATGATGTTGGCACTAATTTGTGTTTTGGGTTGTCACAGTGATGACTCATGAATATTGTTGTGCCTGTGCTACGCTGATGTCTGGGAGCGGCGAGGAGCTCTATGATCTATTGCTTTCGGTATTGTACCGAGGTCCAGCATATAGTTGTTTGATCTGTTGCCATCAGTGTTGTGTTGAGGTCCTATCGTAAGCTATATGATGAGATATCAGACATTTTGTTGTGCAATGGGGAGTACTGATTCTATACTGTTGTGCTGTTGTTTTGGTTGGAATGATGCGCAGTGGTGGCTGGGGACAGAAGGGATGGGAGCGATGAGTCCGGTGATGAGGGCATCGCCTTCCTAGCTATCGCTGCTTTTAGCTATCTCAACGACAATGCGATCTTGTAGGCAATGCCACCCCCAAGAGTTCCGACAATGACTGAATGGTAGTGGGTGCAGTTGCAACTTGCAGATCCTCAGAGGTGCCACACCATGTTCAGAATACGGTTGGGTGTGTTCAATGCGCTACATAGTACTCTAGTGGCAAACTATGGCCTGTGGTTGTCACCGGAAATCTGTTCAAAAGAAGCACTTGCCTTGTTTTTGGGGACGATGGGTGCGACAATTGCAACGACAAGCCGTGAACCACTTCGAGCATTCCGCTAGTACTCTAGTGGCAAACTATGGCCTGTGGTTGTCACCGGAAATCTGTTCAAAAGAAGCACTTGCCTTGTTTTTGGGGACGATGGGTGCGACAATTGCAACGACAAGCCGTGAACCACTTCGAGCATTCCGCTGGTACGGTTTGTCCAAAGTTTAACCAGGTCTTGAAGTACGTGTATAGCCTTGCAGGTGATGTCATTGTACAATCTGATCCTTCGTATCAGACCTTGCATCTGAGGCTCCAACATCCAAGGTTCTATCCACATTTCGTCAACTGCATAGAAGCGATTGATGGCACACTCGTATGAGTTATGGTTCCAAATGTTGATATGGCGTGGCATTTCAACAGAGACAGGTACACAAGTCAGAACGTGCTCGCCATATATGACTTGGATTGTCGGTTCACATTTTGTGTGTGCTGGATGGACCGGATCAGTGCACAACACACATATGTTGCGCGAGACAATGGCCAAATACGACGACTGATTCCCGTATCTATCGAAAGGTAATATGTTCCAATAGTTCTCAATTATTCCGTGCATTTCACAATGAGTAATAACTGATATTTATCTTTGACGGTTCTTTCTGTAAGCAAGTACTATCTCGTCGACTACGGGTACCCGAATAGACTAGGATACCTAGCATCATATTTGAATGACATGTACCACTTTTCAAAGTTCCAGAATAGTGCACAGTTGTCCGAGATGCAAGAACTTTTCAACTTCCTACACCCGCCTCTGCGGAATACGGTCGAGCGTTCGTTTGGCATGTGCAAGATGAAATGGCACATACTTGACAAGATTCCTAACTACAAGGCTCGTTGGTAAAATGCCATAATTGTAGCAGCAATGACGTTGCATAACTTCATTCTGGACTCTGAGTTGCCTATGAGAGCGCTTGCCAACCCACAGGTTCGGCACGTGGGACCTGTGCGCTTGCCAACCCACAGGTTCAGCACGTGGGACCTGCGCCCTTGCCCGAGCAGTGCTGTCTAGGCTTCCTCAGGCCACCGACGCCCTACTGATAGATATAACACTTGATTGGATAGCAGCGTCATTGGTAGCAGCGACTTAGGTTCGCGTATGTAAATTATACGTGGAGTATTCCCGGACGTGAAGTCTGTAATGAACTCATACTTGATACTTCTATGTGAAAAATCAGGTTTTTTCAACTTCTTTTAGTTGCTACAGCATCTTTTCAATTGCTACAGCTTATTTGCAACCGCTTCAGTGCTTTAGCAGCAAGAAGCCCACAGTCGGATTGAGCAGGGAGCGTGAGCTATCTCACTGCTCATCAGCTCAGTGCTCAGACCAGGGAGGTGTGTGCAGTGCGCTGTAGTCTAGTGCACAGTGCATGAGACTTTTCCTTGCCAAGATAATCACAGCTTAATTGGTGCGAGTACCTCCATTTATGCATTCTAAAACTATGTACCCACACGTTTTAAGTGTTTAACAATGACAGAAGGCTAAGCTTTTCAGCAGAAAAGACTTTGGCTTATAATTTACATTGACAACTAGGTGGTTTACCGGCACAATTGCATGGCTAGGTGGTCTTGAAAAAAAAACAATTTCATGGCTGGCTAGTCTCGTAAATTAATTAAGCTAGCATGACATTGGAATTTATATGGATTTAAACAGCTTGCTTACCGTGCTGTCTTATAATGCTATAATTATTATATCCGATCATTGCACTGTTATAATCTAGATCTAGCAAATAAATAACATATATCTTCCTCTTTTTCTTATGGTTAATGTATGTGAAAGTTTCTATGCTCTCAAAGCGAATATGCTGACTCGTTTTAACGGTATGTTCTTTTCAGCTTATAGATTACAGATTATGGGTTCTCTTGAACAAACAAATGAGATAGATTCTTCTTCGCTATTTCGAAATGACTTATCAGAATAGTATTTTCAAAACGGCTTATCAGTATTCAGTCCGTTTGTATAAATGTTCACGTTATGATTCAAAGCTATAAACCACAGCCATAAACTACGTCCGAAAAGAACTCACCTGTTGATCGGAGAGTTTAAACTCACTGCGGCTTAAGCTGAAACTGAAACACACTCGATGAACAAACCGTTATATGTTACAACTCCTACCAGATTTAGATTTTTGCAAACTATAGTACAATGTTAAGTGAGTCCACCAGGCTAACATCGACTAGCTAGCCCTAGCTAACTAAGCATAGCAGGGGCATGCAAAAATTTCGGACAGCCTGGTCCTGCGCGCCGGATGGTGCATGAGATGCATGTACAATTATTGGCACTTGTCACTGCCATGTCACACACGTCACAGATAAACAATTCACCCATCTTGGCTCCACTACAAAAACTAGCGAGTGATCAGTAATTCCTTTGCATGGAAGAAAAACCCAAATGATCAGATCGATGAACTCATGATCATCGATCGAATGGTCGGGCCCATGCATCAATCCAGCAGTTAGAATGTTGTATCATATCCATCTCCATTGCACAAGCTAACATTGTTCTGCTGCTATATGTGTTAATTTTGAGTGACCATTGGGGCCAATGATCTATATGCACAACAGCAGCAGCATTCTAACCTTTTCTTTGTATGAGCCAGATAGAGCATCCACTTTCTGAGTACTCTTTTCTCTCTCTGTGAAAGGGAGAAAGAAAAGGTTATTGGCTTAGGCCTTAGGTCTCCTTTAATTTATTCTTGCTTCCATACAAAACCCCATGGCCATGGGGCATGCACTTTGGTTAAGCTCTCACCTGTGCAACTTTTCTTCCCATATATGGATGTATTCTTTTCGGCTAGTGCTGTTGACTTTAGCATAAGTGTTTATGTGAATGAACTGAAAACTGATAAGTCACTTTGAAATGATGACGGTAAAATTGTCCAATTTATTTGTTCAGAAAAAATCATAAGTCATAAGCTGATAAAAACGAACCTATACATATGTGACCCGGAGCTAGGTACGTAGCTCGATCGCCGTATCTTTAGGACTCCTGGGCTCCATTGCTCACTCGCTTCATTCAGGAGAAAAGCTTTGTTTCTCTTTATCCTTGGCTTTGTTTTGACAGAAAGGAACAAAGCCGATATGATCTGATGTACTACTGCTACATTTTTCCCCTTGTACCGCTACGCGCAAAGCATGCATGGCTAGCTCTAGCTTGGTTGTTCAGTGCTCGATCATGCTTGCATGCATGCAAGCTTCCCGGACACACGCCTCATTTTAAGTCGACGTCACCTTTGCTTTTCTTTCGCAGGTTATCTAGTGATGGCCAAAGAAGAAAAAAGTTTGTCCATGTCTTTCTTTTTAAACCATAAAGTCTGTCCATGTCGACAAATTGATAAATGATAATATACACTCTGAACTATGAAGTCGAATTTCTATGTAGCTACCTGCGGGCAGCAAGTTCATCACTCAGTGCCCACAAAAAAAAGACAACAAAGGAGTAGATACACTGACAGCAGAGTTCACCTGAATTCTGGATTAGCCAGCCAGTGTGTGTGCAAGGCTATTGACAAGCCCGATGTGTTTGCTAGCTAGTAGGAGTCGGTCGGCCCCAGCGGTTAGGAAACCTTTGTTGATCTCTTTCCTTTTCTCAGGCCAATTCAACTCGTACAACAAGAACATATTCGATGCATGCGTCGTTTGTTCTGTACATGCAGCTACTACTCTTGTACGTAATTAACACTTCTTCCCTTCTAACAGGCCAGAGCTTCCATCTTCCAGTAAATTTTTCTTTCTTTCTTCAGAGTTCAGACCACTCGATCGATCACTGCCTTTTTTTAGGCTTTCACTAATTGGGGAGTTCAGTTGTTGCTAAGTAAAGGAGCCCAAGATATATTCATCGCCATCTCCAAGGAATCATGCCTCCATGTTCCGATGGCCATGCATGCCATTGTGTTGTGACATCACGGATCATGATATGGAGCAAATATGCCTCGCGAGTAAGTGCCAACAGCCTTGATACAAAAGCTTCAAGCTAAAGGAAAGAGGAGAGAAGGGATAAATATACTACTCATGATGTCGCCCTATGATGTCAGCTTTTGCCCCTCCCCTTGTATGATTGTATCATCTAGCCGACCTAACCCGGCAAGCTCACTCCGCTCTCCTTTCTTTTCCCTGTATGAACTTGCCGTAAAAATGTTGCAGTACTCCGTACCACCAAAGTAAGCAGCCTGGCAGTGTTGTCACTATGGTGAAACTGCATATAACAGCTAAGCTTCACCGTCAGATTTTGATCATAATTACTGTGATCAGACGTAGGATATGTTAATAAGATTATATCGTCTGTGACCATCAACAGTTCGGAGTATATGGCATGGTCGTGGGAAGGACAACCAAAAACGGCTGAAAGCCTGAAGCGACATGAAATGATTTGAGAGGAGAATAGGCAGTGAAGAAATGAACACAAGAGGAGTCGCAGACTCGTGCAATCTTGGGCTAAACCGATTTGGGCAAGGCCAAGATTTGCTTAGCCTGAAGATTGGATAGAAACTATCAGTCTTGGCCCATCAAGGAATCTATTCATGGCGGTAACTCCCAGTTTTTGCTTCTCTCCTTGAGATTTGTCATATGCTCGGCCCATTTGACAGATATGGGCCCCCTAGCTGTTGGTCCAAGACTGAGGCAGGTTGCACCCACAAAAACGAGCACGGCAAGTCGGACATTCTCTGCCAAGGTACCAAACAGTCAGCAGGCAGAGACAAGCGACAAAAAACAAAGGAGCGCCGTTCTGAAATTATCCTTCTGTAAGCAACCGATGTTTTGAAATGCATGCAGCCAAGCTATGTCAATAGATTTATCATATAAGCACTTTCGCGATGTCATGCTATTTTACAAACTCTAATAACAAAATTAATAGTCCAAATGGTGGAGTACTTTGGTCACTGTCAAAATCTGAAGCGGCACGTCAGAGTTCAGAGAGAAGCAAATACAGAGCAGGAGTGTAGTGGGCAAAACCTAGTGGACCAAACGCGGCTTCCCTGTTTCTGTTTTTCTGTCCTCTCGTGTTTCTATCCATATGGTATTCATCCAGAGCCACTCACCACTTTGCTAGTGGATTCAGAATGATCTGTATCTTCGTCATATGGACGGAAAAACGAAAGAGACACAGAAACAAGATCAGGGAAGCCGCGTTCTAGTGGACCGGCCACATAAATGCTGCAGAACGCAAGATCTCACAACTGGCACAACGGCAAAACAGAAGCGGAAGGCCGGAAGCACGAGTGAAAAAAAAAACTTTTTCTCACTGGATATGAGAAATTAGCCCATGCTGCCGACATCGACACCTCCGTCTCGTGTCTCATGCTAGCCTGGTTAATTTGCTAGTGACTATCCCTAGCAGCGTAGTGACTAGTGAGTAAAAAATTCGTACTGCTAGTCTGGTTAATTTGCTACCGGCCGGGCCTGCATGACCTGCGTGCCAGGCTTGTGCGTACGCATGCTTCAGATTTTGCGAATCTTAAAGATCTGGATGTACAAGTAAAAAAGCCTGAAGAAGTAGACAAGCACAATGATAAGATCGGGCTGCCTCGGTTGCAGAAAAAAGGAGATACTACGGCCGCAGGGCAGTAGGATACTGCTACGGGTAGATAAAAAATGGCGCAACAAGAAGCAACTAAGCATGCGTGTTGGGATCACGATTCACAAAATTGATCGCACGTCTCCCAGAAAGGCGAAAACGCAGAGACCGTGCCCCGAGATCACTCTGATCTTCTTCCCATCGAAAGCTGCTCGGTTTTCTTTTCTGGCTTCCTCAGGCGGTGAACACGCCATCTCTTTCTGGTGGCAAACACTGCCCGGCGAGGCGGCGAGAGCATATCACCACGGAGGATTTCTCTACCAGCTACGGTCGTGCGACATAATTGCGTTTGGTGTAGTTTCATTTCTGGATGTCATTCGGGCGACAGTAGAAAACGTGCATACAGCAGCACGTTTCATCGGTCTCATGGTTGCTGCGCTGTGCAACTTTTTCGACAGGGGAGCAGGGGCTACGTGTGCGATGTGCCGGCCTAAGAGAGAGAGGAGGCAAATATGTAAGGAATTTTGGACATATTTGGATCTCTAAACACCCGAAATTCCATTTTTGGCCCTTTAAGCAAAAAAATTCCAAATCTAGATCCCTCCCGAGCGCGCGTTCACCTGGGGCCGCCAGCTATTTCTTATCTCACTAGGTTGAGCTCACTCACTTCTTGTAGGTTCTAGCGAGGGTTGGGCCACCCTCGGGTAGACAGGGTACGTGTTTGCTCTCTAGTGTGTGATTTACTGTCAACTGATTGTCCTGGAATCATATGGGGTAGATGAGAGTCAGTCTGAGCCATAGTTGCCTCTATATCTTTTCTATGCTTTAAGGACTGTCTGTTTGCTGTTTTCTTTCCCAGCTTCTCGATTCTATTGCTTTGGTTCAGGGGGAGTTCAATTGGGAGCTTCTGGAGCTTAATTCTGACATAACTCAACTTGAACTAAAAGTTGCATCTAATGTTGAGGGGGAGCTGGTCTTTCATGCATTTTCAGCATTTTGCATTATAATCAAACTGCATTGAGCCTTGATTATTATCCTGTTATGACATGCTTCAATGCTTTACACCTTGCCATGACTTGTGCTTAGCTTGCTAAATTTATCATGACTTCATATGTGTAGACTAGCGTTTGCCATGATAAGTTAAGTAAAATTGATCAACTTAAATTAAACTTGTCATGCTAGCATTTGAGTTTAGTCTTTCTTGAGCTATCCTTTTATGATTCATGCCATGTCAAATAGGCTGAGTAGAGCGTTGAATCTATATTGAGCCTTAGTTTGAGCTGTTTTAGTCTCCTGATGATACATGAGTTAGTACAATGTGTTAAAAAGCAAAAAGATCTCTTTTGTGCGAAAAAACTGATCTCACCAATTCTTTCCTATGAGACAGCTTGCCATTGCACTAGGCATGAACTCAGGGGGAGTTTTGGATGACCTAGACTATCTTCTTAAGCTTATTGCTTGGAGTAGTCGCATAAGGCTTGAGATCTAGCACATAAACAAAAATTGGGTTGAAAACAACCATATGCTTTCAAAAGACAATGTTTAATGTGCTCAATTTGCTTAATCTACAATCAGAACCAAGTACCTTAACCAATGTTTCAATCTTGAGCTTATAGCACTCTATTTGGACTCAATGTTAGCTTCTTTGTTCCGCTTAGCTTATTGACATGGCCTGCATCATCCTTGGATGTCTCTAGCTAGACTTTACTCATTGATGACTTGACTTGCTCACAAAATGCATTACATTTCAGATTGTCATCTTTGTACTCTAGCTGGTTTATATATATGTCGTCATGATCTAGATAGCGTTTTTTTTTTGAGTTATGGCTTGGTGTATTACATTATGGTCAATATGGATAATTCTCATGGCTCTAAATGCTTAAATAAACAAACTTCAGCCATATTCATCCATTGACATGTCATATTCTCTCTATTGCATCTTGATGCGTTTATTGCCAAAAGGGGGAGAATAGAGAAGAAAAAGTCTGTTGGGAACAGTTTAGAGCTTTGGAGATCAATTTGCTCTTTCAGTAGTTGCTCTAGTGTTCTTCTGTCGACATGGTCATTAGCTTCATTTCATTCTTTGGACCATGTTGGATTCTTCAAAATCAAACTCTTCTTAATGCTTTTTCTACATTTGTCAATAGACTCATCAAGGGGGAGATTGAGAGACCATGTGGTCGTGCTCCATGAGAGTGATGAGTAATTGACAAAGGTTTATGTCAGTCGAGTTTGGTTTGAGTGGTTCGGAGTCGAGTCGTTGCATGGCGCAATCAGGGCTCGGTCGGATTTTGGTCAAACTTGGTCATTTGGGCTTAGGATGCATATTCTAATGTTTTGACAGGTTTGGACTTCATCAGTGGTAAGTGTGATGGCATTTTACGCTTTCATGTGTCGAACGGTGCTATTTGACGTGTTTTCTTGTCTGTGTGACTGCAGGACATCGGGTGGAGTCGTGGCGAGACACGTGGACCGGACTAGGCGCAGGTGGCGCTGAGGTCAGAACGGTCGGGATGTGTCGAAGACGACGTAGACTCGAGGTGGTTGCGAGGCGTGCGAGGCAAGGAGCGCGGAAGCTTCCCGGAAGGTGCAGGAGGGGCGAATCGGGAAATTCGCGAGGCTGCACAAGCGGGAGCGGGCGCCGTTGGATTTAGCAGGCGTAACGGGGCGGAGACCCGTTAGCCAAGGCTATAAATAGGATTGAGGGGCTGCATGCCCACTTGAGCACTTGTGATAGAATTAGGGTTTTAGAGTCAAAAGAGGCTTTAGGAAGGTTGTTTCCTTTAGCTCTTTAGTTGGTGTGAGTTGGTGGTAGAGGCAAAGTGTGCTCCCTCTGTGTCTCTACGATGGTTTCTATGTGAGTCTCCTCTCTCTGTGTGTTCTTCCTCCCAAGAAGTGGTGAGATTCTTGGTGTTCTTGAGGATTGAGAGGGAGATGAGGGATTGAGAGCTTGTAATCCTTTCTTTGTATCAAGTCGGGGTATCGGGACTCCTTTGTATTCTCTGTGAATCAATGAATGAAAGTCCTGAAGTTTTTATCTGTTCGTGCTCTCTCTGTTCTTCGTTGCTCCATTTGGTTGATTTCTGAGCTTTTTGTTTTTCGAGTTCTTGCTTGTTGGGAAGGCCCAAAATGGGTTGCTCTATGATGGGTTAGTGCTACAAGATCATTTGATCGATTTCCCGAAGAGCAAACTTGGTTTAATTCTCAGATTTCAGTTTTGGCCTTCCTCTGTTCATGAACTCAGTTTCTAGGGTTTGGAGCTGCTCTTGATTCCCTTGTTGAGATGGCTTGAAATTTGGTATGGAGAGTCCAGAGGCTATTAATTAGCTACCCTCAAAATTTCATAGCCAAAGGATCAACGGTTGGGGAGTAATTTGATTTTTGGCTCGGGTTGTGCAAAAATTCAGATTTTTACCCATAATCTGAAATTCTTGCTTCTTGGTTTGATTCTCTTCTTTCCCAAGGTCTCCTTACTATTTAGTTTGATGTAGTAAGGACTTGGATCAAAAAGATTGAGAGCAAACCTTCTTTTTAGCCAAAAATCCGAAGTCTCAAAGTTCCAGCCCGAAAATCCTGTTTGCTGATTTTCTCGAGAGGTACTACCGCTCCCCGAGAGGTACTACCGCTCAGAGGTACTACCGCTCGTCCTAGCGGTACTACCGGTTATGTTCGGACCAGTCTGATCGGCAGCGTAGGAACGTTCGGACAAGTCCGATCGTCGTGCGGTACTACCGCTCCTCGAGAGGTACTACCGCTCAGAGGTACTACCGCTCCTCGAGAGGTACTACCGCTCGTCTCAGCGGTACTACCGCCTGCAGTCAGACTTTCTCTGATTTTATTTTTTCTTGACTGCTTCTGTTTGGATCTGGTTTTTCCTTGTCTCTGTGATTTTCAGTGAGGGCTTATTTTCCTTCTTCATAGCTCCCATAGCTATTGGAGAAGAAATTTAAGTGAGGATACTTGTTGGGGGCGATTTTTAAAGATCGACATTCACCCCCCTCTGTCGCCATTTCGGTCCTACAAAAAGGCAGCTAGAAACAAGCGCGCAGACATCCTTCGAGTCAAACCAATTATAGGTGCGTATGATCGATAATGGTTATATAGGGGTGAATAATGCAGTTTCAATTTTTTAAGTATCTAAAACTCTTTTGCTCCCGAGCAAGAGATCAGATTTGTAGCCCAAATTCAAATAACATCCTAAAATTACAAAATCTCATAAATTCAATACGTAATCAGTTTGACCGTCTAGAGATGCAGTCTGATCGGGCCTGAGAGCGATCAGACTGCTCCTTTTTTTTCCAAAACAAAAAATTAACCCAACTCAAAATCACTTTTGGTACAAACAACAAAATTCATGATCAAAAACTTGATAAACAACTTATTCGTTGGACAGCTAAGATGGCTTTAGATGTACTGTGAGATCACCCAATGAATCGAAGCCAAAAACACTCACATCAACATTTCTCAAGAAATGCTCCAAATCAAGCCAGAATCGAGCAACTTCGAAATCTTACATGAGTTATCTCCATCACTTACACATTCTTAGCACATAGTAAGATCAAGAAGAGGATAGAAGAGATAAAGAACCAACAAGAACAATATCAAATGAACCAAAATAAAAACACTTCATGAGATACGAACAATGTTGAATATATTACTACTTGCGGATAAATGTTTTATAACTACTCCATAAGGAGGGTAAGAGAGTACATCATAACATATGCTATTCTCTTTCAAACTCTAACCATATAACTAAAGAATGAAATTGTTAGGATGGTTGGCATATAAGCTTCCATCCTCAACCCATTAAGTAGATGGTGCAACTAGGCTATATTTAATCCTAATAGATATTATCCACTAACACAATTGGAGAAAACATGTTAGCCCCACACAACATAGAGTTTACAGTCACACTTAACTCATGTATGTTTTTCTAGGATTGTATGGCACAATCAGAGGGGAGTGAATGATTGTCTCCGCTTTTTACCACCTAAAATCAAAACACAACGCAGAGTAATAAAAGAAAATCAATCTGAACTATCGGATGAAAACAATGACCACAGACTACTTGGTCGTACATGCTCAAAGAGTCTTTGTCGCCCAACTGCTCGTTACAACCACTCGTTATGACCGCTCGTCCCGAACGCTCGCTCCGATCACTCGCTTACGGCTGCTCGTAACGACCGCTCATCCCGAACACTCGCTTACGACCGCTCGGATCGATCGATCGCCCGCTCGTTCCAATAACTCGGCACAACAACGACACACTTACTTGTAACCTCCTTCCGCCTGAAGTCCCCAGCCATTCGACCAACACCCGAACGAGTACATGCCAAAGACAAAACATAGCATGGAAAACAGAGGAAAAGGAGCGATGCTTTGGAAGACACCGAAGATCCTTTTTCTGGAAAGAATCTGATTTATTATTTCATCATCAAGTTCTTAGCTACAAAGCGCCTCACGACACGCCCTAAAAACCTTCTCCATGAAAACCCTAAAACCTCATTCGCTAACCTACAGCCTCCCTGCATTAATAGGCCAGCGCATAAGGCGTGCTCCACTCAAACACCTCAACCTGTGTCCTTATCCCCCTGGACATGAGATCCTATTGCTTCCTCAAATCAAAGGACCCGAAACCCTTCCTAATACGAGTTTTAACCACCTCGTACAAGTCATGGACTCCATCCACAACTTCCCACGACGAAGTCTCCAAAATATCCACTCCTGTATCTCCATCGTGAACCATCACCGCATGCTCTTGCGTGAGCCCGATGACCTCGCGTGACCACCTGGACCTCAGATTACCCCCTCCTAGTCTCGGTCCTCCTCGTCACCGACTGTAACCATCTCCACGCCTCCATGCAGCATCCACCATTGTCCTCCACGTGCTCCAGTATGAGCTCGACCACCTCGCGTGATATTCCGACCGCTTGGACCTCATATTACCCCCTCCTAATCACAATCCTTTTCGTCACCGACCATAGCCGCCTCCATGCCCACCTGCATATGGAAAAATCAAAGAAACCATCTCCCGGTACAAGTTCTTCCCAACTTAACCATAATCAACACACATTAGCAAAACACACCCTTGTCTATCCCTAGATAAGAACCAAAACATTTACGACCATGCCTAAGAACGTTTACGACCGTATAGTCTATCGCTAACTTGAACAGACCCTCAGATTACTCAATACAACCGCTACCTCAGAGTGCTTGTAACCCATAAGTACTCAAAAAACACTCGCACCGCTACAGACCGACTATCGAGTACTGATTAGAAATCACAACCGCAACACGTACTCGAAGCCTATGAGTATAGACAACGCTCTGACACCCAACCGCTTACCACGATCGTGAAACTACTTCTATCGAGTACCGAGTCCTCCGACTATGAGTACCTTAAGCAACAACCATTTATCATCGATCACCACACACTGACCAGTCAACCATTGGCCCAACACGAGTACTCGACGTACTCGAAGATCACAAGAGTGAAGCAGTCGTACCAACCATGAAAGTTTACGAGCACCGACTGTGAAGCTTACAGCAACTGATCGCTAAGCCTTCGACTACCGAAGATAGAACAACAGACTGTGAAGTCTACGAGTATCGACAAGACTGCCAAATTTATGACCATAAAAGCAGTCTGCAAAACCTACGATCATTGACTACAAAGCCCTCGACTATCGAGTATGACCAGTAAAGTCTACGACTCATTTGGACTGACCAAGCCACTTTATACAACGTATCACTTGAACCTTCCCTTGAATATTTCATGCCTTCTTTATGTCACACTTGAGCTCAACCATCTCTCCCAGTATTCTTAACTGTTCTGGACCTCGGCTCCTCCATAAGCATAGTTCCAGTCCTCGTTATTGACTATAGTTGACTCCAAACTTCTGTACATATTTAAATACCAAGAAATTGTTTACAAATATAAATTTTTACAACTTGACACACGTTAGCTCAAACACGCCTTATGCAACATGAATACACTGTCCTAGCACCAAGTTACCAATCCACGGTCAATTCCCAAATTTTTGAACTCATAGTCAATTTCAGAGGATAGTTGGTCTAACCGCTGAGCATAGCCAGTCTGAACGCTTTGCGGAGCCGATCTGGCCGCCGAAACAAAACCACAGACTGAAAAATCTAAATCTTTCATAAATTTAAATTTTAACTTAACACACATAATAATAATTTTTTATAAATTTTTTTAGACATTCTCACTTGGTCCATCAATGTGCAACCATCTCTGCCCTGAGCCTTCACCCAAATCTTGTAGCAAAGCCAATCGGTCCTCTACAGACCTGGCAAGTTGTTACCAGTACTCTAATGCCAAGCCTCATTAGCACAAAGAAGAGTTAGGGCAACACCAAGTGTTCATTCGTATTAGTTTTTGGCTTTAGCTTATGAAAAGTAATAACTTATAAAGAGATGCACTTGCGTGTATTTTTCGTCAATATAAATGAAATCACTATAATATGTACTACAATCGACTAGTAAACTCTGTCTTAAAAACACAATATATTTGAAAACTAAAATTATATATATATATATATATATTAGATGAATGCCTGTGCGTTGCTACGGATTTTTAAAATTTATCATACTACATGTTTTAAAACCCACGGGTAGTAAAATTTTTAGAATATGCATACAAACATGGTCTAAAATTTTTTAAATCCGTCAAGTAAGTTGGAAGTTGTCGATCACACCTCATGGTCATAAGTCGGAAGATATCAACCACACCTCGTGGTCGTAGGTCAGGGGCCCTCGAGCACACCTCGTCATCGTAATTCAGAATCCGTCGACTATCGTGTGTGATCGTAGGTTGGGAGCGATCGACCATTGCTAGTGGTCGTAAGTTGGCAGTGATCGACGATTAATCGTTGTCCTAAATCGGGAGCCTTCGGCAATGGCTCACGGTCGTACGTCGGAAGCCGACGACCATCGTTCGTGGTCGGAATCGGAAGACATCAAGGACACCTCATGGTCGTAAGTCGGAACACATCAACCAGCGCTCGTGGTCGTAAGTCGGAAGACATCGACCACACCTCAGGGTTGTAAGTCGGAACACATCGACCAGTGCTTGTGGTCGTAAATCAGAAACCATCAATCACACCTCGTGGTCATAAGTTAGAAGTCGTCGACCATCACGCATGATCGTAGGTTAGGAGCAGTCGACCATTGGTGATGGTTGTACGTTGGTAGGCCTCCGGTGCGCTTGTGCCATGTCGCCCGACTACCGGCGGCAACCTACTCGGTCTGCCCGACCTGCTCGGCCCCGACTTTGACCACAGCTCTTTGACGTTGACCACAGCCCTGATTTCAACCATGGCGCCGACTTCGAGGACGGCCCTGACTTCGACCACGCCCCCCAACTTCGACCACTGCCCCCTTTGACTTCGACCACTGTCCCCTTCAACCACTGTTCTCTTCAACCACGACCCTTTGACGTTGACCACTTTCCCCTTCGATCACGACTTCGACTTCAACCAGAGCTCGTGGTCGTAAGTCAGAAGACATCTACCACACCTCGTAGTCGTAAGTCGGAACACATCAACCAGCACTCGTGGTTGTAAATTGGAAGCCGTCAATCACACCTCGTGGCCAAAAGCATGTTACAATCCATGGGGAGTACGAGACCTTATGGGTCTTGCTCTCGAGGATGGGGAGCTTGATCTCGGGGGTGACCTGGGGGTAGGTGACGGGGATGTCCAACTGGAGGGAGAACTCGTAGCGGCGGAGGTTATGGACAAACCAGCAGGTGCTCTCCGGGTTGATGCTACGACTACGACCATGACCGCTACAACCACGTCCACGGGCGCTACGACTATGACCATGACCGCTATTTCAAACATTGCCCCCTTCAACTTCGATCACTGCCCCCCTTCAACCACTGTCCCCTTCGACCACGAACCTTTGACATCGACCACTTCCCTCTTCGACCAAGGCTTCGACGACGACCACGGATCTTTGACTTTAACCATTTCCCCCTCGACCATTATCCCCTTCGACCACGGCCTTTTGACAACGACCACTTCCCCCTTCGACCACGGCTTCGACTTCAACCAAGGATCTTCAACTTTGACCATGGATCTTCGATTTCGACCACTGTCCCCTTTGACCACAGCCCTTCGACATCGACCACTTTCCCCTCGACCACGACCCCCTTTGACCACGGTTTTGACTTTGACCACGAATCTTCGACTTCAACCACGGATCTACGACTTCGACCACTATCCCGTTCAATCATGACCCTTTGACGACCACAGCCCTTCAACGTCGATCACTTTCCCCTTCGACCACCACCCCTTTTGACCACTGTCCCCTTCGACCACGGCCCTTCGACGTCGACCACTTCCCCTTTCAACCATGCCCCCCTTCGACCACGGCTTTGACTTTGGCCACAAATCTTTGACTTTGACCACGGATCTTTGACTTTGACTACTGTCCCCTTCGACAACCATGGCCCTTCGACGTCGACCACTTCCCCCTTCGATACTGTCCCCTTCGACCACGGCCCTTCGACGTCGACCACTGTGCTTCGACATCGACACTTCCCCCTTCGACTATCGCCCCATTTGACCACGGTTTCGATTTCGACCACGGATCTTTCACTTCAGCCACAACCCTTCAACCACGGCGCCCTTCGACCGCAGCCCTGCGTCGACCATGAACCTTTGACTTCGACTGCGGACTGACTTCGTCCATGGCCCTTCGACCTCGACCACTGCCCCCATCGACCACTGTCCCCTTCGAGCGAAGAGCAGGAGTAGGTAGAGAGGCTCACCGGGCGAGCGCCCGTTGGGCGGTAGCGGTGGGGGAGAGCCACGTGGGCGAGTGTAGGAAGAAGAAGCCACCACCGCCATCGTCGAGCGCCCTCTCTCTGATCTACTGGCCGCTGTCACCGAGCGCCCTTCTCTCTGATCCATCGGCCGCTGTTGTTGAGCGTCATGCCGCTGGTTGAAGGGGCGATGGGAGATGGAATTGGTGGCGCTGCCGAGGAGGAGGAGACACGGCATGAGGGTTTGGGGGAGAGAAGGAGGTGGCAATTGCGGGAGGTGGAGGTGGGGAGGCGACGGGCAGATGGAGAGAGGAGGTGGTGGGCAAATGCGTTGGGGTGGTGGCAACGGGGAGATGCAGCGCTGCTGAGGGAAGTTAGGGGACTGTGACCAGACGCTGCTGTGTGGGGAAGAAATTGGTGGCGGTGCTGAGGAGGAGGAGGCGTGGCACAAGGGTTCGGGGGAGAGAAGGAGGCGGTAGTTGCGGGAGGTGAAGGTGAGGAGGCGGCGATGAGCAGATGGGGAGAGGAGGTGGCGGGTGAATACGTTGGGGAGACGGCGACGTGGGGATGTAGCGCTGCTGGGGGAAGTTAGGGGCCTGCGAGCAGATGCTACCGCGAGGGGAAGATATTGGTGGCGCGCTAAGGAGGAGAAGGAGGCGCAACACGAGAGTTCAGGGGAGAGAAGGAGGTGACGGTTGCAGGAGGTGTAGTGGTTGCGGGAGGTGGAGGATGTGGGGGAAGAGAAGAGGAGGAGCGTAGCCCATGCGTCGGCCCAACCTTTTCTACGAGGAGCGGAAGAACTACCTATTTGGGGATTTAGACGGGTGATCTTTGATCGGATGGCTGAGAAGAGAGAAGGGAGAACGGACCAACGACAACCAACTTATATTTTTAAGGAGTATATATATAGTATAAATGACAGGAGCATCATGGTGCCCAGGTCTATGATTGAGACTTTTCATCTATGATTAAAACTTTCCATCCATGATTGATTTCCTTTCTAAATAGATGTTTTTTTCAAATTAATGAATGTTAAGGGTTTGTCTGATATATTATATATCATTGCACTTGCACGCATCTAAAAGTAATCCAAAGGCACACGCGCGCACACATACACACACATATACATATACATACACATATATATACACATACACATAGACACGTACACATACATATATATAGTATAAATAACAGGGGCACCATGGTGCCCAGGCTCCATGAGTGAGTCTTTCCATCCATGAGTGAGATTTTCCATCCATGATTAAAACTTTCCATCCATGTTAATGACTTCCTTTCCATACTATTGTACTAGCACACATCTAAAAGTAATCTAAAGGCAGAGAGGCTTGATGCCTGGGCACTATGGTGCCCCATTTCAGCGTCATATATATGTATATATGTATGTATATATATAGGAAAAATATCTTTTACTCCCGGATGTAATTACACCCACCTTTAATATACCACCTAAACAAACTTAAAATACTTCTTTATCACTTTAAGTATACTCGTATACTAGTTATAAAATACTCCAATATAAATCACACGAAAAAATTGCGAGGAAGTCCATAGTTTTTAGCATATTTTGTAAATACCTTCATATATGCACATAAAAGTAAGTATGTCAAAAAATGTACATACCACCTAGATAATCTTAAATACTCATATACTACACGTATATATCCTCCGTTACACAAGATACTCGTACGTTGTGAGATACGACATATGGTATAATTACATGCAGGAATAGAAAAGAGTATATATATACACACACTTAAACACAAAAGAGACAAAAAAAAAACTAGTACTGATACTTCGCACACGTTCGCGTGGACTAGCGTGTCCCGCTACCGGCCGGAGTATTGTATGTACGCACTCTCCCAGAAGCTCCAGAATCTGCTGCGCGCGCGGACGCGGCGGCCTCGTGCGGATCGATCGCACGCACGGCGGCGCGGGCCCAAACGCGATCAGATTCGGTGCGTACTTGCCGCCGCCGCCGCCGCCTTTCGCCGGTGGTCCCGTCCGTCCGCCCCGGGAGAAAGTTGCCATCCATCCGTCACGAACCCTGGGAGACGGACATGCGTTTTGTCGTGTTTGCTCTGCTCCAGCACTTTCCGCGCGACACCTCTCTGCTGCCCCACACGCAGTCTGCGTGCGACAGCATTTTCAGACGTGCGTCTACAGATGCACGCGTTTGTGTAGCACATGGTGCCTAAATCGTATGGATACCTGATTTCGCCTCGTATTAGCATTCGGGCCGTATCAAGGTTCGAGCACAAATCTCGAAATATTCGAATTTTCCGTCTTTCAAATAAGAGCTTTTTTACTGTACTCCATCTTACCCCTTTATCTACCCAACATATAATACACCAAAAAAACATCCCTAAATCTACCCAACAAAATTACCACCACATTACCACCACAGTCATTAACAATCCTAAATGCACCCCAAAACATGTCCCCAACAAAAGCTAATCTCTCACTCACTCATATCCAACGATCCAAATCGTTTGGATCAACGCGGAATCGTTTGGATCAACGCGGCTAAGCTCGAGGCGCGGCCACACGCGACCCATCCTCCCGTCCCGCACCCATCCAGCCGCTAAGCTCGAGGCGCCACACGCGACCGTACGACTCCCATCCCTCTCCCCCACGCTGCCTCACAACGCGGCTCCACGCCTCCGAGGACGGCCGCCGCCGACTCGCCCGCCAGCGCCGCCCAGGACGACCGCGGGAGGCTCCCAGGGCGTCCGCCGCCCGCTCGGCCGCCCGCGCCGCCACCGGCTCGCCTCCGCCCAGGACGCGCGCCGCCGCCGGCAGGCTCCCAGGCCGTCCGCCGCCTGCTCGCCCGCCTGCGCGTCCGCCGCCCGCTCGGCCGCCCGCGCCGCCACCGGCTCGCCCGACATCTCCGCCCAGGACGCGCGCCGCCGCCGGCAGGCTCCCAGGCCGTCCGCCGCCGGCAGGCTCCCAGGCCGTCCGCCGCCGGCTCGCCCGCCTGCGCGCCCGCCGCCCGCTCGGCCGCCCGCGCCGCCACCGGCTCGCCCGACATCTCCGCCCAGGACGCGCGCCGCCGCCGGCAGGCTCCCAGGCCGTCCGCCGCCGGCAGGCTCCCAGGCCGTCCGCCGCCGGCAGGCTCCCAGGCCGTCCGCCGCCTGCTCGCCCGCCTGCGCGTCCGCCGCCCGCTCGGCCGCCCGCGCCGCCACCGGCTCGCCCGACATCTCCGCCCAGGACGCACGCCGCCGCCGGCAGGCTCCCAGGCCGTCCGCCGCCTGCTCGCCAGCCTGCGCCGCCGACCGTGACAACCGGGACGCACGCGACCGGCTCCCAGGACGGCCGCCGCCGAGTCGCGCGACGCCCGCCGGTTTCCAGGAGGCCCGCCACCGGCTCCCAGGCACGCCGGGGCAGCGTGCCCACCCATGAGTCCACTTCTTTGCTTTCCATTTGTAGGATTTATTTATTTACTATTTATTTACAGGATTTTAAGTGATCTGTCATGGGGGATAGACGACCAACACGCCATGCATTTAGCGACATATCAAACATCATTGGACGAGGTATATTTAATATTAGTTGCCACACCTGTTGCACACACTGTACATCACAACAGAAATTTACTACCCTGCAGGTGAACCTGCAGATGATGAAGAGAGAAAAAAAAGGGAAGAGAGAAATAGAAAACAACGTGAATATCGCGCACGGAAAAGGGCTGAGGAAACCAACGAACAAAGAGAGGAGCGGAATAGAAAGCAACGTGAGTACCGTGCAAGTAGAAAAACACCGGCAGTACTAACGACTCCTGAACATGGTATACGCACTCTAATCATGTATACTATTCTTATTTGTTTACGCATGGAAATGAGTAACACGCTTAATTTGTTTTACACTCGTAACCATGTCATGTAGAGCCTATATCCGGTTGCACAGATGTCCACATGACAGGATCAAACATGCCATCTTGGTTTGGTACGTGTTCTATGTTGATGCAATTTTGATTATAATACTACACGATATAAATATGCCACCGGTACGTGTTGTTTAGTTGACTTGAAAACTGTGAGTTGCAGGAGGAAAAACACCACAACAAAGTGGTGTTTCAACCATCTGCCAAGCATCAATACATACTGTGAATGAAGTAGAGCCTAAATCCGGTTGCACAGATGTCCACATGACAGGAGTAGTATATTCCACCTTGCCGTCATCACGGTTGGGTACGTGATCTATGTCGAAGAAATTTTGATTATATACTACGATATATAAATATGCCTCATGTATGTGCTGCATAAATGAATTTAAACCTAAAATTTGCAGAAGGAAAAACACCACAAGAAATTGCTGTTTCGACCATCTGCCAAGCATCAATACAACTTGAGAAGGAAAATGATGATCCAAATGAGTCCAGCGACTGGCTACATAGGAATGATGAGTACGTCAGGAAACAACGGCCACCATTGACCCCTTTGCAGCCCGAAAGTTCAAATGGCACCATAATTAATACAGGTATGCTAACATCTAACTAATTACATTATAAATTTCGAGGGGTGCGGATAGGATAAAATATATCTCTTGTGTACACTGGTAATCAGGTGCCTGCTCAAACGCTGCCAAGCTGCTTAGAAGCCGAGCGTGCCCTACTCTTGCCCAGGATGAAATAGTTAACCATATACCTGTGACACATGTACAGCCGAGATGTGTTGACACCAATAATGAAGTCGAATTTGATCCTGCTTTATTCGAACCTACTAACCAATATTCTGATCATGAAGGTTGGTTATACAAATCTGATCACCAGTGCACTTTTTTCTTTGTTGGCACTTTGTTGTGTGCATGTTTAGGATTATAATTTCAAACCCATGTGAAACAGATCATCTACGTGACATAGAAGAGGAATTTGTCGTAGAACAAGAGGATGATGGGCCTATAGATTTTGAGACAATGCAATTTCTTGGTGAAGGTAACTATTAATTCATTTGTTATTTGTAACCATGTTGATTAACTACCATATTGACATAATTTTCAATATAAAATACAGAATGTGCATTCGAGACGTATCGTGTCAACAATGATTGCACTAGCAACGCTACCCAGGATGATCCTTATGATTTCGTCTACCAAAACTTGCCGAAAGAGCACCATGTTTTGAAAAAGGTTCCTAACTGCCAATATTGTGGAGCCATGAGGTTTGAAGGCGAACCACCAGGATTCTGTTGTAGAGCGGGGAAGATAAAAGTGCATATCAATGATGTACCTGCTGAGTTGAAGAGGTTGTTCACGAGTCAGGTGGATACCGATGCAAAATATTTCAGAAAACACATACGGTACTTCAACTCACACTTCTCATTCACAAGTCTCGGAGTTACACTGGACCGGAGATACTGCACCGCAGCAGGTACTGGCATATATACATTCCGTGTACATGGTGCCATGTATCATCGTCTGGACCATTTAGTGCCAGGATCAAAAGGCCCACGTCACCTACAACTCTACTTTTATGACACAGAAGAAGCTGATACATTGTCACATAGAGTGAAAAGGTCACCTGATCTTGATATAAATATCGTAAGAAACGTGCTAAGAATACTACAGGCGAATAACCCTTATGTACAGACCTTTAATACAGCTGGTTCTATTCCAAATCTTGGTGACTATGTAATTGAGCTCAACACTAATGTGACACCTGACCAACGAAGGTACACCCTCTTGTACATTGCTCGCTGTTTTTTTTTACCTCAGACAGATCAATATGCTTAGTTAGTTAGTTAGTTTATAAATAAATCTAGCATATGACTTGTGAATATACTACTTCATCTTTTTTTAATGGATGCGTAACATTTTATTTTAAGGTATAATGCCCCTACTGCCTCACAAGTTGCTGCTATCTGGACCGATGGAGGTGACCCCCAAAGATGTTTTGATAGGAGTGTTATTGTATACCCCAAAGGAGAGAAGATGCGCTATATCAAAGCATATCATGGTTGTTATGACCCATTAGCATATCCTTTATTAAATCCTAATGGAGAAACTGGATGGAATAAGTTCATGCCGTACAATGACAGTCCCAAAGAGTCAACGTCTCCTACTGATGGCGAGGATTCAGTGCAGCAACCATTGGGTATGGCAAAAGTCCAGATTCAACATACTTCATCCTACTATGTATACAATAAATAATATATATAATAAACAATGTATTTCCATATTCATGCAGATGATAATGAAACAGATGATGACATACAGCAAGGTGACTACATGAGTAGACTTGCAGAAACAAGTAAATCTACAAGGTTTGTGACAGCAAGAGAATATTATTGCTTTATGATGCAAGTTAGAAAGGGTCTGTTCAACATCTTGTTGTTTGGAGGGAGGCTTTTTCAACAATGGGCTGTCGACATGTATATCAAGATCGAGTCCATGAGGCTTGACTGGTATTCTAACCCTGAAAACCAGAAACTCATAAGGGCTGAACTGTACCAGGTGAGTACTTCTAAATCTTATGTGTGCCATGAATGGTCTAAAGATGCATAAAACAATGGGCTGTCGATATGAGTAGATTTGTTTTAAAAATATGAATTTCCAATAATTTTTTCATATGCATTGTAACAGAAAGTATTACTGAGTTTGGAATAGTTGAGTTACATGTGACAAATTTCAACACCTGCTGCTGACTTACAGCAAAAGACACAACTTGATCAATATTTTTAATTATGACAGACAGACCCCACAACCAAACAATTCATAAGTCAGGACAGACTCCCTATACACACTCACTTTGTTAGACCATTCATGAATAGCAGCATAGCTATCATATTTTTAGTGCATCTCTTGATATTTTAGCAGCATAGCTATCATATTTTTAGTGCATCTCTTGATATTTTAGCAGCATAGCTATCATATTTTTAGTGCATCTCTTGATATTTCAATGGAGAAGTATAATAGCTAATTCACTCATTTTGCAAATATTTTTCTTATGTGTGCCGTAGGGCTTGGTTGATATAGTTTCTGCCGGAGAGACTAGAGCTTCAGAGGTTGGAAAGAGAGTTGTGTTGCCCCGTTCTTTTCCCGGTGGTGATCGCGATATGCAACAAAGATTTCTTAATGCAATGGCCATTGTCCAGCGTTTCGGGAAGCCAGATTACTTCATCACAATGACTTGCAACCCCTATTGGGAGGAGGTCACAAGCAATCTTGAACCTGGCCAAACACCACAGGATCGGCCAGATCTGGTGTCAAGAGTATATCGAGCCAAATTACGCTCAGTCAAGGATTTGTTGATAAAGAAGAAATATTTTGGTGAGGTTGCAGCATATGTGCATGTGACTGAGTTTCAGAAAAGGGGCTTGCCACATGAGCACATCCTATTGATTATGAAAAGAGGATGTAAGTTATCGAACCCAGATGAATATGACAAATACATCTCGGCAGAGATTCCTGACAAGGACAAGTACCCCGTGTTGCATAACCTCGTCATTAAGCATATGCTCCATGGACCATGTGGTGCCTTGAATAGGAAGTGTCCGTGTATGATTGATGGAGAGTGTCGCTTTCGCTATCCTCGGCAATTCAACCCAAAGACACAACAAGGCAAAGATTCTTATCCTTTGTATAGGAGAAGAGATGATGGCCAGCGTGTCAAGATAAGAGGGGCCGAGTTGGACAACAGGTGGGTTGTCCCGTACAATCCTGGCCTACTTATGAGATATAACTGTCACATCAACGTTGAAGCATGTTCAAGCATCAAAGCCTGCAAGTATTTATTTAAATATGTATACAAAGGCTACGATTGTGCATCATTCTCAGTCGTTGATGCTGGGGTAATAAATGAGATTCGTCAGTATAGGGATGCTAGATACATCTCACCGCCAGAAGCCGTACACAGGATTTTTGGTTTCCATCTTTTTGGGGTATACCCTTCTGTTTTGCAGCTCCAATGTCATCTGCCAAACATGCAGTCTGTTATTATTGATGAGACAAAGAATTTAGAAGAAGTAGTGAACAATCCCAAATCTTCTATGACTACACTGGCAGAATTTTTCAAGGTTAGCTCTGTGGACACTTTTGCAAGAAGATTATTGTACAAAGAGATGCCAGAGTACTACCGGTGGATCAGTGGCAAAAAGGTATGGCAAAGAAGAAAGAAAAAGGGACAGATTGGGCGGATAGTGTATGCGCACCCTGCGGAAGGCGAGAGGTATTTTTTGAGAGTGCTTCTCAATCATGTTAGAGGTCCAACTTCATTTGAGGATCTGAAAACTGTAGCAGGAATCATATATCCTACTTTTAGAGAATCATGTGAGAAGAGAGGACTCATAGAGACGGATAAGACAATTGATGACTGCTTGTGTGAGTCAGCCACCTTTCAGATGCCATATGCTCTCAGAAGGTTATTTGCTACTATTCTGGTTCATTGTGAGGCCACCGAAATTCGTGCACTGTGGGAGAAGCATAAAGAATCAATGTCTGAAGATTACAGCAGAAACCAGTGTAACTCAAAAATAGTAGAACAAATGGTGCTTAGAGATATAAGGGATTTGCTCCAATCCATGGGAAAAGATATAAAAAACTATGATCTTCCGGAGCTGAATGATACAGGTAGCAATTTGCCATAACATTGTGTACTGATCTTACAAATAGAAAAAAGTATACTGATATATAATTTTTTTTGTCAAACAGCTGAATTTTCCAATGACATAATGAGGGAGGTCAGAGAAGAACTTTCGGTGGGGGTCGACCAAGAACATTTAGAAATAAAAGGGAGTCTTAACAAGGAACAGCGTGCTGGATTTGATGAGATTATGGATCATGTACTAAATAAGAAAAGCCAAGTGTTCTTTGTTGATGGTCCAGGAGGAACAGGAAAGACGTTCCTGTACAAGGCACTACTTGCTAGAGTGCGTTCTGAGGGACTGTTAGCCATTGCAACTGCAACCTCAGGTATAGCAGCGTCGATACTGCCTGGAGGTCGCACGGCACACTCAAGGTTCAAAATCCCTATAAAGCTTGCGAGCAATAGCATGTGCAACTTCACAAAGCAAGGTGGGACTGCAGAGTTACTCCGTAGGGCATCTTTGCTAATCTGGGATGAGGTTGCTATGACAAATCGTCTAGCGGTTGAGTGTCTTGATAGGTCGCTGCAAGATATTATGAACTGTGAATTGCCATTTGGGGGGAAGGTCATGGTATTTGGTGGAGATTTTAGACAGGTGCTTCCAGTGGTAACACGTGGGACCAGAGCACAGGTGACAGATGCTACATTGCAAAGATCTTATTTGTGGGATAGTATCAGAAAGATAAGGTTGACACGTAACATGAGGGCTCAGTCTGACCCATGGTTCTCAGATTACCTCCTTCGAATTGGGAATGGAACTGAAGAGACAATTGCCAACGATTATGTTCACTTGCCAGAAGATATTGTGATTGGTTATACAGATACAGATGATTGTGTAAACAAGCTAATCCAACATGTGTTCCCATCACTTGATGACAATGCAAGATCAACAACTTATATGAGCACACGTGCCATCCTTTCTACCAAAAATGAACATGTGGATCAGCTAAATGAGAAGATGATTGACAGGTTTCCAGGTGAGGAAAAAGTTTACCATAGCTTTGACTCTGTACATGATGATTCAAGAAACAACTATCCTATTGACTTCATAAACTCCATCACTCCAAATGGTCTCCCACCACATGTGCTCAAAGTAAAAATCAACTGCCCTGTGATCCTTCTCCGCAATCTTGATCCAAACAATGGATTGTGCAATGGCACAAGGTTAATGGTTAGAGCCTTCCAGGACAACGCAATTGATGCTGAAATTGTTGGTGGGCAGCATGCAGGCAGAAGGGTGTTTCTACCTAGGATTCCAATGTCTCCGTCCGATGATATTTCACTGCCTTTCAAGATGAAAAGGAAACAGTTCCCGATTCGCCTAAGCTTTGCAATGACCATCAACAAAGCACAAGGGCAGACCATCCCAAATGTTGGGATCTACCTTCCAGAACCCGTGTTCTCACATGGACAGCTTTATGTCGCTTTGTCAAGGGGAGTTTCAAGGCAAACAACCAGAATTTTGGCAAAACCAAACAAGGAACTAGATACTACAGGGAAGACCACCAAGAATATTGTATATAAAGATGTGTTGAACTGGTGATGAGTGGTAAGTAATATTTTTCCAAACATGAAGTCACCCAAATAGTTCTACTGTTCCTTCTTGAATTTTTTTAAGATAATGTCTTGAACTAGATTCTGATGCATGCCAAAACAAATTGACTGCAGAACTTAAAGCCACTGAATATTACCTTGTAGAAGTACCCAACTACATCTCAGATCAGCCCTCCAGAATATGCATAAGTGTAGTAAGATGTCTTGCTCATATCCAGGTATATACAGATCCTAAGTTTCAGTGGGATGCAGCTGTAAAATCTGTCATGCAATTGATTTTTAGCCTGCAAAATACTTGTAAATTGCAAGATTTCCATCTTCTTTTTATCAGGACTGTTTTTAAAGACTGCTATTTTACTGTCAATATGCAGGCAATTCTAAGAATGTCAATATTCAACACCTCAGGATCTACATTTGCACCTAAACAACCTTCTCATATTGTATGACTTTCCCTGTATTTTTGAGATGTTTTTTTGAGCTGTTGAGATGCTGGGATGTTTTTTTCGAGCTGATGTTCAGTGGCAAGGTTCTTTTATTTAATTCTTATTTCAATATTGCTCATTCCAGTAGAAAAAAAACATTGTGGTAAGGTGGACAAACATTTTTCCTGCAGAGCTTTATACAGAGCTTTTGTACAGAGCTTTATAGACAGCAACACTGAAGTACTATGTTGGTAGACTTGTATTTGATTATCCATTGGAAATACTTTACATGGAATTGCTGTTACTTTTAGCTGCCTACTCTTGGGAAATACTTTTTTTAGATATATTCATTGGAAATACTTGCTTTAGTGTCCAGTTCATTTAAATTCTGAAGTTCACTGATGTTAACAGTAAACCACAAAATATTATTTTTGACATTCTACTTCAAGAAGTGATCATTGGTATAGATTCTGTACTTCCTTTACAAATCCTTCGAGATGACAATTTTCTCTTCCAATGAATGCTATTAATTTTTTCAATTCAAGGTTGAAGCAGGTTCTTGAATTTTTTTAAGATAATGTCTTGAACTAGATTCTGATGCATGCCAAAACAAATTGACTGCAGAACTTAAAGCCACTGAATATTACCTTGTAGAAGTACCCAACTACATCTCAGATCAGCCCTCCAGAATATGCATAAGTGTAGTAAGAACTCTTGCAGAGGATATGGTTAACCGAATGATCAAAAAGAGCTCTTTGACTGGTGGGAAGTATGCCTCATGCAAAACGTTTCTTTCCGAGGCATTCTTTGCTATGTAGATTGAGTATTGATGTTTTGTAGGTTAATGACACAGTTGGCACACTGGCTGGTGGGAGATATATGGACAACGATGTAGTTGCTGCCATAATATTGGGCACTGGTACAAATGCAGCATATGTTGAGCATGCTAATGCTATTCCTAAATGGAATGGTCCACTGCCTAGATCTGGAAATATGGTTAGTATAATGCTCAAATAAATTATTTTCTTTTGGACAAAAGGCAAAGATAAATTTATAACTGTTCTGGAATTATCTGTGCGCGTGATTCACATGTTTTTGACTTGTTATACTATGGGAAACTTGCACGTTTCTTTGATATGGTCACATCCAATGAGTTAAAAAAACAGCTGGTAGTTGTGGCCCTTACTAATAATAAAGTAACTGTCAACATGTTATTTTTATTAATATTTCTAATTCCTTCAGTCAACCGCAGTATGCTTTTTTTTTCTCAGTTCTTGCTATTCTCCAGCTTTTTAGTGTGCTAGAATTAAGTCCAGTCACTATTCTTATGGAATTTTGAAAAGGGCATACCTACTCAAAAGCAGCTTTTCAGTGGAGTTGGTCTTGGATTTAATAGTCCGTCTGATCTTTGTAACCTGGAAGCAAATGCTCTTTTCAAATTTGTTCAATAATTTGTCTCATCCTTGCAGATGCTTGACACGGCTCTGTCTCACTTGTTGGAAGGCCGGCATGTGGTTGAAGCGAATGAAGACTACTCCAGTTGATGTTCAGTGGCAAACGTTTTGTATTTTGGTAGCCGGTGAAGGAGCTGAACCTGTTACAGCTGAAAGAATTGACCACCGTGCTATGCAATTTATTTTGTTGTATTAAGGCTTGTTATTGGCCATTTGATGATGACATCACATTACTTGATATATCTTGTTATTGGCAATTTATTTTGTTGTATTAAGGCCTGACTACCTTATTTTGTGACAAGGAGCGTTTTTTTTCTTGCTGCAATTTTTAGTAAGAATTAATTACGGAAGTATCTTTTCTTCATAGAGATCAATAGATGGATGGTTCACGCCTGTTGCATGTACATGGTAGAGATAAGTATATATTCGGTGTATTTCTTCTTTTATTTTTCTATAGGAAAACGGCAAGGTGACGTGTGTGGCCTTGCTTGTCCATTACAGGTCACAGCAGGCACAGAGCATGTACTTGGTATGTATAAGTATATAATATTCTAGGTGTATTTCTTTTATTTTTCTATAGGAAAACGGCAAGGTGACATGTGTGTGGCCTTGCTTGTCCATTACAGGTCACGGCAGGCACAGAGCATACAGCAAGCAGAGCAAAGTATTGCCGTGCAGCATGAAGGGATACAGGAGCGGCTGACATGATCACCCCACCTGTCGGCACCTCCAAACATCTCCAAACGAACTCCTCTGCTCTCGCGCCCATCAATCCCTTTGAACTCAAAGCCCAGCGTCATTAAGTCTTTTTTTTGGGCGCCATCAAGAAGAATGCAAAGGTCGTCACTTTATCTCCCTCTGCTGATCTCTTCATCTCCCAAGGTAGACGCATGCTTCATCTCCCTTTGCTCCTCACTTCATTTTTCTCACCTCACTTGTGCTAACAGCCTGCACATCAGGAGAAGCTCGACGCCGCCGAGGTGGTAGGACAGTGGGAGACCACGGCCGCCGCCGCCGCCGCCGCGAGGTTCTCCGGTGAGCAGGACCCCGAGAAGGTGAGAAGCACTGAGCTATCTGCACTAGGCGTCCCTGTGTGCCCTTGTTCACTGAACCAACTATTCTTGTTGACAATAAGATTTGTAAACCTGTTCTTGCGACCACGGCCATCATCACTGGAGCTTAGCACACAATGTCAGGCTGGGCGGCGAACGAGGGCGATCATCACTAGGCAATCCGCAAGCGGACAACAGGGAAGGTCGGGCGCTTGGCACAGCAGTCCAGGCCAGCCGCCGGCGATCTGGCAAGGCCAGGCGAAGCAGCCACGCGAAGACACCAGGTGAGGGCGATCATCACCAGGGAGCCGTTAGTTGATCACGGTACGTCAACCTCTCATAACTTTTAAGTTGTTTTAGCCATCCTTTGCACTTGTTGTTCAGTGATGTTAAATTGTTCAGTGATTGTCAATATACAGTCATGTTAAATCTCCAGGCTGCTGCTAGCCTACTACTAACTGTTGGTGTTCAGTGATTGTCCAACAAGTGTTTAATTAAATTGTTGGTGTACAAACTGAACTTCGAATCGAGTTAAGGACTTTTGATTATTTGATTTGCATGATTATATATATGCAATAGCCTGTCTCATATTTATTTATTTACTGTTACTTCCTGTCTATCTAAAGCACCACATCATACTAAAATAATTTAGGTGAAAAAAATAATGTCGGAACACTCTGAGGATGTCATTTTGCTTTGGCACAAATATAGGCACTTTAATAATCAGATGTCCTACTAGGCATCATAAATCTTTGATTGTACTTTGGTTTGGCTGTGGGATTTATTTCATTAGAGCTATATCTGTGCACTAAAATAATACATTGGTACAGTATCCCTTTTTTACATCAGAGTGTGCTATTGGTAGATATGCTACAGTATCCCTTTTTTAGAAAAGTATTTTATCTTTTCTATTCTATATACTTTTTCTTGCTTTGATTAAGGTGCCTTCAAATCTAGACTAGATGGGTACACAAGGGGACATAGACGGGGACGAAGGTTGCGCCAGTGTTGTTTGCAATGCTGCAAAACCTGTGCTTGACGGCACATGTACTTCTAACAATTCAACTATTCAAGTGTCGGCAATAACAGATGACAACCAAGAACTCGGTATGCACTCTATTCATCATTGCATATTCATAATTTTGGTTTAGATAAAATAAAATATTAAATTTTTCTCATATCTATACAGATCAAAAGAAAAATCATATAGAGAGTGAGGCAAGAATGGACACGATTGGCAATGCTCAGATAATTGCCGAGGAGGAAATGCGATCACCCTCTAACCAACAAATTGATTTAGATGGGGACAAAGGAAACACCAATGTTGTTTGCAATGCTGAAAGTCCTTTACTCGATGTTATTATGTCAGACACCTATACTCCCAATTCAGTTGCCCAAGTGTCAGCTGTAACAAATGACAACGAACAACTAGGTATGCACTCTAATCATCATTGCTCATCTCAATATAGATCAATTGAAAAAGGATATTGAGACTAAGACAGAGATAGTTACTGAGGAGAAGCAATCAGCCTCTAACGAAGGAGATGATTTGAAAACATTGATTCGGATATCACAACATAACAAACCTAAGAAGTCAAACCTTGCTAAAGTTGTGCCCCAAGGTAACTAATTAGATTTTTTTATTATTGCGCTCCTTTTGATTTGCAGTGATATAATTAACTCTTGAAAAATAACATTACACGTTCTAGATTACAAGTGCACCCAGGACGATCTTGAGATTCTTGAATACATGAAAGCTTCACCGAAAAAGAAAGTTCTGGTCAACATTGACGATTCATGGGTAAACAGGGATGATATGGGGTGTCTTTTTCAGGATGGCATATATGTGAATGGCGCTGTAAGTGCATATTTTATTTAAACCTACATATATGTGAAAACAGAACATACTAATTGCGCTTTATTTACAAATAGGTCTTAAGTGCGTACATTCATTGTATGAGGGATGAAGAGCATTTACTTCACAGGGAAGGTGGAGATGTCTTTTTAGAGGATACATTTATAACTAGCTTGCTTAAACGCGATGGTAAATATTCTGATGTGCCATTAAGCTATAAGGAGGATATCACTGATACAAGTGTGCAAAACTATTTGAAAGCTGACATGGTAACTTAAATCTTCGTGTATTTGTGATAAATATTTATAATAATATATGACCATGGAAAATACTTCACAAAAATTTGCAATGTTTCCTGTAGCTTTTTCTTCCAGTTAACATAAAGGACTGTCATTGGTACCTAGCGGTTATGAATCCTAAAGTTTGTGAGATACATGTACTAGACTCATTTGGGCAAGAATTTTTGGACCGCAGGGACCTCGACTTTACGGTGAGTAATGATTTTTTGTATTATTAGTATTTTATATTATATTTTATTACTACTGAAAAATCATATATTTATATCATAACAGTTAAGAGGCCTAGAAAGCAAATTCAAACTTGTAGCACAACATAAAGAGCTGAACCAAGCCAAGTGGCAGAACCTTGATTTTTCAACATGGCGAAAAGTAGAGAAGTTCCAACAGCGGATGCAAACAGATGGGTACACTTCATTTGATTATAATTTAGATAGAAAAATGATCATGTTTGTTTTTCTTACACTTGCCTCACTATGAATTTCTTTTTTTTTCAAAAAAATGAATAGAGTATCATGCGGCTTATGGATGATAAATTATATGGAATATTGGATTGGATCTTCTCTATCTGATAATGTAACTCAGGTAATACATAGAGGAGCTCTACTGCATGATTACTTATAGAGAAATATATTTTCATCTTCTTACCAATATATTTTTTTATTAAAATTCAAATTATGTGTAGGACGATATAAATAATTTCAGGTTTAAGCTACCTGTAATCTTGTGGGACTCACGAATAAACATAGCAAAATTATACCAAGAGCCTGAACAAGAATATCAAAACAATGATAGTACAAGTGACGTCGAAATGATCGAAAATCCGGTTGAACTAGCTAAAGAATCTGACACAACACATCCAATAGAATCAGATATATCTCCATTTGTTCCATCAAGTACGGAAGAACTATTGTGTGAAATTGTCACAGCCATCATGATGATCAACAATGATACATCTTTACAGTAAGTTATTTCAAAGTAAATATTTTTTGTTCTAATTTAAATATTTATTACATACATCATGATGATCAACGATGATACATCTTTACAGGAAAGAATGGATTCGGAACACCAAGCCTTATCCAATTTCTTTAAGTCTCAAAAAACTTAAAGAAATATTAGACGTAAATAAGCCAATGGATACTGATTGCTTCAATATGGCTGTTCGGATGATGGCATGTAATGAGGGCTTATTGTGTTTTGAAGAAAAATATCACTATATGGACATGCAGTTTTGTGTAAGTCCGTATTATTATTTATATACACATATAATTTTTATTATAACTCTATATTTTACTGCAGTCAATATCTGCTTTTTCTCAAGGCCCTGGCTATCGTGTGAAGCTAGATATCAAGCGGTTGGCAAAATTGTTTGAATGTTGGCCAGACATGGAATATGATATTGAACATTGCAGCACTGTAAGCTACATTAATTTGTCCTTCATAAATCTATAGTTTTATTGCCCTAACATCAACAGATTGTTTGCAGATTCTATTGCCGTACTCTTCTATGGGTCAGTGGACATTATACGTACTTAACATGGTGGATAGAACTGTTTCTATAATGGACCCGATGCCTATACCAAAAGAGTTTAAACTTAAACCTCGAAGCTTGTATTATGTTAATACAATAAAAGCTATTGCCAACAATATTAACTTGGGCATGGACTTAGTCAATCCTAAATGGGTAGACCATATTTTTTGGTGGCGTCGTATATTGCCACCATGGGTTCCAAAAACAGCAGATTGGTAATTGCTTATAACTTTCACACTACTAATTTATTCTATAGTTCTACTTGTATGTACAATAATAATCTTTTCCTTGTGCAGGAAACTAACAGGATATTTTGTTATCAACTTTATGCGCTTTTGGAATGGTATTAGATTACCAGTGTTTCCAATTGTGAGTAAACAATCTTTTGTGTACTTGGTAAAAACATTCTACAATTAATTGTTATTTATAACAGTAAAGTGTAATGATTTGTACAGGATGGGAATACACTGAGGACCAATTTCTTGGTACAGATGTTGAAGTGCAAGGACAACGAATCTAAAGACAACATTCCTGAAGATATACAAGAACTTATTATGCATGTGAGGATTTAGAAAACATTCCTTAAGACATACAAGAACTTATTGGAACCAATTTTATGGTAGAGATGTTTCAGTGTATGGACAACGAATCTAAAGACAATATTTCTGAAATAGTCTTTTTATTTTTTACCGTATCGTTAGCATGAGAAAGAAAAAATATAATTGTTTGATTGTTTTCATATGCATCTCCGAAATATAGCCGTAGCGTTAGCACGGGCACTATACTAGTAGGTAAGAGGATGTTTAAATCTTGAGCCATTGGTTTATTGAGATTAGTTTTGGCCTAATGAAAATGTAACTGGTAAGGAAACTAGCTACCCACTAAATAAGCTACGCCTTAAATAGTAATGTACTGAATTGGCATATCTTTTCATATCGAACTATTGCAATCCTTTTTGAATAATCGACATCACCCTATGGTTCTTCATGTCTGATCAAATCACACAATATGATCACATGGGTCTTGCACAAACTTGGTTCAAATACCTGCAAAAAAAATTAAAAAAGCTATTCTTTTGTACTCCAGACTAATTCCAAATTTAAAATGATATGTATTTTTAATATAATATTTGAAATTAATTTTGTTTGTTGTAAGTTTGATTCTCAAATTAACAAAAATATAATATTTCACCATCAATTCAAAAGTAAGTTGCAAATTTCAGAATAACAACAATTTGAGAAAAATATTAAAATTAAATTTGCAATACATTTCATTTCAAACAAAACAATTTGAATTCAACTGTTTTTGTGGCGACTCAGCTAGTGTACCGATGCATACATGATTACATCTTGACCACGATTAGCGCTGACGCAAATAGTTGAAAGGACGTTCTTTTGTCTAGGGAGAAACGCCGGTATTAATTGTAATAGATTCGTTTCTTTTAGAAAAATAATAAGTCCAAATAACATCTTAAATTTTGTTTAAAAGTTCGTCCAACATCCTAAACTATAAAATCAGAAATTTAACATATTAAATATTGCAATCCGGTTCAAACAATACTTTAACCTGATTGCATATGGTGGTATTGCCTGTGTGACGCAATTACAAAGTTTGGGGATCAAATGCCTGATTTCAAGTTTAGGGTGTTGGACAAACTTTCGAGCAAAATTCAGAGTATTATATGGATGTTTTCCCTTGTAAAATTTTGTGCCGGCCTAAGTTCCAAAAATGCATTAAAAAAATTCACAATACTACTATTATTTGTTGAGTAAGAATGTACTCATTCTTGCATATTTTTGTTTAGACAATGAACAATATAAAGAAGATATTTTTGGTTTTTCTTTTTTCCCGTATTCATTTGTATTATCTGTGATGGGCTAATATGTTTTTTCTATTTTTTTAATTTAATTACGTAAAAAAAGGTACCAGTAGCTACAATGCAAAATGATCCAGCTATAGTGCTAAGTGAAAAATAAGTCATAAATCACAAAAAGTCCAAATGAGCAAGACTCCGGAGTTGATGCACAATCATTTTAAGTCTAGAAAACCGGCCAAAATTCCTTTTTATTCGGTAAAAATGAAAGCAGGGAGAAGAAAACATGACAAACTTGGTTGTAAGCTCAAGACGAGGGAGGGGACAACGGGCATAGGCTAGGTTCCGAGGCTGTGACTCTTATCTCAAAGACACGAGCATCTACGGTTGACCCCGACCCTCTAGACCTCAATCTACTACTCAATACCAGGAAGTCTTATACTCCTAGAAATCCTCTCCGTGATTACGCACACATCCTCGAGCCTTGGCCGTAATGCAAGCATAGACTTGACACAGTGGTTCAGGTTTCTGCCAACAACATGCACATAGAACGTCGAATTTATCACTGACCTCAATTCATTATAAGTATTTTGTTTACTACCTATACTTCCACGTATGCATCGCTTATAATCACATCGTCTTGGTTGCAGACTACGATTTACAAGTTCATCTAGTGAGTAGATCAACCATATTCAATACATGCCCAAGTGTACAACCCCACTCTCCAAATCCATCTAGAAGACTCGCGGGAGGAGCTTCGGACCGAGAGAACCAATAATAATGAGTTCTGCATGTAGAGGATTAGGGAAAGAAATAACGAGGTAGTCCACCTCAGCAATAACTACGGTGTTCTATTTTTGTGTTAGCCATTCTGCCTCAGGCCGTACTAGAAATATGTCCATCAATATCATTTCTATTCAGCAAGACCCACATATATGTTAGATAAAGTTTAGTTTGATGGTCCGTATATGTTGCCATTGTATCATAGTGCAACTTAAAATTTCATAAGGCACACCATGTTCATGAACAAAGTTTGCTGGAATTTGACGTAGCAAAAAAGAACGCACCCGAAGCATTTAGGCTTAGTCCATCAGAGCTCATGAATCACAAGGTGGTGGTCGATCCCACATTGATCTCCACGGGCCAGTAATGACGAGAGGAAAAGCCATTTCAAAAGAAAGCTCTATTATTTTGGTTTATCTTAAAGTTGAAACAAATAGGACGATTTTTTTAAAGCGGATTCTCCAAACGGTTTTTTGAGCCTAAAATCATGTGTGCTGCCCATATTAGTGCCTTCATAGTTTGCTTTTGTATTAAAAAATATAAATAAAAATTATTAACTATAACTAAAAACTATCAGCGTAGTCTAAACAAACACATCCAAAGACGTCTAGGAGGAAACCGAGGCATGGACAAAAAGAGGAGTACCGAGATCTTTGAGATGTGGTGAAGCTGTCAAGACTCAAGATGCCTAAAGGCTATGAGGGCAAAAGCCCGGCAAGATGCCGAGGATACTAAGGGCCTGTTTGGGAGAGCTCCACCACTGAAAACGTGGATCTGGAGCAGCAGCTCCACCGTGGATCTGGGATCCCACCATGGAGTGTTTGGCTTGTACAGCAGCTCCAGATCCACGAAATTGATGTTTTGGTGGCAATGGCCGCTATTGGTGGGATGGGGTGTGTAACCAGTGGCATTGGTGGGTAATTACCACCCAACTCCACGGTGGAGTACCACTTGAGGAACTCCATGAAATCCATGGATCTGACCCTCAGATTCAGGATTTTGGTGGATCCAGATTTCGCGGAGCTGGAGCGTTTGGGTAAAATTTCGTGAAGTGGAGCTGTTTTTCGTAGATCTGGAGCTGGTGGAGCTCTCTCAAACAGACCCTAAGAGAGGATGTTGCCTTTGCCATCCAAAGAATAGTACCAGCGACATAGAATCCTGCTGCAAGAACGAGCAGTAGACAGTTTCGCAACAAAGTGGAGTAAACATTTACAATATACTTCCACCAGATTTTTTTTCTACTTGAATTCTTATGCGCAAAACAGGCTCTACTCCAAACATGGAGTAACTAGTTACTCGTACAAAACTACGGGCAACCTGCCGCGCCATTTATGTTGGTTTATCCTATCGATATCGGACGCGGTTCCTGTGCAGTTGGCAGTGTAATTGCAACTTAAGCAGTTGCACTAGCACTGCTGGATCCGAATTCAAGTGTTGAATAAGCCTGACTTATGGCTGATTTTTTTACTATAACTAGTTTATTTTGCACTATAATTGATGGTGACTTATTTAGCATAATTAAATTTAAAATTTTAAAATAGAAAAAAATATGTAGCTCATCACGTATGATGCAAACAAATAGGGGAAAAAAGAGCCAACAAAAAAGCTCAAAAAACCCAAAGTTTAGAAAAAGACAGAATTTATAAATAGTAAAAAATAAATCAGAAATCAAAAGCCAAAGACAAAATAAGCGGAGCTTAAGATTCACGGGGTTCGATAGCTCAGGTAGCACCGGCACTGTCACAGGTACTGTAGCAGTTGTTTTAAGCCGCTAGATCGGAAAAGGGGGGCTGAGATCCTTACCGCGCAGTCGCTGCTGGGACTGCAGGTGATCTCCTTCCATCGATATCATATCCCCTTCACCATCTTTTTATCCTTCTGCAGGGGGGGAATGTTCCCGTGCCAGACGCAGGGTTTGGCTTTCCTTTGACTTGGTGGGAGGCTCTGCCCGATCTGCTGCGGCGCGCCGGGGGCACAGGAATAACGATGACACGGCCAGATAGATGGTCAGCCTCTGCTCTCGATCTGCTGCGATGCGGGCCCCGTTCTGCGCTCCGTCCACTTCGCCGGTTCGTAGTTGGCCGGACCCATCCGCCGATATGGCCAAAAAAGAAAAAACGATTTGCCTGGCGCCCGTTTCTGTGCTCTTGTCTATCGCAGCACGAACTGTTTCTCTCTTTATTTGTTAATATTATTAGTGGTAAATGCATGGCGGGCAGTACTCCTCTAGTAATTAGGTTGCTCAATTCGGTTTTTTTTATAACTTTTGACTCAAATAGCAATAACAATCGTTATTTTTTCCCTAAATTATTTAATGAAAAATAGGATAAATAAAAAACTCGTTATATTTTCATAGACAATACAAAGAAAAAACAAAAGGCATCATTAAGAAACTAATACTAATACATTCCAAACAATGTTTGCCTTTTATGAAACGTAAGACAAAAGCTGTTTGGAACAGGATCATAGTAGCTTTGGGTGTATAATTTATGGAGAATGTACTCGTTGCTTTTCTTGGAGTCGTTCATGCCATCCATCCATATGGAAAGGAGCAGAGTCACCTCTCGGCGAGCGCGAATGATTGCCTAGGCTCACCAATGATAAGCCATGGAGGTGCGATGACGGTGGTGTTATTTGGGCTTAAATTTATGGTTTTTGGCAATTTTTTTTATTGTTTGAGATTTTTTTGCTAGCAGTTGATAGTTTTTTCGTTGTAATTAAATTAAAAACTACAAATAGTAAAAATAGGTTACTATAATGCAAAGAAATACGAGAAAAAATAGAAAAGACAAAAAGCTCTAAAAACTAAAAAAAATAAAAAACTAGAAGTATAAGTTGAAATGAGCGTGGAATAGCACGTACCGTGTATGCACGCAACAAAGGTCAAACTGGACTTGGTCAGCTCCCTTACTCAGCTAGCTTAGCTCTACGACTGCATATGGACAACACGGAGCGTGGCCACAATAACACGTACAACGTTAGATCGATCTCATGGCTACCTTATGTGCTGCTGCCCAGTACTTAACCGGAGAAATTTACGGTGCGAGTATTTGCTTCCAGTCGAAGCAATTTGGTTCACAGCACTGTAGTACAGGGTCTGTTTGGTTGCCTGCATGAGCTGATGCAGCTGCATGAGCGTGGCCAGACTGAGTAGAGAAGTTCCTCAGCCGCGTTTCTCCTTAGCCTGGCTCCAGTTGATTTTTTGCATCCACTCGTGCAGGCTCTCACCCCGATGCAGGCAACCAAACACCATCTCCCTATATGCGCTGGTACAAACCACCCTGATACAGGCAACCAAACAGCCCCATAGTATCCGTGACAGGCGACTGGTTGGTTGCTGGTCTGCAGTAGGTCGTTTTGCAGCCAGGAAAATATTGGAGATTATGCATCCAATCAATCGTTCAGTCAAATTGGCGACATGTTTCAGTAAATCAAATCAAAAGGCGTGTACAAACGAGCTAGCGAGGCTATCATTGTGCATGCATATAGCTCATCCTTGCCACGCATCAACTCGCAAAACTGAGAAGCACATCCCGAAGCGCCTCGACAAGAAACAGTAAAAAGGCCCATCGGGATTGGCCTACCTCCATTGGATGTCCTGCCCTGCAAGCGTGTATACACATGCATGCTATCCATGTCACCCATGCGTCCTTTTTGGTGTGATACAATGCATGCTTTGTTGGAGACGAGGAATCATCACGCAAAGCACGCAGATTTGGTTTTGCTTTGACCACATTACGGGCTAGCTTGCATGCTCAACGCCTGCTTGGAACGTAGGAATTGAAAAAAAAAACATTTTAGGCTGTGATCAATATGGCTTCTTTGAGTGGCTTAGGGCATGTCTAATGGTATGAGCTAGTTATTAGCTCTAAGATAACTTTTCCAATGATATTAACTTTTAGCACATAGCTCATAACATGAATAGTCCCACATGACATCCTCATATAATCTTGGAATGTGTGTATGAGACTAGCTCTTGATCAAGAGCTAGCTTTTCTCTCTCTTCTATTAAAATATGAAATAATATGTTTAGAGTTAGCTCATAAATCACCATTGGACATGCCCTTATGGCTGAAAAGCACTGTAGCTGGCAGAAAAAACACTGTAGTTGACAGAGGCTTATTTAGCATAATTAAATTTTAAAAAATTTAAAAATAGAAAAAATATATTAGTCCATTACGTATAACGCAAACAAATACGGGAAAAAAGAACCGGCAAAAAGTTCGGAAAAAGACGAAATTTATGAATAGTGAAAAATAAGCCAGAAGCTGAAGCCGAAATGAGCGGGGCATCAATTGAAAAAAATTTAACTGACTGCAGAATTAAACTGCTACTTATTGTAAGATTTTCACAATTTCTTCTTGACATTCATGGGTTGTAAGAGCATCTCCAATGGGTCTATAGCAGCTATCTACAAGAGAGTTCATGTCATCAACTGTCCTACGTGGAAGATATTAAATGAAGAAAGAGAACGCAGCTCTCTACAGCTCTAGAGATAGTCTATAGCGCCAAACGAGGCAGCCTCCATAAATTCTGTGTGTGCATGTAAGCATCAAATAGCTATCCTTATAGATAGTTCTTTAGAATGCTAACTTTAGTGTGTACTATATAGATGATGTAGAAGTCTTATAGTTAGTTGCTAGCTATAACTATTGGAGATGCCCTAAAGAGGCCCAGTCTGTTCCATTAACCGTTCGTGGTGAAGACGGTAACAACCTTTTATTGAGAAAATAGGACTCGCCGCTGATGAGCACAACCAACGGCTGGGCCATATGCACACAGATTCACAGTCACTGGCTCGCAGGTACGGTGGTGCCGATCGAGCATGAGATCCTGTATGCACGGTGTTCCATTAGGACTTTCGAGTCCTACCAAGCAATGCTTATCAAGTGCTCCTTTTTTAGCTGGAGTAAATGAAGCCTTCTGCGACCACAGACATCGACATGATTGCCGAAGCTAGCGTAAGCAAAAGAGATACTACCACTACCAGTACCTGCAGTGCACAGTACCTATATATATTTTTTCCGGCTGCAGATGTTATCCTCACACGAACAGTAATTGCAAGCCAAGCAGTACATAGAACACGCCGGAGTGTTCTGGCCTTTCGGCGGTCGATTTCTTACAAGTCAAAATAAATTGGTGGGTTTTTTAAAGCGAATTTTTAAACGATTTTTTAGTCTGCACTATTCGCTATAGTCTCAAAAAGTATAAATAAAAATTATTAACTATAGTAAAAATTATCTACCATAGTCTAAAAAATTAAAGCCAAACACTACTACTTGGAGTATTATTACTCCACTTATAGTAGATCTCTCACTCACATTCTGAAGAAGGCAGTATAGGCGATGCTCTAACTAGCTTATGATTTGGGCCTATTTTTTTGGTTTATAGCTGTGTCTTATAGCTTTTTTGCTGAATTTTTTAGGAATTTAGAAAAAGGGGTGTTTTATAGATTTTGGCTAAACTTTTTGGATGTTCGCGACGGAGATTACAGAGAGAGATACTCACATGCAATTTTTGCTGATACAGATATTGAAATTTTAACGTGTAATACTCCTCTTAAAAGTTAGCTAATATAGTAAAAGCTAAAATCCGCTTTAGAAGTCGTAAAGGATAGGCCCTAAGTTTATGTTTGTGGCTTTTAGCTAAAATTGCATAATGACCGTTAGCATTTTTGAGAAAAACAAGATAAAAAATGAAAAACCCGTTATATCGCCATTACAATGCAAAGAAAAAAGAGAAAAAAGAAAAGATAAAAAATCTAAAATAAACATATATTAAAAGATGATAGGTTTCAAGTGGGTTCTAATTTAAAGAAACTAAAAGACAAAAAAAACTAAAAACTGAAACCGTTTAGAGCGGGGCTATATGCCTCATTGGTTTTGCATTTATGAAAACCTCTAATGCCAATCACGAAATATGCAAGTGTTTGCACTCGAACCCCTATACACCTTCTTGTTGCTTTTGCTCAATCCAACTTATCATCTTTGGAGCGAAGGAAGAGTAACCTTAGTAACTTAAGATGGTTAGAATTAATTCGTAGAGCCGGTCTAATCCGTTTGGCTTATCTCAATGTGAATTAGGAAAAATCGACAAGTCTTTGTGACCACAGAAAAACATCACTTTTCTTCATTTTGGTTTATCTCTTGTGTCTTTATTTTTCACAATTACATTTCTAGTAATTATGGAATTATCTTGTGTACCTAAAAATGTATCTAGTACAGAATTAAAATTATAGTGCCTTAGTGAAACCTAGAGGTTTTAGACCTTTATTTTGTAAAACAATTTTAATTAGGTTTATTCTTGCTAAAATTGTGTTTTAGCAAAAAAAATTAAAAACCTCTTATTCACTCTTGTAGTTGGTTATTCTTAATCCTTTACTATCATCTTTTCGAAGCGGCTTATCAAGATAGCATTTTCAAAATAACTTATTGGTATTTGATCTATTCACATATACGCTCACGTTAGACCAAAAGTAATCAATAGAAACTATAAACAGCCGAAAAATACCTACCTATAATCATGCCCTTCATTTTCTTGCTATAGGAAATAATAATACTCTAGTACAACCGGATGGATCCTTGACCCGATGAAATCTACCCCCTACACAAGTCCAGAACACATCCAATACCAGGCACCGTCGTCCTTCGGAAGAAGAGGCTAGGGCAACACAAAACCATCTTCCTGCCCCGGTGGAGTCGCCTCGGTGGGGCCCACAATCAGAGACACGCACAAGCTACCGGCACCTCCCGGTAAGCGCGTCGCTTTCCCATCCCCTCCTCTCCTTTCACTCTGCTTTATAAACACCCGTGCTGCGGCCGTCTTGTTTCCTCTCCTCGCGCTGCCTTTCCTTCTCCAGAAGAGAGAGAGAGAGAGTAGAGCAATGGATGCCTTCTCCGTCTCCGGCCTAAACCCCGCAGCGCCGCCGTTCAGACCGGTGGCCTTGGTCGCCGCGCAGTACATCGGCCCTCATCCGGCCGCCCTGCCGCCGGCTGGTTTCCTACCGCCGCAGTGCCTTTACCCGCCGCCGCCTCCGCCGCCGGCGTGCTGGGGTCTCGTCGCTTGCGATTGCAGGTGCGGTGCGGGTTTCGCCTCCAAGGGCTGCACCTGCGCGCCGTTCGTGTGGGAGGGGGTGCCCGCGTTCTCGCACCCGGCATGGGTCCAACCCCCGCCGCCCCGGCAGGTGGCGCCGCTGACGGTGTACTACTGCCCGCCGCCGCCGCGGCCGACAACTCCAGCGGCGAACTGTTGTCGCATCGAGGAGATCGACGGAGTCTCCGACGAGGCAACGAACGCAAAGGTGCGCGACGTACCGTCCCCTCGCTCGGTGCTCTCTAGGCTTCCCACCTCGCTGCTCCCGAGGCGGCGAGCAGGGCATCCGCGTACATCGGCGCCTCCTCCCCCGCCGCGTTCGGCTTTCAAGGCCAAGGCGCGCCACGGCCGGAAGCCACCCCTCGCTTTCGATCCTAATGGCGATGTTACGTCTCTGATGATCCGTAATATACCTAACAAGTTCATGTACGTGCCGCTATTAATTTCCCCTCTACCAATCTCTGCAGCATCAACCTACTGCTCGATTACTCTCTGCCTTGGTGCTTAAAAATCGTTTTTTTCTGGGCACGCAGGAAGGGGCGTTTCATGGCTATCCTCGACCAGCACTGCGCCGAGGAGAACGCCAAGCTCCTATCTGATGGCGGCTCCGTGAAATCGGAGTACGATTTTCTCTACGTCCCGGTCGACTTCGGGTACCAATACTACCCCCCCCCCCCCGGGCTCCGAGTAGTACTGATAATACTACAGTAACTATCCAGGGTTTTTGGTTTCCGTTTGATCTGATGACTCGATTCGTGGGCTCGTTTGATGTGTTTGCTCAGGACAAAGTGCAACAGGGGCTACGCGTTCGTCAACATGACGACGGCGACGGCGGCGCGTCGGCTCCACGCCTTCCTCCAGGGCCACCGCTGGGAGGCGGCGGGCTCCAGCAAGATGTGCGACGTCGTGCACGCGCGCATTGGGGTATGTATGCCGCCGCCAACTCCGCAGCTTCCCCGCAGGCCGCAGCTCGGGCTCGTCGATCTTTGCGTCGTGTACGCTAAATGCTAATTAATTAACGTTCGCTGCTTGGGATTCGTAGGGGCTTGACGCCTTCGTGGAGCACTTCTCCGGATCGCAGTTTCCTTGCGACACCAAGGAGTTCCTGCCGGTGCGCTTCGAGCCGCCGCGGGACGGCGTCCGGCAGACGGAGGAGCATGTGGTCGGCCGCCTGGCCCGCCCCTGCTGATCAGATCAAACATCCGTTGACGCATGCCGGCGAACATGTCCATCTATCTTGCATTCTATCCGTTCTTGTATGGATGGATAGAACGGGAGATAGATTCAGGTTGGCTTGATTTCCGATCATTGTGTGTTTCGTTTAAGCAGGCGTCGTTGAAGCTTGCTTTGCCCTTTATGTTCTAATATTATGTGCCGGGGCCGTATTAGCTGAGTTGTAATTAGAGTGATCTAAGAGTATGTTTAGAGTCTGAATCTTCCTTGTGCCGTGTACGTGTTGTAAACTTCGGCTTGTAATTCCTCTGCCGCTCGGTATTAACCCTTACCTAAGTTACTGAAACTTCTTGTGTTGTGCCGTTGTGACACTGCCTGCTTTAAGCTTTCCTTGCGTTGAATTATTCGGGTTATCCAGAGTTACCGCATGATCGAGTCACATTGCATTGTGCTTCCGGATCAGCATACAAATTCTCATAAGTAAGCATGCTAGTTAGTGGCTGTTGTCCGTAATTAGTCTCAGGTTGGAATTTGTAGTGCATGATTTGGGGATTCCCTGTTTTATGCTTAGGCCCTGCTAAGGGCATGTACAATGGAGAGACAGGAGTTCGTCTATAAGATGCTGAAATATGATATAGAGACAGTGAAAAGACAGTTCATACAATGGAGTATTTATTTTAGTGTCTTTAAGTAATTTAATATTTTGCATGTGGTTAAAATGAACTTGGAGTCTCCAACTCATACAACGTCTTCTTTGTCTGTCTTTAAGCCTCGACTTCAGCGTAGAGACGAGCTGCTCACCGTCTCTTCGTGAAGAGACGCGGAGGCCGTCTCTTGACCATGCAAGGGGTATTTTGCAAAAAGTATTGAGATGGAGACGACTTGAAGAGACCCATTGTACATGCCCTAAGTACCGGCTGCCCTTTTAGGCCCTGTTTGGAATGCGGGAATTTTTCCCGATTCCTGCGGGAATTGAACTGTTTCCTGTAAAATTCCTGTGAAATTCCTCTGTTCCAAACAGGCCCTTAAGCATATTAATAGAGCACTGATTTATGTTTCGCAGATTATAAAAAATATCCAGGTAGTAATTTTTACTGGAAGATTTTTTTTCACGTTCTATGATAGAATGAAACTCATGTTAAATTTCATCCTATATACAAAAACAGTCTTGCAAGGGTTCGTAACATAAGAATCTTACGAGTCTGGGCGCCCAATTTTTGTAAGCGAATGTCATGTGTTGACAATTCACATTATATGTTTTATTTCACATATCCATAATCTTCTCCACCCACGACAGCAATCACCGAGCGTCGCTACTTCTTCCATGGATTATTGGTCCAGAGATGTATGACAGGACATTCATCAAGTAGAAATATGTGCTCAACTACCCAGTGGTACCAGAGAGATTCACACGCTAGAAACCTTATACCTCAAATGGTAATTGAAAAGCCAGGACGGCGGAGGACAAGGAAAAGGAGCCGATGGTCATTGAAAAGCCAGGATGGCGGAGGACAAGGAAAATGAGCCGATGGTCTTCGATACTTTAAGATCAAGGAGGTTGATTAGAGGGGATGAGTACTGAGTAGGTGGTTTAAAAATTTTCTTTTAATTAATATCAATTTAAAAATCTATTCTATTTTTCTAAACAAAGTAAACAGTGCGGAAGCTTAAGGCCCTGTTTGGATACGCTTATCTGAGAATCGATTTTAATTTGATCAGGATTTTCTGACAAGTCGCGGTCTGAAGAATCTGCAGTCTGAAGAATTGTCGCGGTGGAAGAAACGGCCCCTTGGGTTCGCGGTACAGGATTTTGGATTCCCAGTGCAAATGACGATCTTTCCCTTCGCGGCGGTTGAAAGAATCGAAAAATAATCAAAGCGTTTGGGTGGGATTCTCGCTTAATTCTACCAGAATCGAATTTTAAGCGTATCCAAACAGGGCCTAAATCAATTTGGTTTAACAGAAAAAAAGGCCTAGATTAAATAAGTTCACCAAAGTGCACCACCAATCTAAGGCTATATCAAGCAATAAATTTAATATTATAAAAGTAAATTGCTTAAATAAATTGAGCACAAGAAAACAAATCATAAAAGACACGTACTCTTTCTACCGTGGTGCTCGAAGACTTATTGGTCTTCCCAAGTCTACATTGAGGTAAGCCCAATTTAATTGATTCGTCTCCACGAATTAAGCCTTCCACCTCAAATACACTAGTGACAACTCTTTACTGCTTCGGGTAGGTGAGCTCCAAACTTCACACTTCACCGGATCTTCTCACAATCTTTTTTATATATACTTACACAACCATATTAGTCTCATATGTACATTTATCATTTATTCATATATTTGGATACGAGAAATGCAACAAGGTTATAAGAAAGATATCGAATACATACCACAATGATGTTACTTTTTCATCCATGTGACACTAAGTAATAACATAAATCTTAAACAAAGTTAGTCTCACAATTCATTTGTCGTTATCACCAAAATCCCATAATAATATTTTTCATTATCTCTAAAACTAATTTAAATGGAGCTTAATCTTTCAGATGCCCAGCTGAATGCTTGGTTATTTCGCTGTAGTTGTGGTTCATGTTTTATGCTTGTGGCTGTTTGTATCGTACGAGTAATGAGGCATAGATGAGCAAATAACCAACTACTACGCGCCTTGTAATTCGCGTCTTTATTGTGATTGCTGTATTTTTCATTTCCTGTGTTCCAAAAGGGGCTCCGATTAGACTGATACAGGAGCTTTTCGCCGATTTGATATGCCTTCTGCTAATTTCGCTTGAGATCTGAACATTCAAAGCACCCTCGTATTGGAAGAAGTATGAATTGCCCCCCCCCCCGGGTTTTAATTGAACCGACGTATTCTTGTGTTTTAATTGAACCGACGTATTCTTGTGTTTATTTTTCACTATTTATAAATTTCGTCTTTTTCTGAATTTTTGACTTTTTGTTAAGCTTTTTTGCCGGTTCTTTTTTCCCGTATTCGTTTATATTATACATATTGGGCTAACATATTTTTTATATTTTTAAATTTTTTAAATTTAATTATGCTAAATAAGCATATGTCAACTACAGTGTTTTTCAACTGACTACAATATTTTCAGTTATAAGTCATAAACTTTTAAACCCAACAGATCACCACCTATATTATCGCAAATTTCAAAATAGACAGACGAGAACACGTGATTTCGATTTTAACGAGCCGATGGTTGGCGGCAAAGCCGAAGGCCCTTTCGCTTCGCTGTCTGGGTTCTCTGTCTTCGTAGCGGAAACGTTGGCCCGGTACGCGATGGGACAACGCTGAGGTGATGCTTGTGCCCTTTGCCATTAATGGGATGTGAAGCCGGTTAAAGAAAAGAGGGAGCGGTGGCCTGAGAAGCTGAGATGTGACCGTGCATTCCCTCCGGTCCGTACCACGACTGGCGGAAGAGCCAGAGCAGGCCCGGCGCTGGTGACGCAACAAGCAAGACAGAGAGAGAGAGAGGCTGCATGTCGCCACGCTGCTATAGTTGCAGCCGTCCAGTCCTCGGGCTTCTGCATGCTGCGCACAGGCGAGACACTGCAAACAGTGGGAATGCATCGGAAAATGGCGCGGCTGCTGCCATACTCGATTGCACCGGGGAAAATCGGGAGTTGTGTGGTGTGTGCGTGGTAGAGCGCAGCGCAGAGCAGGTACTCGCACTGCCGTCATGAGCTTGCATGGCGTATGCCGCCATTGCCTGCCGCATAGGGAGTTGCTTGCTGCTGCTGCCGCTCCGCCATTGCCTTCCTAGGGGCTGTTTGGTTGCTAGCCACACTTTGCCACTATTTGCCAACAAAAATTGCCACACTTGCCTAAGTTGAGGTGCTCAAATTCTTTGCCACACCTTAGCAAGCCTAAGGGAATCTTGCCACACTTTTTTGAGTCACTGACGCGTGTGACCTAGTTTGCTGGAAGGGAATCTTGCCACAACTGTGGCTGCAACCAAACAGCTGCCAAGTTGGTCAAACTTGCCTAATCTTAGGCGTGGCAACCTGTGGCAAAGTGTGGCTGGCAACCAAACACCCCCTAGCTCCTATCGCTGCTAGGAGCACAAGAATTTCATATTTTTTTCTTCTCCTTTTTTGAAACTAGTATTTTTTTTCTTCTCGATATGTTTTTCCGGCTGCAGATGTTATCCTCACACGAACAGTAATTGAAAGCCAAGCAGTGCATCGAACATGGGCCTGTTCTTCTGGCCTGTCGATTTCTCTAAAGGTCAAAAATATATTGAATTTTTTGAAGCGAATTTTTAAATAGTTTCTTAAGTTTAAAATTATACACACTATCCACTATCGTCTACAAAATACAAAAAAAACTATTAATTATAGTAAAAACTATTAGCTATGGCCTAAAAACCAGGGCCAAGCAATACTAGGAGTATTATTACTCCACTCACGGTAGATCTCACACTCCCATTCTGAAGAAGGCAGCATATGCTCGATTTATTTTGCATTTATGAAAATCCTCCGAAGCAAATCACGAAATACGCAAGCGTTCGATCTGGAACCCATGTACACCTTGCTGCTCTTGCTCGATCCAGCTTGTCCCAAAACAACCGCATGTCTATGGGAAAATTAATTAGTGCAGTACTTTTTACCCTTATTTTATGTAGCTTCTTTCGGAGGGTTTGGTTGATGTATGTGTGTGGCTGTGTACTCTACTGAGTACAGACACAGAGGAGAAAAGGAGAATAGTGAAAAGTGGAGTGTGGATGAGCACTGCATGCATATGCATACAGTCGTGAATACAGTCGTGAATAGTCGTGCATACGGGCGACGGGGTGATGGCACGCGAGCCAACGCACCACTGGGATGCGAGAGGTTTCGTCTCTGGGCTACTTTCTGCAGGTGGTGGACACTTGGTAGGGCCGTTTTGGTATACACCAGTTTATTTTTCAGAATGAAAATGCGTTCATTAATTACCTCTGGCTTGATCCCTTGGGGTTAGAATGCACGGGTGAGTTGGTGACCGGTAGGGATCGAAACGTCAGCTGATAATTTGTTTTATCTGGTATTTATATATATAAGAAATATGAATATAATAAATAATATTTGTATTTGTATTCGAGACTATTTGATTGATATCAGATTTGTTTTTATCCTTGATGACTTCCCTGAGGATAATTGTAGAAAGTAATTTTCGGATGAATTAAGGTTCACAAGTAAGAAGTAAAAAATACTTTGTATAATTTTTAACTATATACGCTACATTGCTAGTGCGTGTATATGTGTGGTCATGTTTCATAAATTTGTTCTACGGAGTATTGTTATGAAAGTTTTAGGATATTCACATTCGATAAAATTAAGTACATATTCGTAAATTCGTATTCGTTACTACATTTGATTTATATTTGTGTTCATATTTATTTTAAAAATATGAATTTATATTTGTTTTAAAACATGGATTTATATTCGTATTTGACGCTATTTGATTCGTATTTAATTCATTTTTATCTCTAATGACTGGATCTTGATAAATCGGTAACGTTTGCTTCGAGTTGGGGACTCCTAATTGCATTTGCACAATCAGGCGGTAGATAGCTGCCTAGCTCGATGGTTGGGGTACATGAAATAACGGTAGGCGTCGCTGTATATTCCTTGCTCAGTTGATCTCATTTGGTCCCGATCGATCGTTTGGTCCCAAAGTATTTCCTGCTTTGTTGGAATATCTAATTTGTAACAGTATAGAACTTTAGGCCTATTTCGATGTAGAGGGATCGGGCAGTGAAAGTTAGATCGGGAAATCGGGATTTCACCCAAACTGTTCTCTCTCAAGGTGACAGACTCCGGTGATTCCGACCCACATTGCTGCAAGGACCGATCGGGTGCTGAATTTGATCAAGCTGACCCGTGTAGTTAACCATCGTGAAGTAGCCCGATTAGTTGCTGTGAACTTAAAAAACACTCGCTATGGTGATGCATCATTATCCTTTATGGATGTTTGGGGATAGGTTCCATGTAGTAGCATGTTATTTACTCCGACATATTTCTGTCATGACCTGATTGCACATATATAGGACGTTCGAAGAAGAATGGGCTTCATGGATCCCAGCGATTGCTGCTTGCGATCTACATTTAATAGCTGCGCAGATTTGTCAGGCCGCCGCGGCCGCCGGCCGCCGGCGCTGCTCCTTCAATTCCCGAGATCTGTTGTATTGTCTGTTCGTATACTACTGGAGATACTCGTAGTTCGTTTTTGCCCCTCTTAAATAAGCCAGGCAGATCGATCGGTATTGCCGGGGAACTGCAACTGAATCATGAGTTCGACATTTCGGCGTCAGCGTAGTAAATGCTCCGTATTTACTATAGTACTCTTTGATCGGTGTTTCCGTTTATCCGTTCTTCAGATCGATCGTAGATAGTTCCATATATCCTTGCTGATCCCATTTCAGAAAAAAAAAGACAGTAGTTTGGCAAGTACACACACACAAAAGATGTATATGTAGCACGTGAGATAAATTAGAGCAAGAAATGTACATGTACAGTCAATTGTATGCTCCACTTAATTGACACACGTACGAATATGTAGTTTCAGAGTACGGGCCGGGGATGATGCATTGATGCTAGTAGCGGATGCGCCTCTATCTAGGAAGGCTAATCTTGCTAGCATTCCACGTCGGGGTCTCAAGTCTTTATTTTTTAAAAGTGAGAGCTTCCTCACATTAACTGGATGGTCTAGGGTACAGCTCATTTATATTGAAAAATAATAGTTATAATTAAAATTATACTGTAATAACTTATTTAATATAATTAAATTTAATAAAAATAAATAAAAAACAGATTTACCACAAATGAATACAAAAAAGAATCAGCAAAAAGCTAAAAAGGCCAAAATAAAAAAGACGAAATTTATGAATAATAAAAAATAAAACATAAACTCAATCCAAAATAAGCAGGGCCTAGATTATGAGTTTCGCTGGATGGGTTAGGGCTTTTCTTGGAATTTATCTATTTTGCTAAATTTAGCAAATTTACAACTGTGTCAACTTAATACTGCACTCCTGCTTAATCGATGAAAGTTTTGCTCCTGGTCTAAAAACACTTATTACTGCACGATTCTGTGTCGAACAACTGGACAGACTTTGTTAGTTTAGTTTGGTACGGTATCAGTAAATACCATTTGCACCAAATTAACATGAAGTAGCGCACCAAGTTTTATTTTAGATCTTTACTAGTAAACATGGTTTTTTAGATCTACTAAGTAACAAGTTAATATATCACATTTGACAGCAGAAAGTGATGTGTTGCTTTGGCATCACCCGGCGTCAGTACGAATGCAAACCGTGCATTCGGCCCAAACAAAAGATGCCCATCTGTTTGCATCCGGCCCAAACAAAAGATGCCCATCTCAAGCAAACGCAGCCCAATTTTTAGCGCAAGTACGGCCCAAGTTCAAACTGGTCAGTACAACTTGATCCCACCGTCGCTTACTACTTCCAAGATCCTAGCCGCGTCTTTCTTCCTCCTCGTGTCTGTGGATCACACTTGACGAGCGCACTTCCCCTCCGCCCTCCCGCCACCGGCCGGCGATGGCAACAGCCTCCACCGCCGCCTCCACGTCACTTCGACAGCCGTCTTCGCTATGCTCATCTCGCCTTTTTTTTCTCTGAACAATTTCATGGCCTTTCCACCGTTCGGCTCCTGTAATCGACTCTGCGTTCGCTCTTGTGCTACCTAGGGCCTGCAGCGTCGGTGGTGTTGGGGTGTCCCATCGCATTCCCCTGGGCGGAGAGCCTTCCACGCCAATCGGCGGAGGAGGTTCGTGTTCTGCATCTGCGCTCTCCTCTGCTTTTAGTTTGCTTCTGCGCAATGTGTGCTTCTCGATTGAAACTGGGAAGTAGTGGCATTTTTGCACTAATTAGTTTGATTTGTGTGGTTGATTAGGAAAAACGTGATTTTTTTAATGCAGTTTGAGGTCATCTGATTAGCCTTGTTGTGACGTTGCGTTGTACGTGATTAGGAATCTCATGAATTGGGGAAGTTTTGTTGTTGAGCAGCGAGCACAGGATGAGCGTTGTAGTGCTAGTATTATTGTGTATGTGCCCTTGCTGCTCAGCATTGAACTGTAAATCTGAAAGTGTTAGGAGATGCAGAGCACAACGCTAAACCTGTAAACTAGCATGACTAATGTTAGAGGTCTTACACAACATAAATCTTGGGGGTACTGATGCAAATTTTTGGGTGGGTTTTTTTGGGCTGTAGTTTGTGACTTATGGTTTAAATTTTTGAATTCTAACTGTTCGTGAGAGAAAAAGAGTCACATGCGATTTTGGCCGGTACAACTGAGCTCAGTACATTTTTTACTATAATTTTCATATTAACCTTGCTTTAAAAAACGCATCATTTGAAAGCTGTTTACTGTAACATAAGTCGTAAGCGACAAGCTATAAGTAAAAAAGAACTCAACCAAATTATTGATGTATAATTTTGAGCTTCATTTATTTCTAAGATTTGATACTACCGTGTGCCTGCCAGGATCGGTGATTTGGCTTTTCAACTGGAATTTTGATGATGGAAGTAGGTCGTGCGATGATGGAATAGTATTATTAATTAAGAACCTATGATTCCATTATACAGGAGCACTTTGTTATGCGCAGCCAATAAAGGCCCCGAAAAATCCTTCAAGAAGACCATTGAAGTGGACTGGCTGATTGATATGTTGAGGAACGCAAATCCTACAGAGGTAACTGTGCTGTACATCTTCAGTCTGATTGGTAATTCTACTTAGATCAGGTTGCCATTTTTGCACTACACTTCAGTGCTGAACTGGATACATTGCCACTCCACGCTATCAATTTCCTTCAATATGCAAACCTCTGGTCTGTAGTTATTCTTGCTTTAAGCATGCTTCCACTGGTTCTTTGTTCAAAATCTGTAGAATTAAACTGAGCAATGCTTGATGGCTCAATCACTGGACCTCAAGTTCGATTAAGAACCTGAACTATAAAGATTGTGAGAGACCATGTGGTCGTGACTCCATGAGAGTGATGAGTAATTGACAAAGGGTTTAGGTCGGTCGAGTTTGGTTTGAGTGGTTCGGAGTCGAGTCGTTGCGTGGCGCAATCGGGCTCGGTCGGACTTTGGTCAAACCTGGTCATTTGGGTTTAGGATGCATATTCTAATGTTTTGACAGGTTTGGACTTCGGCAATGGTAAGTGATGTTGTCTACGCTTTCATGTGTCGAGCGGTGCTATGTGACGTGTTTTCTTGTCTGTGTGACTGCAGGACTTCGGAGCTAGGTCATGGTGACGCGTGGAAGGACCGGGACTAGACACAGGAGGTGTTGAGGTCCAGACGGTCGGGTACGCTGAGGATGATCGAGGCTGGTGAGGTGGTTGCGAGTCGGGAGACGAGGAACCGGAGCTGGAGCTACCGGTGGTGGACACGACGGGCAACGGCAAGGACTCGAGGACGTCGAGGCGGAGTCGTGGTGAGACACGGTGGACCGGACTAGGCGCAGGTGGCGCTGAGGTCAGAACGGTCGGGATGTGTCGAAGACGACGTGGACTCGAGGTGGTTGCGAGGCGTGCGAGGCAAGGAGCACGGAAGCTTCCCGGAAGGTGCAGGAGGGGCGAATCGGGAAATTCGCAAGGCTGCACGAGCGGGAGCGGGCTCCGTTGGACGTAGCGGGCGTAACGGGGCGGAGACCCGTTAGCCATGGGCTATAAAAGGAGTGGAGGGGCTGCATGCCCACTTGAGCATTTTGGAGGGAATTAGGGTTAGCTCTAGTCAAAAGAGGCTTTAGGAGTTGGTTTTCCTTTAGTCTTTAGTGGTTGGAGAGGCAGAGTCTGGTGCTCCCTCTGTCCCCTACGATGTGTTCTAGGTGATAGAACAGAAGTGTGTTCTTCCTCCCTCATGTGTTCTTGAGTGGTTGAGCATTGAGAGAGTGAGGAGATTGAGTTGAGAGTCTTGTAATCATGTCCTCTATCTGTAATCGTGTCATCGGGACTCCTCTGTATTCCCTGTGATTCAAGAAATGAAATCTGAAGTTTGGTTTTCCCTGTTCGTAGCTTCTGTTCTTCAGTTTCCTCTTTGCAAGAATTCTTGATTTTCGTGGTTCTGAGTTCTTGCTTGCTGGAGAGTGCCAAAATGGGTTGCTATGACATGGGTGATGCTCAAAAGCCATTTGGCTATTTAATCCCAAGAGCAAACCGAGTTTGATTCTCATATTTCAGTTTTGGCCTCCTCTGTTCTTGTTCTTCGTTTCTTGGTTTTGGTCCAGATTTTGATTCCCTTGTTAAGATGGCTTGAAATTTGGTATGAAGAGTCCAGAGGCTATTAATTAGCTTCCCTCAAAATTTCATAGCCAAAGGATCAACGGTTGGGGAGTTATTTGGTTTTTGGCTCGGTTCTTGCAAGATTTCAGATTTTTACCCAAATCTGAAATTCTTGATTCTTGGAGTGGATTTCTTGTTATTGACTTTTGGCTTAGTCTTCTGGGAGTGTTCCCTAGCTATCCTCAAAGTTTCCCAAGCCAAGAATCCAAGAATCATTGCGAATCTCTCAATTTTCTGAAATTTCTGTTTGCTGTTTTTCTCGAGAGGTACTACCGCTCCTGGAGAGGTACTACCGCTCAGAGGTACTACCGCTCGGCTCAGCGGTACTACCGCTCATGTTCGGACCAGTCCGATCGGGAGCGATGAGACGTTCGGACGGTCCGAACGCTAAGAGGTACTACCGCTCGGCATAGCGGTACTACCGCTCAGAGGTACTACCGCTCCGGGAGAGGTACTACCGCTTGAGGCCAGAATTTTCCCGATTTGATTTTTCTCGCTTGCTGGTCTCTGTATTGTGTTTTTCCTGCTGCTGGGGTGTCTTGTGAGCACTGGTCTTCTACCTTCATAGCTCCCATAGCTATTGGAGAAGAAGATACATGTTGGGGGCGATTTTTGAAGATCGACATTCACCCCCCCTCTGTCGCCATTTCGGTCCAACAGATTGACTCCTGAGCTGTCAGATTTACCTTTGGTTTCTTACTAGGCTGTTCTACATGCATGTAAAGTGTTAGTGTGCGTAAGCATGTCACTGTATTAGATTAATATGTCTACAATATTTCTAAATGTTCAAGCATTATTGGAAAGATTTTAGGTGGTTATTCTTTGTTGAATCAATTGAAAGAATCCTTGCTTGTTTTAATTTTATTTTTGACACAAAAAGTTTACCTGATTAAATTACTAAACTGCCCTTCTTACATGTAAACAGCTTGATCAAATAGTGGTTGAAAATATTCTGGCATTCGACGAGGGTTTCTGGGTTCGACTGCCTGCTAGAATTGATCTATGCAAATCGGATGATGATAAAGCATTGTTTCATCTTTGGATTCTTTTTTGCTTACTGTGGACGTCATTCTCTTTTGTTTAGATTAATCTAACTTTGTGATTGTTCTCTCTCTTTGCTTTTTCAGAAAGATTATGAAGAACTGGCCGAAAATGTCATGAACATAGTTGACCGTCTTGTTCACAAGACTGATGTAAGAACCATGTTCCATCATGCACAACTCCTCATTTTAGTACTACTGCCTACAGATTGATGTGAAGTTCCAGATCCTTGGTATTTTCGTTGTGATTACACTTTCACATGTGCCTTGCATGCTGCTAATTTTACCCCTTATGTTATGCAGGAAAATATTAAACAGTCAACTGATGTGCTGAAGGCAATTATTAGTCCTGTAATGCGTGAAGGAGAAGAGGCGAAGTGGCCACCAAGAGACCAGGAGGCTCTCAAATTGATGGAGAAAGTAAGCAGACATCTCTCTTCTTTCTTTTTCACTATGTTACTTGATGGACTTACAGTGGGGAACGGAGATATTTCACCGGAAGAACTTTATGCTGTTATTAAGAAGAGAATTGAGAGAATCTTAATTCGCACAGTAAGATTCATAACATTCTACAAAGAATAGGAACCACTATTTAAACCTGTCAGTGCCTTGTACTGAGCTTCCCCTCGCGCTGTTTTCTCTCGTTTTTTCTCTGACAGGAAGGAGGCTCTTACCAGCAACGTGTACTTGTTGAGTATCTAAAAGAGATAAGAGCAGAAGAAATTGTGAAAGTGCTTCAAGGACCAACGATGTAATGTCTGGTGGTTGATTTTACAAAATACAACCTTTTCCAGTTCGAGCATAGTTTGATGTTTCACCTGGCTAAAGATTCTAGAAGGTGGTCGGAGAGAACTAAGCTAGGTATGCTTTTCTCCTTTTGGTATGCAGCTGAGAACATCAAAATCCTATTCCATGTATATGAATTCTTAGAATACAATTTCTGCCTCTCTGATGTCTGATGCGGGGGCCTGTTCAGACAAAGGAGGTAAAAAGGAGGTGAAGACTGAGAAACGAGTAAGTCCCTGTACTGTGGTCTTTGTGGGGCTGTATTAGTTTTTGTTTTTTGACTGCTTTAGGACAACATCTGCTTTTAGGACAGCATCTGCTTTTGCTTTAGGACAGCATCTGCTTTTAGGACAACATCTGACCGCTTTAGGACAGCATCTAGGATAGCATCTTAGCATATGCTTGGCTGGTTCTCAGCCTATAAATTTGTATCCGCAACCCCTCCTCAGGTTGGCATGGCATTGTGTGAGCAATAAACAAGAAAACTTGCCCCATCTCCTAGTGTCATCCTCTCCATGAGAGTAAGGATCTTGCTATCACCAACAGCAAGACTTCAGCGAGTAACAGAGAGAAGGAGCCTGGAGAAGTGCATAATGTCAGCATATCGCATATGCTTGTTCAGAGTGACTGCACATACGTCTCATGACATCTGCCCAGTTTGGCATTCATCCCGAATGGTTGATTTTGCTGTTGGGATGTTCCATTTTTTTTGTCTGACTGATGCCTCGCACAATCAGATTGTCTGGCTGAAAATTGTAATACAAAACACCGTAACATGTAAATCGGTTTTATTAAACGACGGAGAAGATTCAATGGTGAGCTTGAAGTGTTTGTGGGGTGCTTGGTGATCTTGGTTTTGAGCTAGCCTATGGCACTTCGTATAAGCAATTGCCGCATGTACTGCTATTGTTGACGCCTTGATGGATCCTGGATTTCCTATACTGTATCCACTCCTGGATTAAACCCTTGTTTGTAACGTAGAAACTTTCTTCGATTTCTGCAAGAATTAGACTGCGTGAAATCCATGCCTTCCAACTTCCAAGGGAGAACTGGACGGTACAGTACCCTTGACCACCCGACAGCCGGAGACGAACCAAACACGAGGTGCTGTGTGTTAGTCCGTTCCCTTGTGCACCTGGACTATCTCCACATTCCAATCAAGCAGGAGACGACTTCCATTTTGTTCTCCCGTATGCTGGGAGCCGTCCTCCGCGTGCCCGCCCCGATCCCGCCTCCCCCTACCTCGGCCGCGGCCGCCGCCTTCCGCCGGCGCCCATGGCCTCGCACACCGACGCCAAGAAACCCGACGCCCCTCCCGCGCCGGGCCCGCAGCCGCCCGAGAAGCCGCTCCCCGGTGACTGCTGCGGCAGCGGCTGCGTCCGCTGCGTCTGCGACGTCTACTACGACGAGCTCGACGCCTACAAGGCGGGGGGCATTCTCCGAATCCGGACCCAACATCACTGACGTTGAAGTCAGGCGAGACACATGCTCTCACGGGAAACAAGGGCGGGCCCGCTAGGCTAGCGGGGCGGGGTCTAGATCATCCTCCTCTATAGCCTTACATGACCAGTAAAAATTAAAAAATATTTTTAAATAATATATTATAGTTTTTTAATATAGAAGATTGTATTTTTTATATTTAAACTAAAGTTTGAATCTATACGTTAGTATATATATTTTAAAGCTATATTTTGTAAAAAAAGGTATGTATATATAATTATAAATTAATAAATAAAACTATTTTTAAAAAATTAATTAATTTTTTAATTCCATACAGAGATCCCGTGGGAGCGGAGTCCCCCGGGAAGGCTAACGTCACAGGGTCATGGGGGCCTCCCAGGACACCCAGCTTGTTGCCACCTCTAGTTGCAGATACTGCTGTAATTGGTCGGATTTTCTATAACAATCACTGTTAGAGTTTGTAATCTTGTTTTCATTTTAGAAGTCGTAGTTGTGTACGAGTCGAAAGTCGAAGTCGTGTATGAGTACGAGTCAGGCTATCGTATTCGTGTTGGAGTCATAGTAGTCGTAGTCGAGTCCACTTCGTAGTCGTATAGCCGGGTATAAAAGGCAGAGCCATTGTACCGAGAGGAGAGCACCAAGTTGACGCGATGTAGTCGAGAGAAGGTGTCGAGCAGTGGGCGACCGGCGTGGTTGCAGGCGGTTGGCGTGACCGCAAAAGAGAGGGGCGGCCGACTTAGTCGTAGGCGATCAGCGTGATCGTAGAGCAAAGGACGACCAGCGTGATCACAGGCGGTCAACGTGATCGCAGAGGAGAGAGGCGACCGGTGTGGTCGGATGCGGTCGGTGTGATCGCAGTGGAGGTGACCGGTATGGTCACAGGCAGTCGGTGAGATCGCAGAGGTTCGCAGACATGGTCGTAAATGAGTTACGACTACGGTGATCAAGCGGAGGTGTCCGCAGGTGCTGGAGATGTGGTCGTAAAGGAGTTACGATCACGGTCACACAGCAGGAATACGTGGTCGTAAAGGAGTTACGACCACAGTTGTAAAGGTGCTGAACGTGGTCGTAAGGGTTACGACAACAACAGTCGACAGAGCCTTCGACGTGGTTGACAGAATCACTGCGTGGTCGTAAGGAGCTACGACTACAGTGATCGATCGTGGTCGAAGAAAGTGCAGCGTAACAGCGGTGAACGTGGTCGTAACTTTGGCTGAAGTTTACGACTTCGTAGTCAGAGCAGCGAGGAGTGATCGGAGGGGTCACAATGTGGTCGTAACAACTGTCGGCGTGGTCGAAGAACTAGCGGAGTGATCGTAACGACATAGGAGGTGGTCGTAGCCTCTTCAACATGGTCGTACAGCTGCATAAGGGTCGTAGAGATGCTGGGAGTAGTTGTAAAGGCTGTAAAAATCACTAATGCACTTTATCTCACCTTTGTAGAATTCTAATCAAGAAATCCCAACCAATCACCAATGCCATTAGAATCAGGAGAGATTAGAGAGTTGCGTCTTGTGTCTCATCATCGAGACTGAATACTACAAGGTGTCACTTATTCACGAATTGGCGTAGAACTGACTGATCACTGTCCGAACCACCATAGGAATCCTCACCGCGTGGGTGCCGTCCTCCCATGTCAGGCTGCCGAAGGTGTACCTCCCTTGCACCTTCAGTTTGGCCTGGAATGTCACCTTGAATGTCAACTTGTTGGCGGTGGAGTTGAAGGTCAGGAGCGAGGGGCTCACGGCGACGTCCACCCCTGGAGGAGCTTCTACACGGGCTCTGTACTTGGACACGGCTGGGCCGACGTTGGTCACCGTTCTTGACACCGTCAGTTTGCCCCTCAGTTCAGGAATGGCGATGGATGGGAGGTTCAGGTTCAACTGCGTTTTTGGCGTGTGTTGGCAGGTCGTGTGCTGTTGAGTCATGGAGCTGATGGCTGAGTTGTTGTAGCCCATGGAGCAAAGGAAGCGCACGTAGTCAGATACTCCCATGTCGTACACAAGACCGGGGTGCGCAGCCCTATTCGGATCCACATGGCCACCTCCATAGTCGAATGGGTTCGCCTGCTTGTAGGGCGCTGCCTCGGATACCACCTCAAACCCATATTCGTCACGGACATTGGCTGCGAAGCGTAGACTTGTTAGGGCGAAAGACATCTTTGATGCAAAGAAGCAGATGAGCATTACCTGTTGTGACTAGTGCTGATTTTACAGCAGCTGGGCTCCAATTAGGATGCATTGATTTGAGAAGAGCGACCACGCCTGCAATGTGCGGGCAGGACATTGAAGTTCCTGAATCGATCTTGAAGTTCACCGATCCAATCGACGACGATATGGCGGCAGCAGGTGACCATGAGGCCAAAATGTTTACACCCGGGGCGGCGATGTCTGGCTGCAAAAGTTGGATGTCAGGACAAGATGCAGGGTCTTTTTACAGAGTAAAGCGAACACCAAGGTTGACAGGATTAAGGATGAACCTACTTGATCAACTGAAGTAGATTGTTTTACCTTCAGAATAGAGGGGGACAGGGAACTTGGACCCCTAGACGAGAAATATGCAACTTCTGGGGCTATCAGTTCCCCTAGGATTGTTTTCGCGAAGCCAAATTGAACCGTTGGGTTTCTGTGTATGGAAAACAAAACTTAATAGGGATTGCCAGATAATAATAGCATATATATTCAGATATTTTTTCACAGCTACTGAATCATATACAAGACTGTTTATATATTATTCATCATATACCCTCCACTTAGATGGAAATTCAGGATTTACCCTCCTGGCCCACGTGTCAGTGACTTATGACGACCCCACATGTCATTGAGGTGGGAGGGTAAATCCTGAATTCCCTAAAAAGAGGGAGGGTATATGATCCAATCCCCCGTTTATATACCTCATGCTGCTAGTGTATGCAAGTATAGCCGTTCCAACTTGATAGTCTACTTGAACACAGGGAATATCATATGCAGATGATATATCCTTGGTTAAGAACTGCGCGAAAATGACTCCTACACCACGGGCTTTTTTAACCGTCTGTACTGCCACAGAGGCTGATCTCTGTACTCGTGTTTGGAAGCAGAGCACCACATTTCCTTTTACTAGAGTAGCATTCAGAGATCCTGCAGTGCAGCTTCTGCAAAGACATCAGCTTAAATGGAAGTCGAAATTTTAGGATCGACCAAAAGAGACTGAGGACGACAAAGTTTACCTTGCATCAGTATCATCAGCATTATCAGATGAAATGTCTTCAGCATAGACTATCCGCACGCTTTTCGCAGGATGCTTTCCGGTGTACAGTGTTTGACCCTGCATCATCAGGCCCATCAGAATGCCAGGCGCAAAGAGGGGCATATCAATAGTTTGGAACCATAAGTTCAAAGCAATAATTCAGATGAAACTCTCACCACATAAGTACTGTTGTTGCCGAGGGTGATCTTTGCAAGGAATGTCCGGTCAATGGTGCCCGCAGCAACGGTCACAATCCATGGTGCCGAGTTGATCACCGTCTCTGAATAAGGACCGTAGTTGCCTGCAGAACAGACCACGACGATCCCTTTCGCAACGGCATGAAGGGATCCAATGGACAGGACATCATCAACATAACCGGGGAGAGGTGGTGCTTGGCCCAGGGACACCGAAAGCACGTCGACACCGTCGTGTATGGCGTCGTCGAAAGCAGCAAGGATGTCTGCAGAGGTACAATCTCCGGTGGCCCAGCACACTTTGTAGATGGCCAGCCTAGCCCTCGGTGCCCCTCCCCTTGCTACGCCACTGGCAAGCCCCCTGAAGTTGGCATCGGCTACCAAAGCACCGGCAGCAGTGGACGCCGTGTGTGTCCCATGTCCGACGGCGTCCCTCGCGGACATGAACTCGTAGATATCAGTCGTGTTCATCTTCCCGTACTCGGCTTCATACCCTTTGATGTACCATTTCGCACCAATTATTTTCCTATCCTATCATGAATCTGAAGTCACCACCAGGATAACCAGCAGAATTCTCTCCTCTCCTACTGCAGGTAGTGGTAAATTTCACAAGCAAATGGTAAGGTGAAACAAAAGAGAAGGCCAACCTGTTGCAGTTAGAAGAATTGAACCTGTCTCCGGTGACACATTGCCCTTTCCACCGCCGCGGAACCTCGCCGATGCCGTCCTCTCTAAAACTGGCCGACTCCGGCCATATCCCTGCAAACCAAGGGCGTCTCAATCTTAACATTGCAATGTCAGTGCCAATCCTTATTGCTACTACTACGGATGAAGAAATATGGATCAAATCTATTTTACAACCCTTAACTATTGTCTTAGTTCAGAAGACAACCTCCTACTCTAAAACCATTCACTTTTCACCCTCTAACAAGCACAAGTCCACAACCGTTTATTTTTCGCCTTTGGCTAATTTCATTAGTGGTTTTCGCCACGATGACAGCCACATCACTAGTTTTGGTTTCCGTGGCATCCTAACAGAAGAGGAAGAGTATACTTAGATCTAGATGTATCGGATTGAATCTCCTTAGATGACTGGATGATATTAGAAGTAGTGAAGAGGCAAGTGTTCTTTCTTGGCTAAATGTGCTTTGTTGGTCCATGTGGATGCTCAAGTCAGCAAAACGTGAACCCGTAGATGCCACGTCACCCAAAAACCGGCGTGGTTTAGGCTGAGGGGTGTTTTGCATCGGTTTTGATACTTAGACGGTGAAAGGTGAATGTTTTGGAGTTAAGAGATTGTTTTCTGTCCTTAGCCTAAGCTTATTCCGAGAAATAACCTCACCTGTGTCTAGTACACCAACGATGGAATCCTCCCCAAATCTACTCTCCGAGAGGATTCCACCCGAAGGCGACGGGTTCACTCGCATGAAATCCCAGCTCCTAGTGGTGTGCAGATCAAGAACACGATTCCGAACCACCCGCACAACTCCAGGCCAATCTTGACACCACAATTTAATTCGAGCCAAAAAAAAAGAGATATAACAACATTAGTTTGTCAAGAACAACAGTAAGATACGCCCGAGCAGAATGCAAGATCGCTGAAATGTGTGAGCTCACCGGAGAGCCGCTCCGCCTGCCTGTCAGTGAGCACGGCGGCGAAGCCGGAGAAGCCGTGCCTGTAGCTGTAGAGGATGGCGTCCTTGGCCGCTTGCTCGCTGCAAAGCACAAGGCCATAGCTTGGTAAGCACATATCACATCCAATGATTGCTCCAAGGTGGTAAGCAACCATGGAGAAACTTAGAAGATAACTAGCGATCACTCCACTCCACCTGCCAAGAACAGCGGCGAGGGTGCCGTGGTGCGAGTCCTGCACCAGCTCCGGGTGCAGCTCGGGGTGCCTCTCCCCCATGTACACAATGTACACCTGCAGATAAATCAAAGAAATAGCAATGAGATTGATACTTCCAAGAAGTGTTCTTGGATCACAAAGCTTGTAGTAAGACACCATCCTGGATGGCTTACATTGCTGCAAGAACAGAGGCCAAGCTCGAGCAGCAGCAGGAAGGTGAGCAGGGGAGACATGGCCACTTCGAGTTAGATAGCTAGCTGGTAGAAGCTCAAGAGGGAGCAGAAGCTGACGCAAAAGCTAAAAAAATGGAGGAGCGGTGGAGTGGAGTGGAGTGGTTTGAAAGGGAGGAGCCGAGGGGGTTGGTGCGGTGTTCTGTTCTCTCCTCTGTCTGGCTGGATTCAAATCTCCTCCTAAATACGCATCCTGCAGCACTGTGGATTGGTTTGTTTACTCTTTGTTCTTCGTCCTGACGCAGAGAGATGTGCTTCGCGGTTCGGGTTTTTTTAAAGGAGTTAGCTGAGCTGCGTCGTGCGGTGCGCGTGTGCCGACGATGTTGGCGTTCGGCCGAACGCGTCTTGCCCGTTGCTTCCTTGCCTTCGCTTGTTGGTGCTCGGCTCACTTCGTTTTATTTCCTCCCTTTTGTTGCTAATGTTAATGTTAGTGTGGTGGTGGTGGTGGTATTCTTGGATGGAAAGCGATGGCCAATTCTGCGTCGTGTTAGGCTCGCCGACACGCACAGTGATATCCACTGTGAGCAAGCATGGTGGTTTTGCACTGTTTGTTTGTTAAGCGAGTACATTGTGTGCGGTTTGTTTGTATACTTGCAAGTTAGTTTAAACTTAAAAGAGAATATATCGGGTGAACAAGCTCTTATTTATGTGTATACGGATATTCCCAATCTTGGCCGTCCAATCCAAAATCCACTGATGAGATGCTAGCAGGCGTTCCCCCTTTTCCACTTACACAAATTTGCATTTTGGCCCCCGCTGTCCATCCTCTGCTCCTTAGTCCTCCCCATCCCAATCTAGCGCCTCCCCCTTCGCTGCCGCCTCCTCTACTCTTCTCCATCCAGCGCCTTTCCCTCTCCTCCGGCGACTCACCTCCCCCTCCACTAGCCTTGCGCTGCCCCCACCCCGGCCTCCCTTGGCGCCTTCCCCTGAATCTCTCCTCGGCTTCCCCCAACACCACCCCCTCCGGCCTCCCCCTCCTCCATTTGCACCTCACCCTCCCATCTGGCGGCTGGCGTCTCTCCTCCCCCTCCTCGACCACGCGCTGCTTTGACCACAGAGGCTTTGACCATGGTGACTTCGACCATGACTTCAACCAAACGTTGTGGTCGAAGCCATGGTCGAGGAGGGGGAGGGGAGGCGCTAGCCACCGGAGGGGATGGGAGAGGCGCGGAAGGAGGAGGGTGAGCTATCGAAGGGGGGAGGTGATCCACCGGAAGGGAGGGGAGGGGGAGACGCCGAAGGGGAGGGAGAAGGAGAGGCGTCGGAGGAGGAGGGAGCGCTGGAGGGTAGGGGGAGGGGGATGCGCCGGAGGGGAGGGGGAGGAGCTGTAGGGGAGGGGTAGGTGCTAGATAGGGAAGAAACCGGGATGGGGAGGGATTTCGAGATGGAGAGGGCCAAAATGCAAATGTACACAAGTGGGGAAAGGAAAACGCCTCCTAGAATCTCATTCGTGGATTTTGGATCGGACGGTCGAGATCGTGTATGTGCATATGTTCATAAAATAGTTCATGTTCACTAGATATGCTCTCAAACTTAAATACGTGTTTTTTATTTCAAATCTTGCTTCCTCGGACAGATGGGGATGTGCTCGACATCTGTCTAGAATCTCTACATGTGGACAGGTCGCAACCTCATAGGTCATGGATTATTGCTAAAATAGGGGCTAGCCATTTCTTATTAAGCACATGTAGAATGCAAACACCTACTCTTTTTTTGTGAAGGACCATGTGAGAAGGTCTAGGTTAATGTTGTGATGAATCATTGCAATATTTGTGTAGTGGTCGATTGGTTTTGCAAAAAGTGTATTTGATTTGAACTGTTTTCTAGAAGTGTCAGGAAAATTGGAAGTACCGCAGGTATAAGTGCGGTAGTTCCGCTGGGTAAAAGTACCGCAGGTATAAGTGTGGTAGTTCCATTCGGTGAAAGCATCGGGTTGAGTTGCGGTATGTTTTTTCCAAAGAGATCCAAATGAGGTTTTCAACGTGCGAAAGTACCGCTTTAGAGAGCGGTAGTATCGTAGTGCGGAAGTACTGACATGGTAAGTGTGGTACTTTCGATATTCCTAGAAAAAAATAGGATTTTGAAGAATTAAGTCATGAATTGAGTTGGGATGACCTGAGTCATTAGATTACTAAAGCATATATAGTGGACCCTTTATATAAGGTGGATTTTTCTTTGTGAAAAACATATATAGTATTTTGGACTTACTAAAGCAAAGGGGTAAAATATTATTATTGCGAAAACTATTTTACCTAGTTGGCTAAAATATTTTATGCTTTTACCTTAGTTAAATTTCCTATCATAAGTTCATATTCATCAAATACTATTGTTGCTAATGCATTTATCATTCATCACCAAAAAGGGGGAGATTGTAAGTTCAAGCTCTATTATATTGGTTTTAGTGATAATGACAAATCTAATTATGAGACTAACTTGTTTATTAATTATGATATTATTTAGTCTCATTTAGATGAAAAGGTGAAAACCATAAGAGGTATGCATTTGACATCATCTTTCTTATATCTTAATACATTCCTTGTATCCAAAATATAGATTAAACTTCACCAAATTGCCTAACTTGAATATATGCATTTGTGTTCACTATACATTCTTATACATACACATTTAGGAAGGGTTCACTCTATATTTTGTGATTTCATTAGTATTGATTCATATTCATTTTCCACATACTAAGGATCTTTATTTGAAACATATCTGTTTAGTATATATAGCTTGTGTAGTTCATATATACTCATAATCGGGTTATCATTTAGTTCTTCTATTATGTGTTAATGGTTTGATGAGTAAGCTTTGCTTAAAAAAGTTTATCCTAGAGTATACACGTATTGTGTACATGTTGTATACTTGTAATTCAATTTCTATATCATTATTTGTCGAGATTATCATGAATTACTAAAAAGGAAAGATTGTAAAATCTAGTCCCTCCATTATGAGTTAATGGTGAAGTTTGGTAATTAATGACAATTGATTTGTAGACTAACATTTTTATGAGTTGGATGAATATATTAGGTTTTATAAATGAGGATGACTTGATATGACATTATGTGTTAAAGATCATCGAGTCAAGTGAAGAATGCATCATGAGTTGATGCATATCCAAGAGGAGATAATCGTGTATTGATCATCAAGTCAAGTAAAAATTCATCATGTGTTAATGAAGTTGAAGTAAAGGATGCATCATGTGTTATGCATATCAAGACAATAATCTAAGGCAAAGATATGACTAGCTAAGACTAAGGATGTGTTTCTAGTGTTTTACTAGTCTTGGTGTTTGGTTAGAAGACTGGATTGCTAGTATAGGTTACCGTACTATTAAGAGGGTCCTGTCTAGTAGCTTGAGTCTCATCATGTGTTGATAGCTCAACCTCACTTGTTCTAACTCTCTATAGCATGATGCCTATATTGTGAATGCGTTTTACAAATAGTTATGGCTCATATGTTGAATTCTTGTAACATGAAACTATATATTATAAATATGTTTTGGAAGTATTTGAATCCCAAGTTTCCTATTCCTTGTAGTACGAGGCTTATATTTGTATATGTATTTTGCAAGTGGTTGAAACTCATATTTAATCATTGTGTCATAATTCCAAAGTGGTCAAATATGTTTTGTAACTTGTTGGGAATTATGTTTAATCCTTGTATGTATCATACTAAAATTTACAAATATATTTTGCAAAATCTGTTGAAGTATATGCACTTCTTAGGAAAATCAGAACTACCAGTGTTAAAATCATGGAACTACCACTCTTGTTGGTGGTCGGAAGACCTGTGCGATCGAGGACCAACGTGGTCGAGACCAGTGTGGTCAAACTAAGGTAGTCGAAGATCAGAGTGGTCGAGCCAATGTGGTCGAAGATCAACGTGGTCGGAATCGATGTGGTCAAGATCTGTGAGATCGAAACCAACGTGGTCAGAATTGACGTGGTCGAGGTCTGTGTGATCAAAACTAGCATGGTCAAAATTGATGTGGTCGAGATCTGTGTGACCGAAACCAGCGTGGTCAGAATCGATGTGGTCGAGATATGTGTGATCGAAACCAGTGTGGTCGAACCGATGTGGTTGAAACCGACGTGGTCGAGATCTGTGTGATCGAAACCAGCATGGTCGAACTAACATGGTCGAGATCTATATGATCAAAACTAGCATGGTTGAACCGACGTGGTCGAGATCTGTGTGATCAAAATCAGCATGGTTGAACTAACTTGGCCGAGATCTGTGTGATCGAAACTAGCATGGTCAAATCGACGTGGTTAAAACTGACGTGGTTGAGATCTGTGTGATTGAAACCAGCGTGGTCAAACCGACATGGTCGAGATCTATGTGATCGAAAATAGCGTGGTCAAACCGATGTGGTCGAAACCGACGTGGTCTAGATCTGTGTGATCGAAACCATCATAGTTGAAACCGACATGGTCGAGATCTGAATGGTCGAAGCCAACGTGGTCGAAGGTTTGAGTGATCAAAACCAATATGGTCGGACACCAGCGTGATTGGAGTCGAAACCGACGTGGTCGAGACCTGAGTGGTCAAAATCAACGTGGTCGGAGATTAGCATGATCGGAGATCAGCGTAATCAGAGGCCTGTGTGGTCAAACCAGACAACTTGCTAAAAAAGGTAGGGTTATTTTCTCCTCTTTTTCCAAATACTTGCTGAAACTCTCCACTCCAAATACAAAGCGACGAACTTTGTTTAAATTTTATATTTCTAGAAGGGACGTTCCAATGTAGCCGGATCATCATTTAGGATACTCATAGTGGTAACTATAGACGGAGGCAGTGGCGGAGGACGGGGAAAAAATAAGGTGGGGCGGATCGAAAGCAATACCGGCGGCCATGGGCACTCCCCGGCGTGCGGCGGCGCAAACCGGCTGTGACGGGGCGGCACACCTCCAAAACCTCACATCAAGAAGAACAATCATTAGAAATCAAAGAAAATAGCAACCAATCCATAAGAAATCGGGAGGGCTTGAGGAAGAGAACACCAAATCCGGGCTCTAGGCCGCGGATCCGGGCAGCTGTGTCTCAGGCGTAGCCGCGCGGCGAGGAGAGGAAGGTTCGGGCGGCAAGGGCCGACGCGGGAGAGTCGGCAGTGGTGAGACGGCGCAGAGGAGCCAAGACGACCGGGGCGATAGAGGGAGAGAGAGCCAGGCAGCGCCGAGGTGAGCGGGTGGAGAGACCGGGGCGAGAGAGAGAGACCCGAGAGAAGCCAGGGAGTAGGAAGACCGGGGCGAGGCGGAGAGGCAGAAGGCAGGGAGTAAACGGAGAGGCAGAAGGCAGCGGTGAAAAAATCAAGGTATGGCTCACGCCTTAGCTCGCCCTATCGGCTCCTCCGCCGCTGGACGGAGGCATGAAGCAAGTACTCATAACACACTCAAGAGAGTACTACTACTACTACAGAGATGACTGCGTTGACTGGGGAGTGGACTTGCTTAGTGGGCAGCTTTGTTTTCAAGTACCAATAGACGGGCTTTCTCCTTTAAGAACTTTACTACTCGTTGCTAGTAGATTTTTTCCCTTTTTTATGTTGGAGCCTCAGGTCTCTTTTGTGGCGATTGGTCTTTTATGCTTTCCTGACGAGGGCAGGAGAGCAGCGTGGGTCGGCGGTGGGCAGGAACTGGGGGACAAGATCACTACCTCACAATTTGGAAGACCGGCAGCTTTCTTTAGGATATGTTTGGTTGAAGTGATGGAAGTGGAATGGGATGGGATGGAATAGGATGAGATGGTTCCACAAAAAAGGTGGAATCATATGGTCCAATATCTAAGAAGAATATTCTCTAAATTTGCACAGGCTCATCCCACTTTGGACCATTCCATCCTACCCCATCCCTCAAACCAAATACATGGATAGGCTTGGTCAAAAGAACTATCCCATTCCATCCCACCCCATTTCTCAAACCAAACACATGGCTGAGAAACCCTAATTATCTTATAAGTCATAGTTTATGATTTATTTTACATTATAATTACTATTGGTTTATTCTATATAATTAAATATAAAAAAATAAAAAGTTATATAGCACAGGCAATATAAAGAGATAAATGAAAAAAAGACAAAAGACAAAAAATCACAAACCATAAGTCAAAAACAGAAATCGTTCGGAGCGGAACCGCAGCAACAGCAAACTTGAAAGCAGGATAGGAAGAAAGAGAATCTCTCTGTTTATATTTTTTTTCTTTCGGGAGAAACGATATGAAAGGAGGCAGAAGGAACTGTTTGGATGATTACCACACTTAGCATATGGAGTTGGTGAATCATATTTTTTTTTGCAAAGACAGGCAAAATTTAGTCGAAAATGTATATCCATGATACTGGCTAATGTGCTAAAAAGTAACGTTGCCTAGCTTGAGTTGGGACTTCGCATTCAAATAGCTTAACCACTTAAGGTGGTGCTTATTTGGGCTTTTTTTAGTGGTTTATGGCTGAAAAGCACTGTAGCTGGCTGAAAAATACTGTAGCTGAGAGAGACTTATTTAGCATAATTAAATTTTAAAAATTAAAAAAATATAAACAAATACGGGAAAAAAGAACCAGCAAAAAAGCTCAACAAAAGCCAAAAGTTTAGAAAAAGACGAAATTTATGAATAGTGAAAAATAAACCGGAAGCCAGAAGCTGAAGCCCAAATGAGCACAGCCTAAATCAGTCTGTGTTTGGTACGTTGTATGCCTTTGTTCCGTACCGAAGTTATGTAAGTTGTTTGCCACAAACGGTCATTTTGAAAATAGCGTGGTAAAAATAGAATTGTCTGAAACGCACTATAATGCCTAGCATTAACAATGCTCGAGCCATCTGGAGCACGTCGTTTCAGCAGAGCCGCGACAGGGCGAAGTGGGGGCGACTGTTTCAGTAGGTATAACGGATGGATTTTTTGGGCTAATGTTTTATGGTTTATGGCTTCGTGAGAGGTAATACGTTAGAAAAATAGTAGCATATGATTTTGATCGGTACAATTGAACTCAATATATTTTTTACTATAATTTTTCTATTAACTCGTTTTAAAAACATACTATTTAAAAAACAATTATTATACACAGTACAAATATAAACCAATTTAAAACTAAAAAACCCTGCCAACATTTACTTGGCACATATCCTTACACGCGATGCGAGTGATGTGATATCCTCTCAGCTGTGCTCTGCAGTGCTCCTTCAAGTTTGAATCGGCTCGACGAGACGACGACGACCACACGGAACATCGTTCAGAGCAGCACACACACCATCACGTGTGCTTGGTTTGAAGGATCCCCTTTATAGCTAGCTCCGGAAAGAACTTCTCTGGGGGACGTCCCCATTCCTCTCCGTGGGGTCTGACTCAGATGGCCTACACGTGGCGCACGCATCTCCGCGCTCCGCCCCCACGCATGGCCACGCTGCTTGTCTTCCCCTGGGTCCCCTCCCGTCCCGCCCATGCCACCACCGCCCACGCCTCCTGGCGCCTCACCGCCGCCACCTCCAAGGAGCCCCCACCCCGCGTCCGGCCCAAGCACGGCGGAGGCCCCGGCCACAAGTTCCTCGCCCTCTCCCACGCCGCCGCCGGCCGCATGGACGAGGCCTTCGTGGTTGTCAGGAGCCCCGACGCGTTCCTCCACAACGTCATGATCCGCGGCTTCGCCGACGCGGGCCTCCCAGGCGACAGCGGGGGTAGTGCTGGACAAGTGCGTGACGCGGGTGAGCGCGCAGGGGAAGGACTACAGCATCTGGAAGATGGGCGCGCTGGACGAGTCGGAGGTGTCAATGTTCCTGTTCAGGGACGCGCACGCCCTCTACTCCGGCGTGACAGTCGGTGCAGTGTTCGCGCTGTTCAACGGCAATGTCCACATGGATAATGGGGTACTATGCTTGGACTGCCATTTGGATTCTTGATGGTTTGAATAATTTCTGCTGAGTGATGCTGAGTTGCATGTGTGTTGGTGATGTTCGTGCAAGGAAAAGGCTTCTCCTTCAGTGTTGCCTCAGTGGGGCAGATGATGAAGATGGGGGGTCTCCGCGGAATTCGGGATCTGCGAAGGGAAGAGTAAGGATGGGTGGTCTGCACCATGGCCATAAACAAGTTTTTCCTCCGTGATGATGAGAAATTCAGAACATGTTTGAAACATTGAATTTGTAGGTTGTTAGCTACGTTGCCATTTTGCCATTTATTTTCAGGCATATTTAGAGACAATAGACTGTACACTGTGCACAAAAACCATGGGAAATTAGTGTGGTGTATATATATCTTTGGAGATATTAACAGAATTGCAATATGCACTGACATTGATATACACGGACAGACCCTTATCAAGGTGGGAGGATTATATTCTGGCTATTTCAAATAGCATAATTGTTCCGTGTTGCTTTTATGCCTGAATTTTCAACAATAGAAGCAAAATGTAATTGAACACCTATTTTAGATAGCGTCATTGTTCCGTGACAAAGTGTTGCTTTTAGGCCTGAAGTTTTTAACAATGGAAGCGAATTGTAATTGAACACCTTTTCTTATCCTAGATTTCCTGTTACATGTTATGTTTAGTAGTGAACCCCAAAATGAATAGTCACTAGCCTTTCCTTTTCTTCCTTAACAGTTCCATATGCTATCTGTTTTTGCTGCTCCTATTTTGTATAATTCTATAGTTACTTTGTTGGGCCATGAATGATTCTGTACAATTTTTTCAGAAATTTCCAGTTTGCTTCCAAACTTCGTTCAGAAGGGATTTACATGGTCAATCCTTCCTCAGAGCGATCCAATCCAAGAAACCCATTACTACCAGTGAAAGTAATGTCAATTGATGGGATAAAAAGAGCTTTAAGGTATATATATAGTACTATTTGATCCCAGCTGCTACCTTTGCTTAATGCTCCGTTTGTCCACACTTTTTCCTTCTCTTTTCTGAGAAAAATATACTCCGATAGTGAATGAAACAATGGTGTGAAATATGCAGTCTGATCAGTCTGAACTTACTGTTCTATTAACATTTCCACCATGTGATTTTAAATTTGTCATTCTAGAGGAAGTAAGCCTACACTTCAAATTTGCAGCTGCACCTTTTGGAAATCATGTGTGTCATAAAATGTTACACGATTAGAATTGGTCCAGAAAAGAACTTCTGCCTATAACTGTGAGATCCAGAAGGATCCTCAAATGTGATGACAGGCTTATGATTACAAGCTCATTAGCCCTTGGAATAGTATGAAATTATGGCAGTTGCCATGTTAAATAGGTTGTTTCTTAATTCTGGTTTTACTTTGCAGTAATGCAGATAGAGTGACTACTAAGAGTCAGTCTCGACCTGAAAGATTCCTTTCCCATGTTGTGGAGGAACGTGTCGGGGCTCCTGACAACCACGAAGGCCTCGTCCATGCGGCCGGCGGCGGCGTGGGAGAGGGCGAGGAACTTGTGGCCGGGGCCTCCGCCGTGCTTGGGCCGGACGCGGGGTGGGGGCTCCTTGGAGGTGGCGGCGGTGAGGCGCCAGGAGGCGTGGGCGGTGGTGGCATGGGCGGGGCGGGAGGGGACCCAGGGGAAGACAAGCAACGTGGCCATGCGTGGGGGCGGAGCGCGGAGATGCGTGCGCCACGTGTAGGCCATCTGAGTCAGACCCCACGGAGAGGAATGGGGACGTCCCCAGAGAAGTTCTTTCCGCTAGCTCCCTGCCCTGCAGGAGGATCCTCTACATCAGCTAATGAAATTCATGGTGCTTCAGTGCCATCGGAGGATCCTCTACATCAGCTAGTGAAATTCATGGTGCTACAGTGCCACCGGTTTCTCACGTAGCCGTTGGATCAGAAAGGAACTAAAACACTGGCAATTGTACGTAGCAATTAATTTAGATTTTTTTTTCAATGGAAAATACACACCCTAATGCACGGCACAAAAGCAGCACTAAATTTTCTTCGCTACTGCAGAGGATCCCTACCTCTCTGGCTGCCGCGTGCACACTGAAGAACAGTAATGGCTTGTGTGGGCCCTGCAGCGCAGACCACTGTTCAACCTTGAAAGCATTCAACGAGAGCAGAGCAGAGCAGAGAGAAAAAAAAAGGGTGCATAGCCAGCGTCAGATTTATGAGATGAATTGCTATATAAACACACAGATTAACTGTATCATTGGAGTGAAACATATGAGACTAGCGACAAATCTAGATTGCTCGACACAAATAGTACTGTGAATTTCTCTCAACCTTTTGCCCCCTTTGAGTTGCACAGTGACCAGTTGACATTACTCAGCAATTCACCGACAAGATCCGGTTTTTGCTTCAACGAAGCAGCAGGTCTGTCGCGTGTACATCATTGGGCTTTGTATGTAGCCATAAATAACAAAATCATGCAAGTACAGCAAAAGGGATTCAGTACACCCCAGAAACCGTCCAATTTTGCTCAATCCGGTAGCTTTTTTGTTTCATGTAGATAGCAATTTTCCTCGGCCCTCCACCCGAATATAGATGAGCTTACAGCGTAGTTCCTATTTGGGTGGTCGACGATCAGAGTAAAATATGTCCTCGATGTTTTCCTTGATATAGTTAGCTGTTTTGTTTAGATTCTTTGCAACACCTGAAGCGACCAGTCCAGAGCTCCTCGTAAACCTGCACCACCCTCATACATTAGTAAGATCATCATTGTTTGGGGAGAGCAAGAAGAGGAAAGCTGAACGGTAACTTTCCTCCCCCAGAATTCCGGTCTCTGTCCTTGTTGCCGAGAGTGAGTGACAGCTATGACAAGAAACATAAAGGTGTTAAATTTACGTTAACTCTGCACAAAAGGTAATACCAGAAATTGTACACTGAAAGAGATGGACCTAATGGATCTGGAAGAATATTGAACAGCAAAAGTGAAACCAAAACCCTCAAGATGACTGATCAATTCATTAAACATCATGACAAAATATTGGGGTCAACAAATGGACCTGATTTGGTTAGTTTTGTGATCTCAAAAGCAACCAGCATTATCCCTTCACCCTAAACAGAATGGTACTATAATTTCTTCAGGAGGTACAACCAAATTTGCCAATTGCTATCCATTACTAACTAAGGATAAAATAAATCAGGTAATCATCACTGTGGCAGACTAACAATGTGTTTGCACAATCTCCTTGTACGAAGTACTTAATAGCTTAAAAATGGGAATGGATCATTTGTATACTGTCTTTTGGATATACTGCGTAGCTGGCTATGGTTAACAAAATGACAAGTCCATAACCTAAACAATGTGATTGGTGGATCACATTCAAGTCCTACTCTGACATAAGAAGGATGAATTGAGTTCAAAGGTATGTCATATATTTTGTACAAGAACAATGTTGTAACGACAAGCAAAAATTGTTGTAAGGGAAGAACGCATTGATCACATGCCAAATACTTCAAGTTAAATCTCATCTAGCTGTACTTCTCTTAGGGAATGCCCTAGTGAGTGGTCACTATAAAGCTTGTAACAGTGTCAAAACTTGGATCATTGTCATGGGATTGCAGGTACTATCGAGATATCCACAACTAAATTTACATGAATGGGCAACTGCCACCAAAAAATTGATTCTGACCAATATATGGACATGGTATTCACAAAATGGTGCTTTGATCGGCTATTTTTTGTAAGTCCAGAAACAAAGTTAACCATTAAAGGATCATTAAAAAAACAAAACTCTACTATTACAACCAAGTCAGGTATATAGTCTTTTATTTAATTGTGACCAAGTATAAAACAGATAAAACAACACGGAAAAAACTTTACATACCTTCCTTCGGAACATATGCTGGAGCTTGCTCGGCAGTCGGTGATTTTCTCTCAACCATTCTGCTGTCCACCAATAGCTGCAGGGACATTTCTCACTTTTATTAACAAGAAGCAAGTGCAAAAGCCTAGCATACAGAAATTCTTAACAACTATAAAATGTATAATTCCATGTGTACATCTTAAATACCACATATACTATTGGAGGTAAGAGTTTTCATTCATGCATTATTTGAGAGTGCTTCATTAATTCAGAGTCAGTCAACAGAATCCAACCACAAAGCAACTGGAGAAAGATTTTAGCTAGCATTTTTCTGGTGTTCGTACAGGGCTGAGCCACAAGGATTCGCAGTAACCATGTTCAAGGAAATGTTGAAATGGATGTGAACATTCCAACCATCTGGATTGATGCTGCCTACCAATATCCCACCCATGAAAATTGTGCGTGGAATATTTTTTAGTGTGCTTAGGAATGAAAATGATGAATCATTGTTAGTGCACGAGGCAGTCAACAGCAAGATCACATTCCAGGTCTAGGCCAAGATGGGGTTTCCTCGTATGATGGTAATGTTGACATAAAGGAGCTGGGCACTTGACTAAAAACATCCCAAAGTCTATTTATGTAGCTGCAAAGGCAGCATGCTAGCATATAGGTGTTTTGTGCACCAAGGCCATGCAATGAGGTGATGGACGTCTTGGATCATTCGGTTGGCACAAGTTTATGTCTTTATGAACTTGATCAGGAAGGAATACTACCCTCAACATACTAGGTAGTGTCATCTCCAGCAGACCTCTGGACAGTCTAAATAGTCTATCCAGAAGTAACAAAGTTCCACTGTCTTGCTATGATTATGGGTTGTTCAATGAAAGGATAGAGATGAGCTAAAGAAGTGTGTTCAGTTTCCAAATGGATATGCATTTGAAACTAAGGTTCTATTCATAAATCACAAGCAGTGGTTAGTCTGACCATCAGTTGACATCCAAGGGTGATACCACCAATAGCAACATATTTAAAACACCAAGGACGAGTGACCTGATTTGCCACATTGTATAAAATCAAGCCCTGCGGTGAGTAAATGTTGTGTGAACCACATCTAGCAAACATACCAAAGAGGATAACAAATTAGAAGACAGGACAATGGTAGTGAGCAGCTAAAAAGGGTAATTAGACTAGATGACTTCAGATTTCAAACTAGTTGGGACCGATGACTTGAAGTAGAACGACGCTATGTGATGAGAGCACCGATTGAGGGAGAAATAGATCTAGAATAGCTGATCAAAGAAACGACCATAGCTAGATTTTAGGGACTAGAGACTTGTTTATTCATCTTTGCTTGATTAAAGAAGATACAATGCCATCTCTTTTATATAGATAACTTGACTTGACCCTTAAGAAATAATCTCTAAATTAAAGAAACAAACTAACCAAAAATAAGTTTCCAAACTAACCAAACTAATCTAATTCCTAAGAAAGGAAACTAATGGCTTGTGCTACAGTAACCACAGTGAATAGTACACGCGTGCTACAGTCACTGTGCACGTGACAACTTTAGAACCCAAAATGGACAAAAAAAGATATGCACCTACAATGGTGAATGATGAGGTTATGGTCACAATGGCAGATCTTGGTAGTCACAATCAGCCATCAGGGTTCAATGTTTTGGTACAGAGGTGGTTCCTGCCAGTGCGCTGGTAATGGTTACTGGTGAGAAGCAGAGAAAACGCACCCAAAAGGATTAAGTCGATATTAAATCAATAATTTGAATTGAGAATCATTACCAGACAAAATTCTGGCCAACCACCCAGTAGAGGAAAAGACCAGGCAGCATGTCCACTAAAAAAATTGGCAACTCACACCCGCTTTGCGTGTTCAAAATCAAAACCCCTTGTATGCACATAAGAACAGCAAGTCTAAATGGCAATGGTCCAACAAATCCAGCACCTCTTGTACATGCAACATGCACGCAGTTAATGAGGGAGTCAGTGCTTGCTAATCTTTTGGGAACTAGAAACTACCTTTCCTAGAGGAAATATGGATGACTAATTTGTTAGGAACTAGACAAGGCCTCACATGCAAGCATGTGCAAATTGCTGAACATGCAACTGTATTTGCATGTAAATCTAATAGAAAGCATGTCTATCAGGCATATGAAGTATTAAAAATGCACACACTTTGAACATTGTTAACAGCCCAAATCTTGTTATCAGGCCCAAACAATCAAGACTGCCATACTGTGTTCAGGGCCAGTCCATCATTATCAACATTGCCCAAAGTTACAAATCATTTTGGTTGCCTTTGCATCCAAGTGAGCATCCGACACCGACACAATGAGACACCAATCAAAATCTACTGTCATGAATGTTAGAATTTTGGGATGTGCTGCAGCTGTGGTTAGTTCACCTTGAATGTTGCTCTACTCCGGTCAGTTCTCATCAGCACTACATCTCCTCCTCAGTTTGTACAAATTTTAAAGTTCAATTTTCAGATCAAGTCAGCTAGTCTGTTTTTTTTAACCCCTGTTGGCTCCAGGAAACCAGATAAGCGTTCGGTTGCCTCCAAGATTTGGAATCCTGGTCATAGTAACCAGTGTTACTAAGTCGTCGACTAATCGGTGACTAATCCACGACTAGTCATCGAGTCAGTACACAGTGGATGACTAGGAAGGTCGACTCAACTAGAGCGACTAGTCGTGCGGCCGGATGACTAATTGGCAACCAGACGTGAATAGTCGACAATATCAAGCTGGCCGACTAGATGGCCCAATGTCAACTGCCGAGGGTTAGATGCATATACCACTGGACTAGAGACTCTGCACTGTAGTTAAAGCCATCACTGCCATCCTCTCCTCCTGTGCGAGGAGACACCTATGCGCGGTGCCCTAGCAGCCGCCAGCCGCTAGTTGCCGCCGCCGCCAATGGCCTCGGCCTCCAGCAGTAGTTGCCAGCCGCCCCCGCCTCCACCTCCAGCCACCCTGCCTCCGCCTCCAATAGCAGCCAACCTCCGCCTCCACCTCTAGCCCTCCAGTGGCCTCTGCCTCCAGCCCTCCGGTGGCCTCTGTCGCCGCCTCCTCTAGTGGCCGCTACCTCCTCCGCCGTCGCCTCCTTCTCAAGTGGTCAGTGCAGCCTCCCCTCTCCTCTCTCCTTCCTCCCTGTTCCGCGCCACGTCTTCTCTCCTCTGCTCTGCTCTGCTCCCCTGCTCTGACGATCTGCTGTCCAGACTCTATAGTCTAGTAGTCTACTTTTCCCTCTACTTTTCCATTCTTTGGTTATGTATGGACTCCAGTCTGGTAGTAGTAGTAAACTAGTAGTAGTTACTAGTTAGTTGTAAGCTAGCAAGCAGGAGACCTGGCTCTCAGGACTAGTCGAGATTAGTCGCCCAAGTCGCCCCCTTGGCGACTCGACTTGACTTTACAACTTAATAACCTTGATAGTAACCTACAATTGATAATAATGCCAAACAGAACATACCTACGATTGTAGGCCACTATTACAATCATGTATGTTCTCTTTCCAGCATTTTAGCAATCAAAATTCTATTGAGAATTGTCTCGCTCAAATACAAAGATCATGCAAGATAGTATGGCCACCATCTACTACTCTAAAAATTTTGAAGATAGTATGATTCACATTCACTACCTACATATGAAGTTATGAACATCAACATAAACGGGTTTTAATCCATATGCGAACGGCCAGCCACATTACCAAACAGCATCAACTGAGAATTCAGAGTTTCGAACTGTAACGGTGAGATGCAAACCAACCTCGAGCCCCTGGCAATACGGCAATAACGCCTTGCCCTCGTTCTTGCAGCTTTGGTCGTCCCTGTTGTCCACCACAAACATCGAATAACCGGCGCATGCGTACTTGAACTGTCTCAAATCATGCCCCTGCGCCACCGCCTCCTCCCTAGGCTCTTCCACCACGTAGCTCGGAACTGGCACACCAAATCATCAGTAGTTTCGTGAGATCTTCGGATCAAGCGTAACTCAACCACCAAAAAAATTGATTCCAAAGAAGACAATTTTGCCGCCGAGTAACGCGTATCGCTCGAACACATGCTAGAATTTTGGGAGGTGAGATTAGGGTTTAGAACCTTGTGGGATGGAGCGAGGGATCCCCACGCAGATGGGGTTGTAGCCGCGGGATTTGAGCACCGACGAGTAGTAGAGGCAGCCCTTGCACGACTTCCCCTTCCTCGGCGGCGCCGGACCAGATGGTCCTCTGACCGCCGCCGCCGCGCCGCCGGACTCCGGCGATGCCTCCCCCATATCTCCCTCTCCCTCCTCCCTTCTCTCCTCCCCACGTGACTGAGAAATCTCGTTGTCAAATCCCTGCGTTGGCTGCGACGTGGGCATTTGGAATTAGCTTTTGTCTCATTTTTCACTATTTCTAAATTTTATTTTTCTTCCTGATTTTTAAGCTTTTTTACCGATTCTTTTTTCCATATTCATTTGTATTATATGTATTAGACTAACCTATTTTTCTATTTTTAAATTTTTTTAAAAAATTTAATTATGCCAAATAAACTATCATCAGTTATAGTGTAATTTCAACCAGCTACATTGTAATTTTAACCAGTTATAGTAAAAATTCAACCATAAGCTATAGAAAATAAGCTCAACTGAGCACACTGTTAGACGTGGTTTCTAGGGATGCCACTCGCTAAAATAAATCTATATCTACTTTTATTCATACTTATTTAAAGTAATATTTATCCATATTTAAATAAAGTGGGTATACCCAATGAGTTTGACCAATCCAGTAGGTAAAGGAGAAGGAAGGGATTAAGTCAAAGAGGCTTACGAAAGAAATTTTTGTAAAATTTCGGCATTTAGAATTTCAACCTTGCGTTCGTACCACAAAAGTTTCTTGAAATCAATTCAAATTTATTGGAAATGATTCTGTGTGTAAAAGAGCTACTTTATACAAATTGGCAGGGCTTGACGCACATATGGGCCCTACATGTTTTTATAAGAAGTTTTCATAAAACTTCGGTATTTGAAATTTCAACCTTACGTTCATACCATAAAAGTTTTTCGAAATTGACTAAAATTTATTAGAAATAATTTTGCGTGTAGGAGAACCACTCTATGCAAATTGATAGGGCTAAGCGCACACGTGGGTCCCACATGCTTTTATAGAAAGATTCTGTAAAACTTCGGTATTTAGAATTTCAACATCGCGTTTATACTACAAAAGTTTTACGAAATTGACTAAAGTTTGTTGGAAATGATTCTGTGTGTATGGAACTACTCTGTGCAAATTGACAGGTACATATGCACATGTGGCTTCCACATGTTTTTATAGGAAGTTATAACTGAATATAAATAGTCCAAATCTATAAATACTCAACTCTAGATTTGAGTGTGTATGCGTAAAGATAGATAACTGGATATTATTCTCCCCATACCTAAATCTAAATGGATAATTTATTTCTTACCTGTACACTACCTAATAATGTAGGTATAGATTTGGATAAGCGTAATGGGTACCTAGTGGCATCCCCAGTGGTTCCTTGCGTTGCACAGGCAATGGAACCGTAGCGCTAACTGATGGGCCCGCCGCCCACCTTTCCGTCTTCTGCTTTCTGGTTTTTCGCTTCTACTTTTGATTTTTGGCTTCTCTAAAAAAATCAAAAAGGCAAACGTTAAAATATGATGTTTTTTAAAGAGGATTTTTCGAGCGACTTCCCGAGCTCAAAATTAGGTGTACCATCTACGTCAACGTCTTCATTGTCCACTGCTATATCAAAAAGCAAAAACAAAAACTACCAATCACAATAAAGAGTCATTTGATTAAAAAAACACCCCATATTACCTCAGCCGGCCGCGTCGGACACAAACTTTTTACAATCTAGGTCCCATCCAGATGGGGAATTGCATTTATCTTCTTTTACTTTTTGCAAAATTTCTTTAGCGTTTCTGCACATATTCGACGAGACGATGGCAAATAGTACAAGCTGATTTTCCCAAAAGTTATTTAAACCAAAATTTCGGATTCTATCTTTTTTTAGCTTTGAGCTTATTTAAACCAAAAGTTATTTGAAATACATCTACTTCTAATTTTAACATTTCAACTTTTTAAGCTTTTTTTGTCGGTTTTATGTGTTGCTTTGCCTTGTCTATGATAATATAATGTTTTTTATACTTTTTATTTTTTTATTTTTCTCAGAAAAAACTAATAACTGCTATAGTATAATTTTGGACAGAAGCCCATAACTTAAGCCCCAAGCCGGAGCTGTAAGCCATAACACCGGACACCGAAAAATGGTTACACAGCAGCAGCTCAAACATGAGGATTTCAAAACCTATCTGTAGAAGAGGAATGGTACAAGAATCTCACCTTAATGCAATACAAAAGAAACAGTCGCAATCTTCAAGCTACAATAGCCCGAGAAAAATCACCACATACGGTTTCCACAGCACGGAGCCAAAGTACTAGCACATCACCAGCGACCTCAAGTCCCTATTGCATATCTGACACCAGGATTTATTCAGAATGTATTATTTAATTCGAAGCAAGGAAACAGAAGAGTAGTATGCACCATGATTATTAAGGTGGTACGGTGAGAGATGGCGACTCACCACCTTCATACAATAAAAATCGTTTAAGGCGTGCGGTATGACGATGCCATACACACAAATAGCCACAACAATATTGGACTTCCGGAGAGCCCAACAGAAGAAATACAAAGAGAAGACTTTATTGCAATTTTAGAAAATAAGAGGGCTAAATTGCAAAATACCGAAATCCCTTGTAACCCTAGCCACCGTCAGTTTTCTTAAGCTCGGTATCTCTTCCTTCACCCCCACTCCCTTTCTCCTTCCCCGTCTCCTCCACCTCCAGCGCCGACCACCTCCAGCGCCGACGAGGCTGGGCCAACTCGTCGGCGGCCGCTCCCTCTTTCCACCACCACTCTCCAGCGCCCCCAAGCGACAGCCGCGAAGAAGGCGGCGGAGAAGACTCACCGCCCGGAGAAGCCAGAGGCGGTGCCACGACGGAGACCCGATCTAGCGGAGGCAGTGGATCTCGCAGTGGCGACGACGATGGAGATGGCAGATCCAGTAGCGACGGTGACTCTCTCCTCACCTTTTTTTTTCTGACGGTGATAGAGACTACGCCTCAGCTTCCCAAAACCCCCAAACCTAATCCAAGGTAGGTGTCTGGACTCGACTTTTACCCCTCACCCTTTCTATTGCGTCCGCCACCGACGCCTTACCTTACATCGCCACCGAGCCGCCACAACGATATGACGACGATATATCGCCGATATAGCGACGGCTTAATAACCATAGTATGTACATGGCGTTTAACTACAACTGTTCTACATGACAATTCAGGCGGGATGCAACTCGCTACAACGCATCAAGTTCAGAAACATGCATGGATGCTACTGGCTACTGCACATACAAGTATACAACAGAAGGGAGGAATACAATGGACGAAGCCGGAAACAGTTCTACCGCCTTTCTCTTGATTCTGACCTATCAGCCTGCCTGTCATCATTCCTATCGTTACCCCTGTCGCTGTGCCTGTCATCATGCCTATCATAGTGCCTCTCGTTGCCTGAAGGTTGCCGACCAAACTGTTGATCGTTTCTCTCATTGTGCCTGTCATATCGTCTCTCGTTGCTTGAAGTTTGCCTATCGAAGTGGCGATCATTTCTTGATGGATATCCATCATTGGTTTGTGGATGGTTAAAGTCGCACTGGTCACCTTTCCTGGAAAACTTGCTGACTCCTCCCCATCTATGCCCCCATGACCCTCCACCACCGGACTGTGACCTCCCACCTGAGTCACCGCCGTTAAAATCACCGCCATGTCCAGAATGTCTGCCCCCAGTGTCTCTCTGCTGATTATTCCAATTCGGGTTCCCATTTGGTGAATTCCAGTTCATATTATTATTCCCTTGGCCTGACCCGTTTCCAGGATTAGAATTTGGATTTCCCTGCATAGGAGAACCCCAGCCTATGTTTTGGTTCATGTTCCCAACTTGGGTCCCCCAACCAGGATAAGAATTTGCATTTCCTTGTGCAATGGCCCCCCAAGGGGCCATCGCAACTCCTTGCATCTGAGCAGCCATCATAGTAGCTGCATTTGGAGTCCCTTGGCCTTGAGTTGCAGCGCAGATCATATTCATGTTGGCGTTTCCTGGATTCGGTGTGACCCAACCCATGTTTGGGACTGCATTTGGCTGTGTTGGCATAGTCAAACCCATGTTGTAGCTTGCGGCACCTTGTGCTGGTGCTCCCCAAGGCATGTTCATATTGGTCTGTCCCATCATTCCCCAGCCCATGCTAGCATTACCCTGAAGTGCAGCTCCCCAGTTCATATTTCCAGCCCCCTGACCTTGGCCAGATGTGTTTGCCACTTGTGTAGGCATGGCCCAATCAGTGCTTTGACTATCACCGCCAGTGAAGGTGGTCGCCGAAGGCTGCACTGGTTCAGCAGATGGTGTTGACATCAGCTGAGATGGCATCATTGAGTTGAAGGCATCAGTTGATAACTGGTTCCTTGCGTCTGCAGGTGTTGCCATGATAATGCCCATTATGAAGGTTCTTAAAAAAATTCTCATGGAGCAAGAGGAGATGGTTAAGACTGAATCCTGAGAATTTGCTTTGGAACTAATGGAAACAACAGGAGCCAAGATTTCTAGGAAGATTGGAGAGAAAACAAACAATGGACAAGCATTGAGCTAATACCTTCAAGTTGCTGAATGTTTGAATGCGCAGCTCCAGGTTGTGCACCTACTGGTCCAAGATCTGTAAGGAACAAAAAAACCACCAAATTGACATACTTCTGTACAGTAATTAGTATTAAGTTGTTCTATCTAAGCAATTTTTCATTCTTTCGTGGAAGCAAGCAAACCTTTGCTAGGGCCTTACCTTCACCTGAAGACCTCATCCTTCCATGTGAAGCATCTTCTCCTAACTTCAAATCATTTCTGTCAGCTAATGTGTCATCCCTTTGTGGCAAAACAGATGCTATTTGGTTCTGAGACTGCAACTGTGAATTAACTATTTCAGCACTCGCTGTCACAGGAGCTGGTACAGGAGTTAGCTGACCTACATTTCCTGCGACTGAATTATTCTGTCCAACTGAAAAGCCTCCCATGGAAGGCTGAGGAAGTGTTATAGGATGTACTGTGGTTCCAAACTGACTTGACGAGGCATTCCAACTTCCAGTAAGAGATTGTTGTGTTGCATAAGCTGCTTGTGAGTTTTGCATTCTGTGATAACCTTGTGCACCAGACTGGATCATGGTTGATCCAAGATTTGTTGTATCATAATCATGTCTTTGACCGACCCTACCTGAGAAAGACTGTGACCTATGTGGAACCACTGATTTCGAAGTTTGTTCACCAGCTTTTGTGCTTTCCTCAAGAAGGGAATCACAACGGGGTCTAGAGCCAACATCTGAGTTGCTTCTCAAATAAGGTTTGTCAATTAGAGAAGAGCTACCAAGCCGCGGTTCCCATGGAGGCAGATCTTTCTCAAACTTCCCCACCAAAGCATCAGATAATAATATTGATTCATCCTGCTTCTCACTAGAATTCCATATTTTCAAACTAGGAGGGAAGTACCCACTGTTGTGCCATTTTCGCAACTGTACTATTGAGAAAGGGCCTTGGACTTTACCAGAAGGGTCCATGTACTGCCAGATCTTTTCGGACTCATTGACAGATGACTGTGATGCTGGTGTTATTGCCCCTGACCCTACATTAGCTGCTAAAGTTTCAGATGAGACACCAGATAGCCCAAGTGGAGCATTACCTGTAGTAGCTTCCATTTTAACTGTTTGTGCACCAACATTTGGGCTCTCTGATTTACCGGTGTAACCAGAACTTTCACCATGAGGAGAAAATGTAGACCTCCTTCCAAGGGGTGATTCTATATGTGTAGTTGGTTCACCCCATGCGTTTCGTTTAGATTCCCAGTTAGCTCTTGAATCTCTTTGTGCAGCATTCCTACCCTCTCCTTTACCTGGAGACACTGGATTACTCTCTTTCCTGAAGAAAGAACCTCTCGAATTATTGAAGCTGCCTGTATGATAGAAAATGGAAGTTGATGTCAGAAGAGTCAGAAAGTTTACATCAGAAGAAAACATTATGGGGAAATAAAGCAAAATCAAGTCAAGTACTTCTTTCAGTATCCTGCTCTTGTTCCTCTGGAGATTCATAATCTGGATCCATGGTAGGGTCGGCATGTATTTCAGGTTCTTCGTTTAGCCTACGAGCACGCTCCTCTGGAGTGCTTAGAAGTTGCAGCTTCTCTACACATTCTCTAAGCGTAAATAGTGGTTAAGGCATACAAGCTAAATTTAACAAGGGGTTTATCCTATCTAAACTTCTTCATAACAGAAAAGACCAAAATGTACTACAGACTACAACACAAGCAGAGTACAAAATATGGGGGAAATTTGATCGAAAGCGCCAATTTGACAACTAAATATTGATAGATAAAAAGCATGTCACAAAAAAGGATATTCTTTTCTATGGCCCATATCGCTGGCACGGTCACGAAGATGCCCAAGTCGCATCTTTTCACTTTCAATCCACTGCAAAGTTTGCAATTGGCATTAAACAATGAAATAGACATAGTTGACAAAACTTGTAAAGTTCATTCAATACTAGTTGCTTACATCATTGACTTTCACAGCTTGGAGAACCCTTGCCTTCTCCTGAACCTCCCCCTGAAAGACAAGATGGTTAGACTAGAAAAACAGTGCACACATAACACACAAAATGCACACAAGACACTGTGTAATAACATTACCACTGTCAGCCTTGGAATGAATCCACACTTTATGCTTTGTCGTAAGCGTTTGCATTCCTCCTAGAACAAGAATAACAATAGTGAATTAGCAAACGCATGACATGTGCAACAGAGAGAGCGGTAGATTTACTGAATGAGTGCATATTTGTATCCATAAAGTAAAGCAACAAGGTAGGGTTAGGTCAACGGCAGTTACTTACAATAGGGATAAAAACTGAAAGTAAATATAGCTGTAAATTCAATAGAATAACAAATATTTAGCAAATGCTGACGTTCTACTTCGTTTCAGCAAACGCCAAATGAATAGTAAAATCATTATGTTCGTATTGAAAAAGAGAATACCTCAGTGAACTCTTGATTTGAGGTTATGTCAATAGTAATAACCTCTCTCTTGTCTAAGTTTAGTATCTCTAGTGTTATATCAGTTGTCTTTTTCCCACATTTATACTTTTCTGCAGCTGTTCCTGTCCCTGCACACAAATATGGTCAATTCAGCATCATGAAGCTAAAACCAATTAACCAACCATATCAGTTTGGAAGTGTATCATCTTACCAACAATCTGCACAAGTCGATATATGTCTTGCCTTTGACCTGTACCAGATATTCTTAATCTCACAAATGATCCAAGAACTTTCTCGTCGAATGTGTCAACATCACTGATCAACTCTTCAATCAGGTTGCGACGCAGGTACACCAAACTAATGTTATGGTTATCGATTGCCGCATAGTCATCAAGGTTTGTTTGCAGAGCTCTCTGGTCATACTTGCGTGATTTTTTCCTTTTTTCTGAACTCATCACGACTGATGCTTCACTGTTACCATCAGCATCCTGACTAGGATCAGGGTCTACAACACCACCGTAGTTGCCATCGATATCAATTGGTGAGACCTCACCCATGACAAAATGAGATTCAAGAAGCTTCAGCATCTCAAAATGCCCCACACGCACTTTCCCGAAGAGACTTTTGAGCAAATAATCACAAACTATCTGACTTTTCCGGTGAGGATCCCGGAGACTGTTGCATTTGATATACTCAAGTAAAAGGGCTTGAACATCAAATTGGGACAGCACAGATTTGTCACCATTTCTCATATGTGCTACAAAATCCAAGAGCTCCTTTGAAGCCCAACTAGACTCTTCAGCTGAGGATGTAGATGTCCCCACACTTTCAGATTCTTTTGGTCGATGCTCACTGCTCAATGCACGCTTGGATAATTTTCTAACTTTTCTCCCTGTAGAATTCTTAGCATCACGACTACCTGACAGGCCTCGTTTGCTAGATTTCCTAGTGCTCTGTTTTCCTTTGGAGCTGTCATCATTAGCGGCATGCTTTGATCGCTTCCTTACCCTCTTTTTTGATGAATTGCTTTCTAGATGGCGCCCAGATGAACCGTCTGAATTAGCCTCTTCTTCACCATTAGTATCAGGTAGCTCACTAAGATCATTGTCACGAATAACCAAAGAAGATCCATTCTTTTGAGACTTAGCTGACGATATTTCTTCGACTGACAAAGCTAACTTTGTTTTCAAATTCAACCAATAGCCCTTGAACAAATACCACCAGCTGCTTTTGTCATCAAAATCTACATCCTGTTAAATAAATTCTCATAAGTAGAAGGAACACATACGACAGAACCTTTAATAGTTCTTTTCATAAAGACACAGTTTACGACATGACAACTGGTGAACAGGAAGAAAGAAACATTTTGCAAGTAATGTGCACCAATAATAAGTTCAATTGCCAGGTTGCAGAGCAAAGCAGAAGGAAAAATAAACAGAAGCTAAACATAGAATAACTAGCCCAAAAATAGAAAGGAACATTTTGCAAGTAATGTGCACCAATAATAAGTTCAATTGCCAGGTTGCAGAGCAAAGCAGAAGGAAAAAATAAACAGAAGCTAAACATAGAATAACTAGCCCAAAAACTTCCAAATGTCCTAATTTCCATGGGAATATAAGAGGGGACTGATGTTGATTAATGGGTATTTGAAACAAAATAGGCCATTTGTGCAATGTGCCATTGCCTTCTCAATTCAGTTAATCTGTGTACCTCAATAATGATCATAGGTGTGTGTAATATGGACATATCACATATGTTATCTTGCACTGTATCCAAATTGCAGAATCCACCTCTTTCTTTTCAAAAGCACACCTGCCAAACAAATGTTGGCAGCATGTGAAAATTAAACTTAACTGTCCAGTGTAGCAACAACAAAAACAAATGACTTATAGAATTGATGGTTCTGAGTTCTGATGCAATTTGTGTATGGAAATGCCATCCACCCGTTTCAGCAAAACAAGCTAGCAAACTGTAGCATCAGATAAAATTAATTCAGAACAATAGTTTTGGTTACACATTGGGTTAGCCTACAAGTTGGGTTGAACGCATCAAATAGACAGGTCAAGCAGCGGTCAACATGTCAGTGGAAAAATTACTTTTATAGGACCACATTTATGCGAACATCTAAAAAAATGAGCATTAAGCTCACCTATCTTTCCAGATCTAAATCACATACATGAACAAGAATCACAAAACAATAGGCTGGCGCCCTCAATGCCATAATGAAACTAGAAAGTTGTAAAGAACAAGATATTGGACAAAACTAAACCAAAAAATATTATATTGAGGAAGATAAGAATAAGGTGAAAAGGCTACCATTTGCTCAGTTGCCTCCTCTTTTTTCTCTATCAGCAGCACAGTATTCATGCATGTCTCGCAGAAGCCTTTATTTCCTCTGTCACAGACAAATTTTGTCTCTTTTATGCACACTTTGCATAAGGAATAGGTACATGTGTAACACATATGGTGAGCAGGTTTCTGACAACTGCTACAAATGTGCCATCCTGAGAAATAATGCAAACTGAATAGAATCAAATACAAGTATTTTGAGAGATTTTGTCTGTGGGCTAAGCAAAAATCCTCATCGTTATGGGAAAAACACTAATGTATCATTGATAGTAATAACGTAGCATAGCGTTCCCCTATTACAGAAACCAGAATAGTTGGAAAATATCAAGCTTTATAGATAAGACAACATCTAAGATTAAAAGGGTAAAAATTAATAGCCCAGTTCATGATTAGTCAGATAATGCATATTTCCTAATTCTCGCAAGGCAATATATTGAAAAAGAACATGCAATGAAAGGCGTGCAACAGCACTACGCAGGTTTCACTAATTTCAAAGTTAAGGGGAAATTAAAATATTTTTAAAAATCAGCTGTGATATTATAGAACAGGAAAACTAAGTGACAATCCTGCCATCTGACTTGTAACGAAAAAGGTTCATTGCAAATATGCCTCCTAGAAAACATGGATTTGGGAAGATTGGAACATGTGTATATCCACATGGTTCAAAAACAACCATTTAACTTGAAAGGGCATTGAGAGGGGTGCAGAATAAGATTATCCCACGTACCACAATTCCACCGAGCCTTTGACTTGAAGAACTCGTCATCCCGATTAACACAAGAAGGATGATAAGCCTTAGGGCAACCCCTGAAATGAGGACACAGAATGAAGCATCAACAACTGTAACATAGTTGTGTATTTTGGAATAAAGAAAGAAAGAAAATCCATGTGATGCACAAACCTACGATCACAAACCACAAGGTCACCACCATCAAAGCAAATGAAGCACACCTCCTCATCATCCTTCCTCTTAACAGATGGCTTCACCACAGCCTGAGCCTTGGAAGATGGACGACCTCGCTTTCGGCGCCCCCCACCTTTCGTTGACAATGGTGGAGACTCGTCGTTGTCCTCGTCTATCTGCACAGCCTCTTCTTCAGGGATATCATTACCAACCGTGCCAATCTCAGCTTCTTCAGCGACATTTTGGCCAGCCATGCCATCTTCTTCATCCTCATCTCCAGTAGTGGTAACTGCATCCATCTGCATGCCCTCCTCAGCACCATCATCACCAGCTGTGGCAACTTCTTTTTCCTCATTATCATCTCTATCCACCTGCATATCCTCATCTGTAGCATCAACACTAGCTGTGCCAGTAGCTTTCTCCTCGTTGTCATTGGCCATGGCAACTGCATCCATCTCCCTGCCCTCCTCATCTGTGGCAGCGTCACCAGCCATTGCAACCCTCTCCTCCTCATAGGCATCTCCAGTTGGGGCAACTGTATCCATCTTTGTGCCCTCTTCTGCAACATCATTGCCAGCTTTGACAAGCGCTGCTTCCACATCATTAAACACAGTTGTAGCAACTACATCCATCTGTGCCCCCTGCTCATACAGAGCATCCTCACCATCATCGCTAACTGGAAAATTCTTATCCATCTGTGGAGCATCATCCTCATCAGCACCATCATGAGCGCCACCACCAATCTCCTGACCAGTCTGGTCATCAAAGCTATCTCCACCTCTGTTGGAAACCATATCGGAATCATCACCAATCAGGGAAGCACCCACCTCTGTGTGATCATCCACAGCAACATTAATCCCATCCAACCGCACCCCCACACCAGCATCTTCCTCGGGCTCATCAGCCTTAGTAATATCAGCCGGATCGGAGTCTTCTGTGATACCCACAAGCTCTATTACCACCATGTCATCACCACCGGCCTTTGAATTATCGTCAGACTTGTCGCCCTCTCCATCAAGAGCTTCACCATCGCCGTCACCCTCTAGTACAATATACGGGGTGGTCGGCATGGCCTCCACCGCGTCGGGAATGCCAGTCCCTTCACCGGCAAGGTCGTCAATTTCAGCACCCACGTCGCCTCCAACGCCAAGGGGAACATGAGAAATGTAGGCGCCACCATCGAGCGAGCCAAGAGGATTCGCGTCTCCACGGACGGGGTCTTCGTCTTCGTGGGTCTCGCCGACGGCCGCGGAGGCGGCCTCTTCTAAAACAGTCTCGGCTGCCACGGGAACCTGCTCGTCGGCGGCAGCGAAGTCGGCCTCTTGTAGAATACCCTCGCCTGGCACCGGGACCTTCTCCTCGCCGAAAGAGACATGTTCCCCATCCCGGGCAGCGGCGGCGGCTGCCACGGGCGGATCAACAGCGAGGGTTTCGCCCGCGGTTGAGACGGCGTTTTCCGCGGGCAAGGCGGAAGCGGAGGCCGCCAGCTCCTGCAACGGTGGCGGAGAGACAGGGTTTAGGGCGGTGGCGGCAGCGGCAGCGGCGAGGTCGTCGTCGTCCATGGGATTTGGGTTGAGCGGTACCAAAACCCTAGGTTCAGGGCATACGATGGGGAAATTAGCTGTCTCAGCTTGAGTTTGAGTTTTTGATTTTTAGCTTATTTTTTACTATTTATAATTTTTGTCTTTTTTTGATTTTTTTAGTTTTTTTATCATTTTTTCCTGTATTCGTTTGCATCGCTTGTAATAGGTTAACTTTTTTTCTATTTTTAAATGTTTTAAATTTTAATTAAGCCAAATAAATTACTATCAGTTACTGTGAAATTCCATCCAACTAAAGTAAAATTTTAGTTATAAGCTATTTTTTCAATTCAACCGAGCAGCACCTAGAAAGCAGAAAAAGGGAGAAAGAAACAAAACTGTAAACACAAAATATCTTTTGTGTAAATATTCGTGCCAATGATGCTAAAACCGAGAGAAATTATTTCCAAATCTTTTGAATTCAGTTAGCATCTAGAAGTACTACGAATTGTTGTGTCTAATTGATATAAATATAGACTAGCTACGTAAGCACGACGTCACGCTGCGCTAGCCACCGTGTGAACCGAAGTAAAAGAGACGATAATTCGTAAGGCGTTTCTTAAAAAAACCGATGACACATGCATAATTTCGAAAAAAACAAAGGGTTTTTTCGCAAAAAACCAAGGACCTGTACGTAACTAAACAAGGACCTATACATAATTTAGGAACCGCAGGGTGCTATCGGTGAAGTGGAGGGTGCTTTCCGGAAAAAACTGGCAAGGACGCATGCGTAATTTCGGAAAAACCAAAGGGTTTTTTCGCAAAATGCCAATGACCTGTACGTAACTAAACAAGGACCTATACATAATTTTGGAAACCGTGGGCTGCTATCGGTGAAGTGGAGGGTGCTTTCCGGAAAAAAAACCTGACAGGGACTTGTTTGCGAGAACGGAGGTCCTCTACGTGATTTCGCAAAACGCAGGGGATTTTTCGCAAAAAAAAACGTGACGTGGCACAACTCCCCGGTCGGGAAGCCCCCCAACTTTAATATACGGTAGATACAAGCACCTAAAATTTTATATACAGACACAACATTATGATTGCACTATCAATGAAATGTGGCTACGTTCATATTGATTTTTATTTCTGTCTTTTATTTAAAGAAGTTAAAAGCTAATATAAATATTTGTTTCTTGAATCGGTTTTTTCACTCCTCTTACTCCCGTTCTGTTCCAGAGATAAGACAGTGGGTTACAGATAAATTATTTCTTAAAAAATAGCCTGTTGTGATCGATTGCGAACGTGACTGAGCTTAATCGCCGGCTTGATTGTATGACTGGCCTTAGTCGTGTTCTGACCCCACGACTGTGCCCGACACGAGTCTCAGCACGCCATCAGCTTGCGATTGAGCCACGTGGCAGACCAAGGCCTCAATCGCGTTTTCGTTGCACAACTGGGTTTGTCACATTAACTAATCCCTAGGGCATTAAGTGATTGTGCTTAGAGCAAGTCTTATAATACAGCCTTCAGCTGGCTGTATGGATACTTACAGCCTACTCATATAGTAGTTACAGCCAGCTGAAGGCTGTATGATCTACCCCTTCCTCTCACAAAGTTTCTTGGTTCTTGTGCTTCAGCTGGCTGTAAGCTTACAGCCCACCTCTCTTCTCTCTCCTCCTCTCTCTCCTCCATCTCAGCATACAGCCAGCTTACAGCCTCTTATAATACTTGCTCTTAGTCGCATGGTGGCTCAGCGATTGTGGGCTATTTTTATAAAAAAAATAAAATATGGTTTATTTGTGTAATTTACAAAATGATTTATTTCAGGGGGAAAAATCAGCAGGTGATTCCGTTCGTAGCAGCCGGCAAGGCGCAACAAATTAGGAATCCAAAATGTCTTGGAGAAGGAACATACGTAAGGGGCAATGCTACTCACATCATGTGATCAACGAACTGTTCTTTATGCGTTTTCCTCCTCTTTTTTTTCAGTACTTGTTAAACCTATCCAGCTGGGCAACATGAGAGAAACTGAACACGCCAATTAGAATCCTCTTTATTCGACCAATGATCAGACGCAACAGATTATTTCCACGTCTTGCACTTGGGGACAAGACGGAGCGGAACTAGCAGCGGCGTGGTCAGCCCCGGCGCCTCGCTCATGTCCAAGTCCGCCGCGCGCATTCCGGCCGGAAGCTCCCAGTCGAAGTGGTGCAAGAGGCTGGCAAGTGCGATCTCCAAGACCGGCAGCGCGAAGTTGATGCCGGGGCAGATCCTCCGGCCGGCGCCGAACGGGACGAGCTGGTAGTCGTTCCCCCTGAAGTCCACCGGGCTGCCCACGAACCGCTCCGGCCGGAAATCCTCCGGCGCGTCCCACGCTGCCGGGTCCCTCCCGATGGCCCACGCGTTGATGAAGAGCGCGGTCTTGGCCGGGATCTCGTAGCCCTGGACGACCGCCGCCGTCGTGGACTCGTGCGGGACGAGGAGCGGGCCCGCCGGGTGCAGCCGGAGCACCTCTTTCACCACGGCCTTCAGATACACCATTCTGTTCAGGTCTTCTTCTTCGATGGTCGGCTTGCCGTTGGCGACTCGCGTGATCTCGTCTTGCAGCTTGGCCATCACCCGCGGGTTTGCGACGAGCTCTGCCATGGCCCATTCCAACGTGACAGATGATGTCTCAGTTGCGGCGGCTATCAGGTCCTGCAGACGCAAGAAATGACCACAACTCAGAGAGCACGATTAGTTAAGGTTTCTTGAGAAATTAAAAGTACGATTCTGCGATCGATCACCTTGACAATGCCTTTGATGCTATGGTCGGTGAGCTCGAACCCATCGGTGCCTTCTTCCCTCAGCCGCAGCAAGACGTCCAAGAAGTCCTCCTCCCCTGCACCGTCCGCCCCCTTCTCCTTGTGCTCGGCCACTATCTCGGACAGGAAATGGTCCCACTCCTGGACCATGTCGTCGAGCTTCTTCTCAAGCCCCGTCACCCACCTCACCACCCTTGCTGCCGCGTTCGGCACCACGTCCTCCGCCTGGATCCCCGCCACAAGCGTCGCGGAGTTCCCCAGTAGCTGCTTCAATCTATCGGCCGTCGTCCCAGCGACGCCGGCCGCCGCGCGGGTGACCACTGCGTTGCTATAGCTGTAGAGGAGTCCCCTCAGCTCCACGGCCTCCCCACCCGCGGCAGCCCGGCGGGTTTGCTCGACGAGGGCGGCAGCCTCGGCGGCCCGCACGGGGGCGAACGACTCGGCGCGGCGCGGGGACAGGAGGTGGACGACAGCCATCTTCTTTCCGCGGCGCCAGTGGTCGCCGTAGGGCGCGAAGGAGATGTTGCTCGAGCCGTACATCAGTTTGTCCGCCGCCGCGTTGTGCGGGCGGGAGGCGAAGGCGAGGTCGTGGTTCTTGAACAGGTCCGCCGCCGCCGCAGCCGTGGACACGACCAGCGTCCGCCTGCGCCCGAGCTGCAGGACGAGGAGGCCGCCGTCGGTGCCGTATCGAAGGTGCAGTTCGTGTAAGGAGCGGTGCAGAAGGCGGCCCATGAGATGAAGGTGGCCGAGCAGGGGAAGCGACGGAGGCGAGGACGGGAGCTTGCTGCTTCGACGCCGACGGTTCTTGATGCCATAGCAGAAGGCGAGGAGTACGGCGGCGACGAGGAGGATGTATAGAGACATCTTTTGCTGTGCTTATGGAGAAAAGATAGGATTTTGCTCAACTTTGGTGTGGGTCAACTTCTCACTATAAAAACGGTTTCATTCTTCCTTGGGAAGCCCCATGAGCTATGTCATGTTGTCTAAGTTGAAGTTAAGCTTTCCAGACACGGGACTGTTTGGTTTGCAGTCTAATTACAAACGTTGTCCTGCTTATTTGGATTTTTTAAATGGTTTATAGCTTATTTTTTTACTGTTTAATATTGTAAGGTTATTTTATACTGCAACTGATGATGATTTTTTAGTCAGAAGCTCAAACTAAAATGAATGGAGCCTAAAATTAGTCATGCCAAAATTAGACATCAATCAATCAGGTCCGTACTGTCAAAGTGTAATTCCTGGCTGTGGATAATTATGGGCTAAAAGGCTGAAATATCCTATTCCTATCCACCCCTGAATGCAGGCTGAGGCTGAGGAGCAGCCACATCAAATTTTGTGAATTATGATGAAATACTCCGAAGAATCCTATCCTCTCAGTTCAGATCTGACCTCATCCATGTGAATTGTGATCGAACAAGTCGTCTGGTGGGCCAGCCTTATGGCGATTTTTGGACGGTCAAATGCCATGCTCGTATGGACTAGAACAGGGATGTGGGCGTGGTTTGCATCGGTACGTGTGATTTCTTTATTCGAGCATCGGATGAATAATGTGGCGCGAAGTTCAGCTTTCGAGTGGATCGTAGCTTGAAAGGCTGTGGTGCCACTCTGAAGTCGAAAGCAATTTGTCAGTGACATGCGGATGAATAATTTGGCTTTTGCTATAGGATCTAACTTTTAAATAGAGTATTTTCTTAAGATGGGATCTACAAGTTAAACGATCTACACGTTAAAAGCCTAACATCTGTACCAATCAAAATCGTAAGTGAGTATCTGTCTCTCCGTAATCTGTACCGTAAACAGCCAAAATTTAAAAATTTCAGCCAAAAGCCAAAAGCCGCAGCTGAAAAGAACAGGCCCTCAACCTCCTGTAGAAGCTATCCCCTGCATGATCCCTCTGATAAAATTTGGGTCCAGTTAAGCGTTCAGCATGCTGCTTCCATCGAAGCTTCTTCCCTGCAGCTTAAAAATGTTAGGGCAACTGTAGTAGGAAACCCTTGCAGTTTCAGGGACGCTTGAGTTCCCTCCGTTTCGAAATATAAGGCATATTTTGAGTGGGCATAAGAACTAAGAAAATTGTAAAAAAAACAATAGAAGAACAAGGTAAAATGATCATCTACCCTTCCTTAATTATCTCGGAAATGGGAATAACTAGTGAGAGTGTTTGTTATAAATGCAAGAGAGAGAGAGAGAGAAATATGATAAATCAGGGCAAAAAAAGAAGGAAAACATCAATATCTTCACACCCACACCTTATATTACGAAAAAACGTCAAGAAAACTATATGCCTTGTAGAAAGAAAAGGTGGAAATACATCTGCAGTGAAGTTGTGAAAACATATCTCCCCATAATTCCATTGTTGCACAGACATACAGTACAGGCCGGATTGACAGGGCCAGAGTTCGGCCTCAATTCGTTGCCATTTGCAGCCCAAATACCTGCCATGCCGACCGTGCCGTGCACCTCTCCGCGGCCCAGCGCTCGTCCCGCACTCCCACAGGCTCCGAGGGCCCAAGCTGACCAAGCAGGCAGCGGCCGATCACCCCACCGTAGAGATGGCAATGGGTACCCGATACCCGAATACCTGACGGGTTTTACCCGATAAAGAGACGGGTATGGAAAATTTTATGTACCCATGGGTACGTTATTGGGCGAAATCCTCTACCCGCCGGGTAGGCGGGTGCGGGTGTGGGTATATACTACCCATACCCGCCTACCCGCGGGTAATGAATACCCGCATTAGACAACTAGACATCACACTCAAATGTTAATTTTATTATCTACTTGTTGTTGATTGTTTATTTGTTTGTCATATGTTGATATGGTCATGTCAAGTATGTTTATGTGATGTACTAATTTTGATCATTAGACGCTTTTGTGCTTGGCATGTATGATTAATGAATGTCTAAATTGATGATATTCTTATGTGTTGAACCGGGTATGCTTGCGGGTACGGGTTACCCATCGGGTAGTAATACCCGCGTGGGTACAGGTATGGGTAAATTTTCCTACCCGATGGGTATTTACCCGTTGCCATCTCTACCCCACCGCGTCCTCTATTTTTTCCGGCCGGTCCTGCCGCTCTGCGCGACTCCATTCGTGTCGGACCTGGATTGTGCTAATCCAGATTTCTTTATAATTTTATCATATTATTTCTTAAATAAGTATATAATATCTATAGATATATTACTATATATCAAATACATATTTTTATTAAAGTGTAAATAATATAATAATAACTTACACATAGGCTGGTCAATGTCTACAGACAACCAATTGGGGTTCGTAATCTAATTCTTAGCCTCATCGTCTTTCAACTCTGTCGACTCTCACGGGACTTAGACTTTCTCCTTACTCAATAGTAGTAATTGAGCCAGAATGAGTACAAAGATACTCCACAAGCCACCACATAGAATGCAGTAATAATAGATGCAAGGCTGTCAAATAGAGGCATGAGGTTCTTTTATTTGCTAAATGCATCATTTTGAAAGTTACAATAAATAGAAAATTCCCTAGTAGTTTTACTAAACCAAATTTTCAAAAAAATTTGAGAGAATGCAGTACTAGCAATAGTGCAGGTTACATCTACTTGTTACAGCGCATGATTACCTCATTGTATGCTAGTTTTGTTAGCAAGGCTACACCCACCACTGTAATCATTGTGTTACATTCCCCCAAGGAAAATTAATTCAGGGCTATATCCACCTGATAAGTTTTCATCCCACTCACAAAGCTTTAGAAATAGACACTAATTCAAGTAGGTTTCTATGCCCGTCTATGACCATGGGCATGGCTGTAGAATTTGAAATTAATTCAGAGCTATATCCACTTAAATCTGAAATAATCTTGTATAATCAAGTATGGCGACTAGGGGAGAGAGAAAGCAAACGAGGGGAGCACGAGCATGAGGGAGGTGCAAGGAAGTATACTATGCAGCTTGTGGAGGCGGAGAGGTGCTGGACAGGGCCAACGATGTGAGGCTGGGGTGACCTAGGCAGGGCAACGGTGGCGATGAGCTGGGGTAGACGAGATCCAGAGGTGGCGCCGTGGACAACTTCGGGAGTGTGCGGAGATGCTTCAAGCAGATAGAATTGGACCAGAGACCACCATGAATGCAATGGTGGTGGCAGTAGCCAGTTCTAGCTGGGATTGGGGAAGAACGAGGCGTGGCGAGCTCCAGCGGGTAGCCACCCAATTGAACGAGGGAGATTGCAATTAGGGAGGTGGCATGCGTCACAACACATGCTCAGGCGCTCTTAACGCGGTGAGCTGTGTAGGCTCAGGCGCATGTGCGTGTGGCACGGCGATAAGGCTAGGGCACGCACGGGAGCGACGGAGTCGGGTCTTGGTTGGCTGGCAGTAGAACAGGGGATGGAGGAAGGAAGGAAAAAACGAAGGGGAGAGAACACGAGGGTGGCCCCTGGTGGCAGTGAGGGAAAAGAAGGGAAAGAAACAAAGGCTAGGAAAAATTGGAGTTTTGTGTTGAATTTATACTTGAGAGTTCGAAATTGTATTCGGGTTCAAATTTGAAGTCTTGGCTGAGATAATTGGATGAGAATTTAAACAGCCTCTTGCTTTAGTTTTTATTTAATATGATTTCAAAGTTCTATTTCCAATTCAAATTTGGTTTGATTTGATTTCCAGTTACTTGACTCGTGCTCTTAGATTTTACTTTTGTTTTCGATTTGACTTCGGCAAAACCAACTGAAGATTCTCAAATCCGAAAATTTTGAATAACACTGAAGAGCAGGGATTTTAAATCTTCACAACTATAACTTTTCCTAAATTTGGGACGGTACAGTTCGCCGCATGCCGACCCAGCTAGGTAGCGCGCTCCGTGCCGGCCCAGGAGTAACAGGGGCGAGCGAGTGTGCACGGCACGCCAGCGTGCAACCGCGGGCCTCGCCGCTCGAACGGTGTTCGGCGCATGGCGTCGTTCGTTGCCGGTTTCCAGGGGAAAATACGAGTGGACGGCGCTCCGCAGTAGCAGCCTGCCACGAGCACCGGCCCGAACCGGCACTATAACACCGTGGTCAAGGCGCACCATCCTTGCAGAAGACAGCGGAGCTAGCTGGATGCCTGGATGGCGAACTGCCAAATGCCAATGCACGATCAGCGATCTACGAGTTGTTTTTTGCATGACATACCCTCTGAGCTTTTCAACACGCAACTGCATGATTGCAACCCTATTCTGCTACTACGAGGTATTACATGCAAAGATTTCAACAGCCCATTCTACTTGATCACTGACCGGGTGTTTTGCACCTAGGGACGAGGCGCAACGGGTTCTTCAGCGGAGTAGTAAGCCCCGGCGCCTCGCTCATGTCGATCTCCGGCGTCTCCGCGCCGCCAGGAAGCTCCCAGTCGAAATGGTATAAGAGGCTGGCAAGCGCCATCTCCAAGCCAGGCAGCGCAAAGTTGATGCCGGGGCACATCCTTCGCCCGGCCCCGAACGGGATGAGCTGGTGATCATTCCCCCTAAAATCCACGGGGCTGCCGACGAACCGCTCCGGCCGAAACTCCCCCGGCGCGTCCCACACCGCGGGGTCCCTCCCAATCGCCCACACGTTGATGAAAACGACGGTTTTGGCCGGGATGTCGTAGCCTTGGACGGTGGCCGGTGTGGTCGACTCACGAGGGACGAGGAGCGGGGCCGGTGGGTGTAGGCGCAGCACCTCCTTCACAACCGCTTTTAGGTAGTCCATTTTACCTAGATCGTCTTCCTCGATTGTTGGTTTGGAACTGGTGACTCTTCTGATCTCGTCCTGTAGTTTGCTCATCACTCGCGGGTTCCGCATGAGCTCTGCCATGCTCCATTCCAGTGTCACAAACGATGTATCAGTCGCTGCACCCATCACATCCTGCAAATGGCAAATGCAAGCAGACGTTAAAGATGTGTCAATAATCACTCCTTGCATGCTTCAATGAGAAGATCATGGGAGTAGACAATAGTGGGGTTGCTTGGGCGGTTGCGAAGCCTTGCTGACGACGAACTGTGGACTAGTGAAATAGGTTATGTATTAGGCATGTTCTGTTGCGAAAATTTGCTCGGTAACATTGTAAATGTGTTATAAATAAGGAAATAATATGTTGTGAGAATCACATGTGGAACCACGTGTCAGGTCACTATTTTTTCAACTCGTGTAATCCTCCGTTTATCCGCAAAGACCTTATACATATGAGAAAAACTATCACATCCTATACCATTCTGACGGGATGATCGACAGCCATCGGATCCAACACACGAATCTCAAAGCACCTGATTACTTTCGCTCCTCCTCAGCTCTGCTCCCATAACTGCTCCTCCTTTCTCCCCCACTCTCTCTCCTTTCTCCCTTCCTCGCCGCCACCATCCCATCAATTGTCCTCCACCATCGGCCCCGCCACATGCTAGATCCGGCAGCCTGGAGGGGCGTCGTCGTCGGATCTAGCATCAGTGGAGTGAAATCGGCCTCCCCGATACGGGTTCACATTCCAACTGGGCATAGAAGGAGGTGGAGGGAGACAGCGGCCCGATGGTGGGGGTGATGGGTGGGATAGGAGGGTCGCTAGTTGCTCTTTATATATATAGGTCTTGATCAAAACACGATAAATATTTATATGTAATAAGATAAATTTTCCTAGTTAATATAGAATTCTTAAATTGTTTCCAACGATGTTCTGTGAAATTTCTATGAAACCTCTCCGGTACAATCGTGGCTCTGCCACCAAAAACGAACCAAAACTTGGTAGTTTAGTTACCTTGACAATACCCTTGATGCGATCCTCAGTGAGGTCGAGCCCACCGGCGCCTTCTTTCCTCAGCCGCAGCAGCACGTACACGAAGTCCTCCTCCTCCTCCCTCTCCGCCTTCTCCTCCGAGTGCCCCGCCACTATCTCGCTCAGGAACCTGTCTGATTCCTCGGCCATGTAGTCCAGCTTCCGGTCCAGACCCGTCACCCTCCTCACCACCCACCCCGCCGCCGCCGGCAGCAGGTCCACCCCCTGGAACCCCGCGATCAGCACCGACGTGTCCGCCATCATCTTCCGGAACCTCTCCGCCGTCGCGCCGCTTCCGCCGGCCACCACGCGGGTGACTACCGCGTTCGTGTAGCTGTACAGGAGCTCCCTGAGCAGCACGGCTTGCCCGGAGGCGGCAGCGAGGCGGGCGCGGGCGACGAGGGCGGCGGCCTCGGCTGCGCGGGCGGGCGCGAACGACGCGGCGCGGCGAGGGGAGAGGAGGTGGACGACGGCCAGCTTCTTGGCGCGGCGCCAGCTGTCGCCGTAGGGCGCGAAGGAGATGTTGCACGCCCCGTAGAAGAGCTTCTCGGCGGCGGCGGATGGCGGTCGGGAGGCGAAGGTCTGGTCGTGGTTCTTGAACATGTCCGCCGCAGCCGCGGCCGTGGACACGACCAGCGCCCCCGTGCGGCCCAGCCGGAGGAAGAGGAGGCCGCCGTCGTTGCCGTAGCAGCGGTGCAGGGCGTCCAACGACCGGTGGGGGAGACGGCCAGTGAGGTGGAGATGGCCGATGAAAGGAAGGGACGGTGGCGATGGCGGGAGCTTTCCGCTTCCATGATTCTTGATGATGGCAAAGACGACGGCTAGGAGCAGCGCAGCGACGACGGCGATGTATGGAGACATCTTTGTGGATTTGTCAAAAAGATTGGGTTTTTGCTCTGGTTGGCGTGGTGGTATAAGCAGCCAGTCCATGGACGGCATGGTCTTGTAGAAATCAGTCAGATCAGTGCATCATCACTACAATATCCAATGACTGTTGAAGCTTAGAAAATATCATAGCACCAGGGGTTCTTCGACTTTCCATTGGTTCTGGCTTTCCTAACTGTTGCTTTCAGCCTTTCAGAGATAAGTTACGTGGTGGAACTCTTTGACAACGGAGAATTGGAGATTCTCCAAATTGAATTTCTTAAATTCAATATTTGATGAAGTTCTGCAGCTGTCATCGAACACGGCACACGAGTATTTCTATTTCAAGTACACTACGGCCTACGGGGTATTTTCTGAAGCTTGTCATCTTCAGGTGGATGTCTGCTTGGCAAGCAATGGTGCAGCCGTGCAGCCCAGGTACGCTTGTTGTCAGTTGGACACTGGAGGGTGCATAATATCCGGAACTGGATAAGGCCCTGTTTGGCACAGCTTCACCAACAGCTTCATGAGCTGTTGTGAGCTGTTTTTTGCCAAACACCCTTTTTGCAAATAGCTTCACCCATGAAGCTCCTTTTTTTGTGCTCTCACAAAGGAATAGGGAGAGGTGAAGCTGAAAAAAGTAGCTTTTCACAGCTCTCTCCCTCAGGCCCATATTCCAAGGAAGCGAATGCCCCTCTAGTTCACAAAAATTTACACGTATTTGCCACTCTCTTCCTCAGCCGTACGCACCGCTCAGTTCACAAAAATCTCATTCACTTTTTTCTTCCGCGTACGCACTGCTCTCTCCCGTTCACGTATTTTAATTTTTTTATTTTTTTTATTTTAATTTTTTAATTCATACTCATTCAAATATATTATTTTTTAATTCATATGACCATATACAAATATACAACTCCAAATGTTAGAACAAGTCAGGTAGACAGGGGCATCTTGGACAATTGACCTCTTTCAGCCATGCATGAAGCTGTTGGTGAAGCTGTTTTGCCAAACAGTTTTCTAAAACAGCTTTAGCTTCACCGGTGAAGCTGCTCGTGAAGCTGAATCTAAAAAAACAGCTTCACTAGTGAAGCTGAGCTGTGCCAAACAGGGCCTAAGTGTGTAGTCTCGTTCAGCAATATTTTTCTTGCCTTTTTGTGATGAATTGAAAATCTACCCCATTAATCGTTAATTTGATCTCACATGGGGCGAACACACATTAGATAGTTAGGTTGTTAAATATCAGCATTTATGCGGTACAATTTCAGTTACACTGTTGACAGTCAACCCTTGCATACAAATTTCATGTGCTATCTTTGTGTAGCTTTGCCCCAGAGAGAACTGGCAACACTACATCCTAAGCTTCTCACACCGAAAAGACAGACCTCTGCAAAGTAGAACGTGACAAGATAAAACGTGTGCAGCTTTGCGCAGTGACAAGACTAGATAGAGCAGCTTTATGCAGTGACAACACCAAACGGGTCATCTTTGCGTAGTGACAAGACTAGACGGGGTAACTTTGTGCAGAGCCAAGACTAGAGGAAGCAGCTTTGTGCAGTGACAAGACTAGACATGTAGCTTTGTGCAGTGACAATACCAGACAGGGCAGCTTTGCGCAGTAACAAGACCAAATGGTGCAGCTTTGTGCACTGACAAAACTAGACGGGGCAACTTTACGTAGGTACAAGACCAAATAGGGCAGCTTTGTGCAGTGACAAAATCAAAGGGGACATCTTTATGCAGTGACAACACTCAGCCTCACCAGCTTTTCTGATTAACATGACAACACTATACCTCCTCAGCTTTTCAGACTGAAAAGATAGGAATCTACAAAGTATGATGTGATAGCTCTCTATACTATGCCAACCCTTTGGCTTATAAAATAAGGTGGAAGCGAACTAGAAGAAAACACTATACAAGCAAACCCAACACTACACCAAAGATTGGTTCACCATGTCGGGGTGGACAAAAGGTAGAGCCCGTGACGAACAAGCAAGGGCTGCCATCGGGACACGAGCAACTGTTGGCAGCCAGTAAAGACTAGTTATAGTGTGTTCATCCTACTATTTCTCTTTCAAAGTACACACTAATAACCCCTCCCGTCTACCCGTAGTCACCAGAACCGCTATGTGGCTATTGTAAGTGGATCGACCTAGACATCTACCCACATGACCAATGGACTCTTGATTTCGAGGAGTGAAATGTCAAAAGAGCCTACGAGATCCGGGAGGAGGAGCGCCGCAACGATGAGCAAACCGAGCATATACGTCGGGAGATGAAAGCCCATCTCAATGCGTGCACGCGTAGGGAGCGCGAGACTTGCGAGAGAGAGAGTGCAAGAAAAAAAGAAAATGGCAACCAAGGCGAAAGAGGCCTCCGAGGAGTTCAACGTTGAGCTCGCAAGGAAGAAAAAATGGTCCCGGTCTACGCAGTAGGTCGGGCCGTTCTACACTAGTTCCCTGAAGGTCGAATTTATTTCAATTCTAAAAAGGCGCATATGTATCGTACAAGTACTTCAGTTTGTTGCATCATGCAAGATATTGTTTCTTATGCATGTAAATAAACCCTGTGAACTGTGTTATTCCCATCTTATTATGAAGTCTATTTTAATTCGTAACATCACATCTTCTTTTCTTTTTGTATTTAATTCTTCACGTATCAAGGCATCCAAAATCATGAAGAAATAAGCTCTCCTCCATGTATGAATTCCCGATTGCATCACAATATCATTTACCTTCGTACTATCTGAATCGTCCTCAAAAAATTTATGAAAAATTATTGTACTACAACAATATACGACAATCACAAATTGTTATTGCGAATCTAACAGATTTTGTACTATTCATAATCTACAAAAATCACAAATAGATCATCCAAGATTATCAACCGTTTTTTCCATAAAATAAAAATCACATACAAATTTTGGTAAATGTCACCTACCTTTAATAATTGTCCTTTATTCCCATGAGCTGTCGGGAGTGCCAATTGCATAAAAAATGGGTTGAAGTGGCAGTCACCGATAGGTCGAGCGACTCGACCTGCAGTCGCCCAACAGTTTGGTGATAGGTTACAGTCGCCCGACCGTTTGGCACCTGTATCCTATCGCCCAACGGCCCACCGACTGCATTCGTGTCGCACGGCCGTGGGACTATAGGTTCTAATTGCCTATGCGACTAGAACTCATTCTTGTAAAAAAATTTGTATAAGTATATTTCTGTAATTTTAAATAAAAATAAATTGTTTTTAAAAAAAATCGTGAGGACAACGCCGCGGCGTGTGAATGTGGGCTGTTCGCGCTTGCTCGGCCACGTCGCGTGCGAACCATCGCCCCTCGGCCGGGCTGGGCTGCACGCGCGTGGCCTGGATTAGTCCAAGATTTTGTCAGCCCGTGGGCCGGCCCGTCCCAACCCCTAGCAGAAAAATGGAGTAGAGAACAGTAGTACTCCATGATGAAGAGGTTCGTGTTCCGATGGGTAAATTCGTTTGTGGTTGTTTAGATCAGGTGGATTAGAAATAAGGCTTCATATGCATGCACCAACTTATGTTGTTATACGGCATCCACAGAGTTGAATTTCGTACTACATCAAGTGTGTTTTTTTCATTAATTTTCGTTGTCCCTTCTATTCTAACATAGTCCTAGACTCCTAGTACTAGTTCGCCAAAATGTGACGTTTCCTTGGGCCCGCTTATTTCAGGTTCAGCTTCTGATTTTTGGTTTATTTTTTACTATTTATAAATTTCGTTCTTTTCTAAATTTTTTCGCTTTTTGCCGGTTCTTTTTTCCTGTATTTATTTGTGTTGTCTGAGATGAGCTAACATATTTTGTCTATTTTTAATTTTCTTTAAATTTAATTACACCAAATAAGCCACCTTTAGATACAATGAAATTTTAGCTAGCTACAGTATATTTTTAATCATAAGTCACAGCTTTTCAATCCAACCTAGCAGGCCTTGATCGGAGACGGATGGAGCTGTTTAGGTGCTCCAACTGACACGTTTCATGCCTTGAGGGCGTGAGCCGGTCAAACATCCTTTTTCCCAAAAGGAAAAGCAAATGATTAGTCAAACACGGTTTAGCATCAAAAAGCTCTTCGATGTCTTCTAGAGCTCGAGTTTTCTGTAAAAACCATGCCACTTTCATGGCAACCGAGATCAATCCTCTGCCCACAACCAAGTTAACAATTGCACGGTGTCCTTCAAGACCTCGGGAAAACCAAGCCGACCTGTACATAACCAAAGAGAAACAAATGACCAGCCGCCACACGCACACCCTGCTCCTGCTCGCCACAACCGTCTCTCAGGGCAGGAGGCAAAACAAATCTACTCATTCCTCCAGCCCGCCACAAGAGACACGGTCGCACGTACGCTCGTGTGCATCGCGTAGCACGATGCTCGTGCTCCGCGACGCGCACCGTGCCTTTACCGGACACGACAGTGGCGAGGTCTCCAAACTGGCGAGCTGTCGAGCCAGAGCCCAGCACCGTGCATGCGGCCTGTGACTGCTGACAGTGCTGAGTTGTGAAACAGAGGCAGAGATTGGGGAGGGGAGGAAGGAGGAGGTGATTTGGTTCCGTGCAGCGAGGTGATGGCACATGGATGTTGGCTAAGATTGGTTGGGTTTGGGTTTTGTTTATTACTTCCTGCTATTCTAATCAGTTTAGGAGGTAGCTTAGGGAGGTGGTTAACTCAATGTGTACATGTGCTTGTATACCTCTACTACTCAAAAGTTTGAGTTGGTGGTTGTTACTTGTTGGTGCGTTCTTCCTCTCTCTACGGCCGTCCGATCTAAATAATAAGATCTTGATCATCCGTCTCGCCATTCTCCTCACCACCATCTCTCTCGCGTAACCGCCCCTCCCCTCCATTTCCAGCTTCAGTTACAATCCCTTCCCCCGTGCCGTCCCCTCCTCTTTCACACCGATGCCCTGCCCCTCCCCGCGCCACCGTTTTCCCCGGGCTGGGCTCCTCTTCCCCTCGACGCCACCTCCTTCTCTAGCCGCCTCCCCTCCCTATGATGCATAGTCTCCCCTATCCATGTTGTCTCTCCGCTGTCGGTTCTTGAAATCCGTTATACCTGGTCCACCTTGACGCCGCCGCCGGTGCCTCTATGCCCCGCAACGCTACCCTTCCTACATTACGTTGTGAATCACCCATAGGCTGGGGCCATCGTCTGCTGCGAATGTGCTATTGGCGAAGCGCCTGCTCATGCTCGCTGCTGTTGTCCTTCTCGGCGTCATCCTCGTTGCCGACTTCCTCTGGGCCTTGTCCTCCTCCTCCACGTCCACCTCAACCAGGTGGACGGTCAAGCACGACTTCTCCACCCGTGCCATGGTGACGGCGCTGAAGAAGGAGAGGCCTTCGATTTCACGTTCTCCCGCCCGCTTTGCGGTGTTCTGCTCCGATCTCACAACCTTCCCCTTTATCCCTTTCGTGTATCGTGAGGCTTCATACTTTTCTAGTAGTAGAGGGGGTGATTGAGTACGTACATTATTGGCATGACCTTGTTGGATTACCAATCAGAAGAAAGCCATGATTTGTTCAAACAAAGTGTATGTAGGAACATAGTCAATTACTCAGTTTGGAGGTCAAGTGTGTCTTCGCCCCATGCCACCATCAAATCACAACTTTTTGGTAAAAGGAAGCCTTGCTACAACTTACTTGAAACAATTTACCTACCGCATTAGTCATTAGTAGATGTTTTATGCTACTGATAGCTATACAGTGTAGACATTAGCTACTCTCAATTGCTATCACCCACCAGTGAAATGATTACCAATTCTAAAATAGTATTACTGAGTATTTGATATAAATAACGGCTTTCAGTGATGAAACATAAATAACGACTAATAGCATCTATTGTGCAATTTTTGCAAGCATCATTATCCCCTGTTTTGGTTCTTTGGTGTATGTGTGTCAATATGTTGTCAGCTTGTGCACCATGTAGCAAGCATATCATTATGTGTTGCGATGTGTGTGTGTGTTGTGGTCATAGCCAGTGGTCGAAAACTGTGGTCGTAGCCAGTGGTCGAAGGCGGTTGTCGTAACTAGTGGTCAAAGACTATGGTCGTAGCTAGTGGTTGTGGCCAATGGTCGTAGCCAGTGGTCATGGTCAGTGGTTGTAGTCTGTGGTTATAGATGGTGGTCGTGGCCAGTGGTTGAACACTACGGTCGTAGCTAGTGGTCGTAGCCCGTGACCAAAGCCGGTGGTCATAGCCAATGGTCGAACGTGGTCGTAGCCAGTGGTCGCAGCCATAATGGTCGTAGCTATAGTGGTCGACGGTCAATTGTCGTAGCTACACTCGACCTCGGTGCTAGAACACCTATGTGGTCAGAGATCTAGTCAAGGTGATGTGGTCGTAGCTAGTGGTCGAAGACGATTGTCGTAGCTTGTGGACATAGCCTGTGGTCGTAGCCAGTGGTCATAGCCCGTGGTCGTACCCAGTGGTCGTAGCCCGTGGTCAAACACTACGGTCGTAGCTAGTGGTCGTAGCCTGTGGTCGAACACCGTGGTCGTAGCCAGTGGTCATAGCTCGTGGTCGTAGCCTGTGGTTGTAGCCTGTGGTCGTAGCCCGTGGTCGAACACTGTGGTTGTAGCCAGCGGTCGTAACCTGTGGTCATTGCCTATGGTTGAACATTGTAGTCCTAGCCAATGGTCGTAGCTCGTGATCATAACATGTGGTTGTAGCCAGTGGTCGTAGCTCGTGATCGAAGCTTGTGGTCGTAGCCTGTGGTCAAACACTACGGTCGTAGCTCGTCATCGTAGCATGTGGTCGAATATCGTGGTCGTAGCTCATCATCGTAGCCTGTGGTCATAGCCAGTGGTCAAACACTGCGGTTGTAGCCCATGGTCGTAGCTTGTGGTCGAACACCGTGGTCCTAGACAGTGGTCGTAGCTCGTGGTCGTAACCTGTGGTCCTAGACAGTGGTCATAGCGCGTGGTCGTAACTCGTGGTCATAGGCTGTGATCGTAGCCAGTGGTCATAGCTCATGGTCGTAGCCTATGGTCGAAGACGATTGTCGTAACCAGTGGTCAAAGCCAATGGTTGTAGCCAGTGGTCGAAGACTGTGGTCCTAGCCAGTGGTCATAGCTCGTGGTCGTAACCTGTGGTCCTAGCCAGTGGTCGTAGCTCGCGGTCATAGGCTGTGATCGTAACCAATGGTCGTAGCTCGTGGTCGTAGCCAGTGGTCGTAACCCGTGGTCGTAGCTGTGGTGGTAGCCTATGGTCGTAGCCAGTGGTAGCCTGTGGTCGTAGCTAGCAGTCGCAACCTGTGGGGGTAGCCCGTGGTCGTAGTCAATGGTCGAACATTGTGGTCGTAGCCAATGGTCGTAGCCTGTGGTCGTAACCAATGGTCGTAGCGTGTGGTCGTAGCGTGTGGTCGTAGTGTGTGGTCGTAGCTCATGGTCGTAGCGCGTGGTCGTATCCCGTGGTTGTAGCGCGTGGTCGTAGCCTATGGTCACAGCTCGTGGTTGCAGCCTGTGGTCGTAGCGCGTGGTCGTAACCAGTAGTCGTAGCACGTGGTCGAACACTGTGGTTGTAGCCAATGGTCGTAGCTAGTAGTCGTAGCGCGTGGTCGTAACTCGTGGTCGTAGCGCATGGTCGTAGTGCGTGGTAGTAGCCAGTGCTCGTAGCGCGTGGTTGAACACTGTGGTCGTAGCCAGTGATCGTAGTGCGTGGTCGTAGCCAATAGTCGTAGCTCGTGGTCGAACACTGCGGTCATTTCAAGGTAGTGTCGTCACCCTAGTTTCTGGTTATATATATAATTTATTTTTAAACAATGTTATGCCAAATAGTAATGCGTTTGGTAATTTTTAGCATCAATACTTGAATGTAACCGATACCAGCGTATGATGATAAAAAAATAGTGACCGAAATACTAATCAAAATAAAAAATTGATAATAATATTGATTAGTTGCATCAAACTAAAGAAACTAAGAGCGAAACCATATATAAAAGTTAGTTGGCATTAGTAAAATACATCATTCGATCTCAATATCCTGTTAAAAGAGAACAAAATTACTTAAAATTTTCAAATAAAAATAGTAGAATGATCAAACGTAAGTTAATGCATTATCTTTTAGTATTTACGTTGTAAGTTCATAAAGAGACGAACCATAACATCATTAGTAATTTTTGTCAATTCTTATTTCTCCACATAGCAAATGAGTATATCATTCATGAAATTATCACTAATTAATTGAAACGTCAGTTAGATATTTGTATGTTCAATAGTTTAAAAACAATATAATAGAAAAATACGTCTAGTGGTTTACTTACTTGATATTGCGGTTAAATACTACAATTTTGCCTCTAATTTGCAACGAGCTAAGTTGGTATTCTAAAAATCAAAATTGAAACATTAAGTCTTAACACTACAATTCGACAAAAATTAATCAGCAATCATCACATTGAAATCCTAACTCACAAATTGAAATAATTAAGAGAAATTTAGAGCAAAGTACATATTGATCGGATAGACCTAAGTTTCCTTCAGCCGACGAGGGCATGAGGCAATAGGGACTAGGTGATGCCACGATGAGATGGTAGGTGAGGGTAGCCGGTGGCGCCAATTTCTCCCATTCTCCGGCGACCGGTCGCTGCCTAGCTGGATGCGGTTGTGCGACGGACGTGGTGCACATTTTCTGTCCAACTATGTGAGATGAAAAGTGTCGAGGGCTGCTGCGAGGTGACATACTTCGGTATCATTAAATGGATACCGTGGCCTATTGCGGTCCTTCTTCTTACACTGGCTCAAGGGCTGGCTTGGACTGCTGTAGTTGCCTCATGGACTGAGGGAAATGGAGGCTTCTCTTGAACTGTTGCTAACTACTGAGAATTTAGGCTGATAGTGCTCTTTCATTGGGTTTCAAGGAAAGAATCGGGTGCACTGAGTTTAGCCTAGGGGTTTCACACATGGGCTAAAAATGCTAATTCCTGCTAAAAAATTTTTGGACCCAGTGTCCTGTGACACCGGCTCCCACTTCTTAGTTCCGCCCATATCTTCGAGTACCCTAGTCGAAGGATTGTTGTACACTCTGCCTAACCAGCAAACCACTCGGATGGTTCGTGAACTGGTTTGTGGGCCCGCTTTCAGGGGACACCTCTCGTGTGATGGATAAGACACGTGCTCTATCCAACTCAAACAGCACGACGTTTCACTCTGTGCCTCTGACAACAACTGTCTTACAGTTGCATCGCACGATTATTTTCCACTAATAATAACCGATAGTTAGTCACCTTCGAGTGTCTCTCTTTGACAATAACCTCTCCTCCGATCGGACGTACTGATTCAATAAGACATCTCCTTAGATGGATAACTGATACCTCTTTAACGATATTTAAGGGTTAACAAGAGAAGATAGAAGGATAATCGACCCGATCCACAATCAATCGAACAACCAACACACGATCAATTAGCAGGCAATTAGAATCTTCCGAGCACTGGAAAGAAGATGATTAGGGCTAGTTAAGTCCCCTTTGTAGGCTCATTTTTAACCAGGTCATAAGTAATAAAGATCACCCCCTTTCTCTTACTGATCTATTCCAAGAAATTCAGCCATCTTTCACATATTATTCGTAAGATGGACGAATGATCGTCGACAAACCTGATCTTGTTATATTTGCATTCCAGATTTGTTATATATTCGTTAAGAAAGTATCAATTTCTGTTACATAGGCCTCGCTTATTTTGACTTGAACTTCTAGCTTCTGGTTTATTTTTCATTATTTCTAAATTTCATCTTTTTCTTGTTTTTTTAGCTTTTTGCCATTTTTCTGTATTTGTTTGCGTTGTCTGTTATAGGCTAACCTGTTTTTTATTTTTTATTTTTTTAAATTTAGTTATGTCAAATAAACCATCATCAGCTATAGTGTAATTTTAGTCAACTACAGTATAATTTTAACCATAGAACATCTTATTTTAGTCCAACTAAATGACACCATAATTTCATACAATATCAAGATGGTAAGGTAATCCTGTAACGCAAGGGCACCTATTTAGTAACATTGGTTACAGCCTACAGCGGCAGAGATGGTCCCACCTGATTCAGAACGAGGGCGGCGACGAAGGCGGCGATCCGTGGAGCAGCCGAGCAGGAGACCAGGGCGTCCAGCTGGCAAACAGTTGGTCGGGTCCCACGGGGACACCGTGCCAGGCTTCGGGCCGGCAGGTTTCGGTGCTGGCCCGCGCCCAACCCAACCGGCCCAACTGCCGATGCGTCCCGCCGGCTCCGCAGCCGTGCGGCTGTCCCCGCCCCAACGCCCCCACCGGATCCTCTGCAACCACACCTAAACTAAACTAACATGCCGCCGCATCTCCTCGTCTCGCTGGCACGATGCTCCCGCTCCCTCCCTGCCACAGAGGATCGGATATTGAGAACACACTGTGCACTGCACCAACGGTATATATATACATACACAGGGAATGCCAAAGTTTGCCATCCGATCAGGACACCTTCGCGACCATTTGGATAGTAACACAGCAGGCGCATAGTACTACATCGATGGCGAGCTACGGCGACGACGGCGTCGAGCTCACCGAGCTGACGCTGGGGCCTCCCGGCGCCAACGCGCGCAGGGCCAGCAGGCGAGCAAAGAAGAACGGCCAGCCGTCGTCCTCGACGTACGTAATCGAACTCCTGTTCCTGCAACAAAATAGTATATAGGATTGATTCTGCGTTTTGGCTGCATGTATGACCAACTAACGATCGATCGATCGGTTGATTGCTAGGATGCAAGCGTTCGTGAAGGTGAGCATGGACGGGACGCCGTACCTGCGGAAGTTGGACGTGGCGGCATACGGCGACTACCACGACCTCGTCGACGCGCTCAACGCCATGTTCTACTGCTCCTCCATCGGTAAGCAGCTACGCACGCGTGCGAAATCAAAGACGCATCAAACGTCGTCGATCGTTGCAGAGCTGTATATGGATCGGCATGCATGGGTGAAGTGAGATCTGTTTTTGCATTGTACGCGCGCGCGCGCGCATGCAGGGCTGATGGACGGGTACGGCGAGTGGGAGCACGCCGTGGTGTACGAGGACGGCGACGGCGACTGGATGCTCGTCGGCGACGTGCCATGGGAGTAAGCACCATTGCATTTGGCCGCGTGTATATGTCTTGCTTGCATTATCGGCTTGCGAATTGGCTCTAAAAACGGGGAAAGCTCAAATCGATCTGCTCTGTTTAATTTGCAGGATGTTCGTGTCTTCCTGCAAGAGGATGAGAGTGATGCGAGCGTGTGAAGCGAGAGGGTTGAGCTCAAACGCGTGACAGAATAGCAGCAGGTGAGGATGCCAAGTCAGTTGTACTACTAGTGTTAAGAGTGTGATGCATGCAGCAGCAGCAGTATAGTTTTCTTGAGTAAATTGAATCAGCAGTATGATCAAAGCCATATAACACAAGAACAACCACACCATCGCCAGATTTTAACTGGGACTGAAACTGAAACCTTTCTCGCTGCTAAACAGTTTATATTTTTCATTTGTTTTTTTATTTATGGTATGCAGTAAACTGACTGAAAGTTTGTTCGGTTTCAGACTTCCAGTACGTGTAGATATATCTCAACTTGCACGTCGCTCTAAGTTGTGACAATGCTGACGAAGGTGACGAGGCAATTCTGACCGATCGAGGCCATGCCATGCATATATATGATACCGTCTACATAAAGACCTGCGTACCATTAGTTTGGAACAAATGTTAGTTGACTCTAAAACGCATGATCGATCTTCCTCTTCTTGGTGCTCCTCACTCACATCAGGCTGGTGCGGTTGACTTCTGAGATCCAAATATTTTAGTTCCATGCAGATTTACACCTACCTGTGCGGCTGCTGTCACACCCCTTCCCGCTAGTTGTTTCGGCTTTCTGTATGTCACATGTACATGAATCAAGAGTTGTTGTACCTCCCAAATTTTTTATAAGGCCTGCCTCCAAATTGGAAGATCTTGAATTGAGCTGGGTACCTGTTTCATCATTCATGTGTTGTGCAGGCAGGTTCACGCCGATCAGGTGGCTGGATCAGCTAGCTGTTCCATGTGATTTTACTAGCGTGCGTAACCCAGTTCAGCTGTCGGAATATTGTGCAAGCATTTGGAGGTATGCATGTAGGCAGATTTGCGAGCATTGAACTTCCAGAGTGGAATAGATCTTGCTTGAAGATGCCTAGTGGTGGACAAATGACAGCCGAGCAAGTGGCCATGTAGGACAGGGGAAGGGTTATGCCTGTTGCATTAGATTTGTTAAAACGATCAGAGTCTACAAATTTCTGTAGAGATGCTGAGATCAAGAGGCTTTCTGTCGCTACATGCTACACCACAGCATCCTTTGGTGACTTCGCTTATCCCTACCAGCAACTTGACCCTGTGTGAAACGCAAAATTTTCACATAAAATAGTTAGCCCTGTGCAAAATGTAAAAATTTCACAGAACATAGATCAATTCCTGCATGAATCAGAAAATTCTCGTGTTTTAAATAGGACCTTAATCCTGAACTTTGGAACAGAGGGCGTAGTATTCTAATACAGAAAAAAAGGAGCGGTCTATTAATCTTTTGTACAGTTTCTAATAGCATACAGCAGCAATCCACAAAGCACAAGTGATAGCCGCTACGCTTTAATATGGCCATGTGACACGAGTCTTGACAATCACCGAAAGAGTACACGACGATAAATAGCGTCGAAAGGCATGACATGCCGAATTGAGATGCAATCGTTAGCTTCAACTCTACTAGAAATAACACATTCTGAGGTCCCTGCAATAACACATATTCTGCCCGGCCACCAAGGCCAAAGCTCATTCAAGCTTCCGGTAAGCTGCTATAGAGCAACAATTGACGCAATGTACATTCACATGTTCTGATGTTTACTTGTTGGCGTCTCGTTCGAAGTTACAAGTTGGTACCAACCCTGGAGATTCATGGTTGTTCACACTAAGATCCACCCCCTGAGTCTGGATTGTCACCACGAAGAACAATAGAGACAGATGAGGAAACTGATGTGCTTATAAAAGGACAAAAAAGATAAGTCATTTACAATACGATAAAAAATGTGACAGACCTGGGAATTTGAACCTTGCCCATGAGTATGAACTGGTCTCATATTAAGATCAATCATTTTCGAATCAATGTTGCCCTGGTCATCGCAATTGCCATCTGAGGCCGGATCATCAGAGACATTGTGATGGTAGGCCATTTGCTCCTTTGTTACAGAATGAGGAGCCTTCTTTTGGTCCCTTCGGTTTTTGGGGTCTTTCTGTTGCATAGCAACATCGTCCATATGGCCTGGTTTATCTCCTGGAAACTAATCAAAATTTCTAACTTCAAGTACTAGAAAATAATGCATGAGATTGCAATCTGCAGTGGGTTAATAAATATAAACTTACTTCGACCCGTTGCCTTAGGATCAAGTGTCTTCCATGGGTTCGTTTCCCACCGACATGAACAGTCATATCACAACTCAGGCAAAGTGATGTACCATCTATCTCACAGTAGAAGAAAGCTGCATTGACAGGTCAAACACAAATCAAATCAAACTTTAATAGATTAAATGTCAAAAGAAATTATTCGTAAATCGAAAATGCATACCAGGAGAATTTTCACATATATCACAGCGTGGAACTTTATTAGGGTCCGCAAGCCCAACCCTCACATGCCGACTAGCAAGCTTGTTACACATGTGTACCTGCATCACAATATTTGAAGAAATATCAGAAACAGCAACATGAAGATCATCTGTTGACAATCAAGTTGTCATGAACAGAAGCAATGTAAACAACAATCTTTGTTAGTCTGCATGCTAATGGTACTGCATGAAGGACATTGCACAAGTAACGGGCATGCACCACTTTTGACAAAAAGGGTTAGTATTATCTAACTGCAGCAGAATCAAACCACAACCTATCATATGCATCACAAATCAAGAAAGTAATTATTTGCTCTAATTCGACCAAATCACGCCACTGCTTGTGATGAGCTGTAAACTAGCTTAATAAGAGGATATGGCCTCCTCGTTTTCCTGGACGAAATTAGGGACTAGCCTTTTATACTGTTAAGGAAATATTGCTGTGAAAGATGGAATTTTTCAGTTCATGGGAATTACGTGATAACAACACAAATGCTCCTTAGGGTGCAGATTTTACCACACAACAACAATGCCATACAGTCAGACAACTTATTTAGGGTTCGTTAATCACTATCTAGGCTCTTGTCCAGCTACACAGAAGGCCCAATACACTGCTTGGTAACAGAACAAACCACTCTGAAAACATCTGCTCCAACAAGCAACATGCCAGCAACACCCAAGCAGTTCAGGAACATCAATTGGTGGCAGAAATTGCTAGGAAGAGGCTTATCTCTGGTTCCAGAAATGGTATTGCTGTTCCCAGCAGTATACTTGCTGGTTAGCATCACCCTTGACCAAGGTCATACTTTGCACATGTAAGTGTGCTTTGAGTAGACAAAAAAAAAAAAAAAACTGTTTCTTATACAATTCTAATTTCTCGTCGAACTGGAAATAGAAATGTACTCCTAAAATATTGTGACAAAGACAGCAGCCTATCTGACAAACCCTCAGTTAACAAATACATACACAACCATCAGGTTTATGAGAAATATCTAGTTTCTTATGTTGCCTGCATGCAATCGGCATACAATGTGTTCTACAGCAGATCTAATACTGACAAACATTACTCACTAAACAGGTATTACAGAATATTGAAAGAAAGGCGAGCACACAGAGATTAAAAGATGAGCATAGACACAGGAAAAGATGACCATTTGAGCATTCTTGAAAGAGCTTTTGACAACTCACAACAAAGCACAACAATGACACAGAATAGACAGATCAAGTGCTTAATGGGTATACCAAGATACTGTAAGAATATAAGAGCAAAGGGAATTTGATCATAGATCTATTGTTTACGAAGTGTGTTTCACAATGTGTCAAAATTTTAAATTGCATTTCGTAATTCCCATAAAAAGATGTATTTAATAATGACCAAAACCTTAACTGATTGACCTCATGAGGCCACCCGGACCTCAGCGCATCCACATACAGCAATCAGTCTAATCCTTGATAATGGTTCATGGTTTTAACCCACATATGGCATAACCTGTTGCTAATAACTTTACTAGCATCAGGCACAGCCAACAAAGTGGTCCCTGACCCAAAGATAGATTTATTGAAACCAACCATGGAATATTCTTGCCACAAATTTGATACTTGTAAACTATCCACATTGTATTAAAACTATGCTTTCATATTGTAATACAATTATACTCGTATTGTAGTGCAACTAGACTTTAGTAAAAGTCGAAACAATAATAAACATTCCCTAAAAAAGTAGTGCAGCTATCCATAATAAGGCCGAATTTGCAACATCCGTCTCAGTACATTTAAATTAGTTAAAACAAATACATTTTGTTCCCAGTTGAAACATTCACCTACAAACCAGTTTGTATATCCATTGCTGATTTTGAATGAGCATGATATCAATTCCGAAGCTTATCAGAAACCAAGGTTGTGTCTTGATTATAAGGTATACTTATAGGGAATATCATTTGCATTTGCATAAGTTCATAACTATTTGGCTGGCTAAAGAATGAGAAAATGCTACTCTTTGTTTGTACAAGTTGGTCCTTTATCAAAGCTGGTGTTTGGAATCATGTGAGATAATAGTACAATACGCACTGACTACAGAAAATTTTCTGAACTTGAAGTGATCTAGAAGCATAACCTTCCAAGGCCAAGAACCTCATTTAACATATGAACCAAAAGGTCATGTAAACACAAGCGTAAAACTATAACCACCCTTATTTTGCTCTACTATAAGAGAATTTTGACAAGGTCAACTCAACCATAATTTTGTAGAAAACATTTCTTTTACAAAATTATGAACAGCTTAACTATTACGTGTAGCCAATAAGCTATTAAGCTCAACCGCAAGTGCCACCAAAATCATGACAAGTTCATCTCCCACGTACGGTCATGCATGCTGGTGGTATCTGCCATCCACCAAGCTAGACAAACAGAAGATAGGGTGTCTCGGCAAAGACCTTCCAAATCTCGGAGTCAACAACTTCTACTGTAATTACACTGAATTTATGTTTTTTATTTGCAGGAAATGCTTCCTCCAATAACAAAAACGTATGATTATGTTTTTCATTTTGAATAATAAGATTCATTTTCAAATGGGATTTGGTTGTGAGCCCATAGGAATCACCAGACCCCAAATAGGTAAGTACTCCCTAAATTTTCTTAGTTTCCACCCAAACAACTCCTACAGGTTGGTCACTACCAATGCACACCGGAGTCATGTAAGATACCATAATTTCCCTTGGTCTGCACTGCACACTCATCTATTTCTGGGGCTAGTGATCTAGTATGAATCCCAAACCATACTGAATAAAAAATTCAGGTAAGAGAGCGATCCGCACTTGAGTCGCAACCAAAATGAACTGTAGAAAGTGGGACAAAACAAAGGTCAAAGAAAAGCGGTAGCTGGCAGATCCACCACACGAGTACGAACGTGACTAAGCAATCCCCGAGATGGCAGTTTCCAATCTAACGATCAGGACAACCAGTGTGTCGTGGCCTCGTGGGTGACACTAATTGAAGCAGCAGGTAGCCCGATCTGTAGAATTCGACGGATAGGGGGGAGAGGCGGGAGGGAGAGCACCTTCTCGTCGCAGGGCCGGCAGAGGGCGGCCTCGTCGGCCGCGCAGAAGAGCACCGCCGCCGCACTCTCGCACACATCGCAGATCGTCCGCATCCCGCCGCGCAGCGCTCGCCGTCATAGTCCCCCCTCCATGACGACGGGATCCACTTAGGCCGCGCTCTACGGCTTATCGTCCGCTTCAGCTCGCCGCCGGTGGATCTCTTCGCGGTGCTGCGGTCACGGCAAGACGGCGGCGGCCGAGGAGGACCAGGAGTTTGAGACGAGAGATGTGGCAGCGACTGAGCGAGCAGGACTCGAGAGAAACTAAAATATTTGATTTGGATGTGGTGGTGGGGCGAGCAGCGTGGTGGTGGGCCCCGGCTTCTCGAGGGATCGAGCGGTCACATCCCTAGAACCGGTCCATACACCCAAAGAACCGTACTACAGGCGGGCGCCATCGAACTTGCTTTCTCCGGTCCATGAACCGAGCTCATGTCACAGTAAACTCGAGAAGCTGCAAATACTTTTGGGTTCTTTAGCTACAGTGCATGAGTGTTGTGTTTTCACTGACATGTGGGGTAAAGTTACGTGGGGTCCGTGGATCTGTCATGTTTAAGCAGTTTGGATGGGGTTGGTGGGTGTACGTGGGGTTTTGGATAGGGATCTAGGGGGCGGTGGGCCCGCGAGAGGCGTCGGCCACAAAATAGAAAAGGGGCGGATTTTAGGGGTGTGGCTCCGAATCAATTGCTTGGCTGCTCTGCCGCCAATGGGGCTGTCCTGCCTCGCTTTTTATTTTATTGGGTGCCTTGCAACGGAAAAACAAATACAATACAAATAGCTCATTGTAATGTCTATAATCTAAGGAAAAGTAGGCAACACAAAAATTGAATGCAACATGATGAGCAGTACAATCAGGAGATGGTCTTAGGGCATGCTAAGCAGAGCATACTATAGTATGTACTAATTAATGTGGCTGCATTAGTTGCTAGAATTAACCCATATTCTATTCCTTTCTATTTGTTTCTCTGTAGCAATCAAGGTTCAAATGAATCAATTATCTCACTGTTCATTAGCTAAAGCTAGATCTGCTCAACAACAAATGACCATGCAATGATTGCTTGAAAGGTAGCTACCAGAGATAGGATAAAATTGAGACAACCGGACAAATAATATTAGCATAGATTTTCCTCTCGGGGTTCCACAGACCACAATTGTTCTTGTTATTAGCTAGTAATTTGGTAAGGTGCAACTGTTAACACATTTATATATGCTTAAGCATGATAGACTAACCCCAATTAAAAATTTGTTTAAAAATGCAGGAGTGTCTGTGCTTAAATAATTATTTAACCACACTACTTCCAACCACCTATCGTCAGCTTCTGGCATGCCTTCATTGGGCTATAGACGATTCAATAGGCAAATGGCAATACATTAAGATTGTCACAAGCAGGAGCAGAGTTAAGCTAATTTTGACACATAATCCTTTATTTAAGAAAGCTTGGTTTGAATAATTGAATTAATTATTTGTTCATGGGTGCACATAGAACACTTCGTTTATAAATCATTTGTTCATCACAACGACGCATCGTGTACATTAAATGGAAGGAATTTGAGAAACTGAACTTAATCCATGCATGAATACCAATAGGAACCTCTAAAAACGTAGAAACAGCCCACACGAATTTCATACCTCAAGCCAGTTGGTTGTGTTTTTTCGAAAAATTACATATCTAAGTGAGAGCAGAAGCAAAGGCTTTACATAAATGAGCATTATCTAGAATTCCTGCCTGCTGGTGCTAGCTACGAACACTTATTGTGGAACAAAAATGAAGCTTTGAATTACTTTCTTTGAGCCATTAAAAACAGGAATGTTGATAGCTACATAAAAAGAACACCAATTGAATGAAAGAACAGTATGGAAACGTAACACCTGAAATTAATCTGCAGAGATTTGGTGTCATGCATAAATTGCATCAAAAATGCACTAACCATTCATTGGGCATGAAAAGGACATAACAACATAATTCTGTAAATTAAAAAGACAATACCTAGTAGTGCCACCATAAGCAAGCATTAGATTCCATACAATAATCAAGCATACAACCACTACAATCCCTTCTCAATATCTGCCAATCCGATAAGCCATGATGTGTGCAGTCCAATGCATTTATCTTTTTTTTCCTGTCTCCAAAGCAGAAAAGGAAGAGAAAGCTCAATGTAGTGTTCAATATAGTGCTCCTAGATATACATATTTCTCTGAATTTTTAGTAAGAGTAGCATTACAGGACAAAAAATTATTCTTTAACATAACTCAATAATCTCTTTTCTCCCCATCTGAACCAAACAAAAGAAAATTGGCTCTACAGTATTAATATCCTTAAAAACATAGTGGGAGCATGAAGAACACTCAGATCTGTGCATGGTGTGAACTAATAGGAGCTTGGCACCAATCTGGCACACATATCTAGAATTCAGCCGATCAATAATAATCACTAACCCTATTTTATTTGGTTGGGTGGATGTGATGGATTGAAACATGGTGAAGTTACTCCTGATGAGATTACCGCTGGAGAAGAATGGCAATCAATTTGTGCAGCATGTTTTCATAACGTTCTTCTCCAAGGAGGCAAGTAAAAAGAATGCCTTTCTCACTGACTTTGCACAAAGATAAGAAATCTCGGGTTCGAAAGGCATATGATAAAATGAAATGACATTTTTTTGTATCAGGTAATGAAGCTGACAGGACGTCATGTGGATATTAAAGTGAATGATAATATAAGTTCTTATCCGTACAACTATTAAAACTAAGTCCATACATGTGAGCAAGAAAAGAGTTATTCATAAGCAATTGAGTAGCAATTGAGTTCTTACCCATACAACCATGCAGTGTCATGAGTGTTTTTAGCTCAGCTCTATGGAAAAGAGTTATATGACCATGACCAAGCACGGAAGAACCGGCGGAAAATGGCAGCAAACGTTTCTTGGAGCTGTTCGCAAGGATCCGGCCGGTGGCAAGATTCGCCGCAAAATTCACAAACTGCGCTCGTGGGTGACAAGAGTAGGGTTGTGGGTGGCATAGGAGGAGGGGAGGGTCGCTGACCTTGATGGGGATGCCGCCGGAGTTGGGAGTCGCCATTGCCGTCGGCGAGAGGGAGGGCGTCGAACAACAGATCCGCTCGTCGTCGCTCGATCGTCAGGCCGGCGCCGCCCCCGCCGTCGCCTCCTTCCTCTCCCCCGCCGCAGCCGCGCCTCCTCCTACCTCCGCCCCCAACCGATGAGATGGAGGTCGCGCCGCCTCCTTCCTCCGCCCCCAACCGGCGCCGCCCCCTCCTTCCTCTCACCCGCCGCAGCCGCGTCCTTCCTCCGCCCCCTTCCTCTCCGAGCCAGCCACCGCCGCAGCCGCGCCTCCTCCTACCTCCGCCCCAACCGGTTGTTGTGTGGAACTCAACCCTAGAGAGGAACTCAACCCTAGAGAGGCAAGGTACGTGTTAGATGAAACTCACCGGCTTCAGCTCCCGGTCTTTGGCCAGCCCAGCCTCTGGCGGCGCGCTCTCGACAGATCCGGGCTTCGCAGTGGCGCCGTCGGGGGAGGAGGAGCGGGAGGAGGAGGAGGCGGCGGAGGCGCAGGGTGGGGGAGGAGGAGGCGACGGCGGCGAGAGGAGCGAGGAGGAGGCGGCGACGGAGCGGAGGAGGGGAGGAGGAGGCGAGGGCGGAGCGGAGGAGTGGGGGGAGGAGGAGGCGGCGGCGGAGTGGAGGAGCGGAGGAGGAGGAGGCGGAGCGGAGGAGTGGGGGGGAGGAGGAGCCGGCGGCGCGGTGTGGGGAGGAGGCGGCGGCGGAGCGGAGGGCTGGCGGGGGAGGAGGAGGCGTCGGTGGCGGCGGAGCGGAGAAGTGGGAGGAGGAGGAGGAGGCGGCGGCGCGGCGGATGAGGGAGGGGAGGAGGTGGCGCGGAGAACGGGAGGAGGGGAGGAGAACGTGGGGAGACGGGGGAGAAGGTGGGAGGAGGCAGCGTGGTTTCGTGAGGTGGGGGGCCCACATGTAGAAGGAAGTGAGGAGGATGCGGCGGCGCGGGGCGGGGGGGGGGGGGTGAGGGCGGGAGCGCGGGCTGGCGAGGAGGGTGGGGGCGCGGAGGAGCGGCGGCGGCGCGGGGGGTGGGGGGACGTGGTGAGGGCGGAGGGAGGGGAGGAGGCGAGGGCGGCGGGAGGGGGAGGCGGTTCGGGGAGGAGGATGCGGCGGCGCGGGGCGGGGGGGAGGGGGGTGAGGGCGGGAGGATGCGGCGGCGCGGGGGGGGGGGGGTGAGGGCTGGAGCGCGGGCTGGCGAGGAGGGTGGGGGCGCGGAGGAGCGGCGGCGGCGCGGGGGGGGGGGGGACGTGGTGAGGGCGGAGGGAGGGGAGGAGGCGAGGGCGGCGCGGCGGCGGAGGAGGCGAGGGCGGCGCGGTGGCGGAGGAGGGAGCGGAGGAGGCGCGGTGGCGGAGGAGGCGAGGGCGGCGCGGCGACAGAGGGAGGGGAGGTCGGCGCAACGGCGGAGGAGGGAGGGGAGGACCTCAGGGCGGAAGAAACGAGGTGTGCGGGGGAGGCAGTCGCACGGGAATGGGGGGTGGGGGGCAGCGAACGGGTTTCGGGTGGGATGGGCTATATGTGTAGAATTGACCATCACCTTAAACTCATCCTTTTAGGAGTAGAGAAAATTTGCTATATATCATCGCTTAGCACCCGTTTAGAAATAGAAAATTTTGATGTATAACATCGCTTAACACTCCATTGAAAAATATGTCATTGCTCAGTTTCTTTTTTGAAATATGCCTCAGAGATATGCCATTACGAGGGATTTGAAGCCAATTGCACCAAATACGGTCTCTGTATTTCATCTCGTATTTTCGTATGGACCAAACTACCCTTGGCCTCTGAACTCAATCCATCAGTCGCGCCTCCCCATCTCACCCGAGCCATTCCTCACCCCCATCTTCTCCCGAGCACCCAATGGTACCTAGGTGCAGGCGGCCATGGAGGTCTGAGCACCTGCAGCAAATCATATCAAGCTAGGGCAAGGCGACGACCTGAGGATCGTCGTGTTGAGGCAGCGCTAGGAGGCAAGGGCAAGGCGGCGACCTGGGTCATGAGTATCATTGTGTGGAGGCAGAATTTGCAGCATTCATAGCACAATGCAATGTTGGAAATTGTAACTGGCTCATACATGCTTCTAGGCCTCAAGATGGAGTACTATAATGGTATAATGGTATTAGGTGTCTATTTCATATTTTATGCATGTGTCTAGTATATGAAAAAAAAATTGAAGTTGGTACTAACTTGTCGATGTTTTGAACATGAGTGTTCAAGTACTAAGTTGTTAGATGGTAAGATGGCTACTCAAGACTAGGTTGCAGATCAACATTGCGATTGGTTGAAGGATGACCCAACTACTAGTGCGAAGGAAGCTCAAAGCACGCTGCAAGGTGATTATAGCATTAAGCTAAAGTATTCAAAGGCTTGATAACTTGTAGATAACTTGTACCCAGCTGTAAGAGCATACACTGAAGATAGGTTCAAGTTTCACATGGGCAACATACTGAAATCATGCCCTGAGGCTATAGATTACTTGCAGAAGCACCACCCACACATCTGGTATAGGTGCAGATTTTCGGAGGCTAGCAAGGTGGATTATGTGAATAATAACATTTCGAAGAGTTTCAACAAGCAGATAAAACCTTACAAAGGCTTTGAATCTTGATGATCTTTTTCACAATACGAGGGAAATGATTATGAAGTTTAGTATTCGAAGAGACAATAGCAGAAAGTTGGAGGGTTATATTCTACCATCAGTGCTAAATGAGTTCTATGCTAAGAGTAGGTCTCCAGGGAATGTTAATGTATCTCGAAGTGATGCTCATCTTGCTGAAGTCACTTTGCTAGAAAATGGAAAAAATTAAATTCAAGAAGGCACAGTAGATATTAAGAAGCAAGTGTAGGACCGAAGATGGCAACAGAGGAGGGTGAACGGTGCCTCAAAATTTTCTCCCAAATATTCATAAATCTTTCACTTCAATGGTTATAGAGCTATGAAGATTAGAATGGAAGACCACCACAAAAACCAACGATTAGAAACATTAAAAACCCAAGAAAAATCAGCGAAAACGGAACTACCACAGTTAAATTTGCGGTACTACCTCTTGCTACAGTAACCGCGGTACTACGCAACAGTAACTGTGGTACTTCCGCTGCTACAGCAAAATCAGGATGAATAGTATTTTCAATACGGTTTCAAAATCTAAAATTGAGAAAACTTTTAATCCGTAGATCCAAATGATATGAAAATTTGCAGGAATCTACTCTAGGATGTCAAGAACCTATTCCAACAAACGATTATGAAAATCATGGTCAAAGGTAAGACCTTTTTTAGTTTGTTCGAAGGTTGCACCAAAACAGAGCCAAAACTCCAAACGGTGTATACAACTTGCTCGTGGGTAGATGATGGCCAAGATGGTTCTAAATGTATTCTCACATGTCACAGCAAGCTCGAACACCGAAGAATCCCAGCCAAAAACCCTCAGATCAAGAAATGGACCAAAGATGCCAAAATCAAGAAAAACTAGGGTTTCTTGTGAATCGTAATATCAAAGTGGCTAGATGGGTAGAGATGTATTCCCAAGGATTATCTTCATCTCTTACACGTTCTTGACACAACAAGATCACAAGAGAGAAAGAAAAGAGAATAAAGCCAATCAAAAGTCAAGCACATCAATTAAAAACAAGAGAGACACAAAAGATGCAAAACGATTGATGTATTGCTTACTTGAGAATGTATGTTTTACAATCACTCCACCTTGGAAGACAAATAGCACACAAGGCACTCAATCTCGAACCCTAACCCTAGAGATGAGAGCATAAGAGATGGGTTGAATAGTTAAGCCTATATGTCTCTATCCCAACCCCTTTTATAGGTAGGCAACTAGTCACATACACCACTTAATAAATCCTATCCACTATTACAATGACGAAAAACTCGTAAACCCCACACGCACGAGTTTTACTCTCACAAGTTCACTTATACACGCTTTTCAAAGCGCATAAAATGTGCATCTGCTAAATTCTTAGCTTTGATCCAACCAGCTCCACCTTGACCTAAACCGCTCTCCAACGCATCACCCATGCGTCGTGGTTTTGATCCAAGATGATTTTGGATATTTTGATCAAATTACCAAAATACCCTTTTTTAACCCGGTGATTATAAACCACTGCAAGCAATCGCCATGCTTGCCACGTATAGGTGCACCATTAGCCTGCCATATGTCGCCAAGTCTCTTCCATCCCGGTTCCACCGAACCATGGCTCACTTGGCCCGTGCAAGCTACTAGCGCCATCCCGCCGTTCGAACTCGCCTTCAACATTCCTGTCTTTCTCGTGCTATGCTTAAGCTCACTATTTCACTCGGCATCCTCGATCGTTCTGAGCCTCAACTCCTCTATGAGCCTAGCCCCGATCCTCGTCATTGACCACAATTGACTCTAAGTGATCTGAACATCCAAAGACAAAGAAATCGTTTTTAGGCACATGTTCTTAACAACTTAACCTATATTAGCTAATACATACATCATGCACTCTTAATCCAATGACCCAAGTCAAACTAATTTAATCCATGACTCAATTCCCTAAATCCTATTTTTTCTGGGAAGATCGGAAGTACCGCACTTACCATGCCGGTACTTCAGCTCTGTGGTACTACCGCTAACAAAGCGGTACTTCCGCACGTTGAAAATCTCATTTGGACCTCTTTGAAAAAAAAGTTCGCGACTCAACACGGTACTTCCGTCGAGCAGTACTACCGCACTTATACCTGCGGTACTTCCGCAAAGCAGAATTACCGCACTAATACCTGCAATACTTTTGATTTTCATGACACTTCCAGAAAACAGTCTAAATCAAATACAATCTTTGCAAAACCAATTGACTACTCCACAAATATTGCAATAGTTCATCATAACAGTATCGTGAATCTTCTCACATGGTCATTCAGCAAGAATGCTCTTGTAGGCAGAGGCAGGTGTCTTGTGTGATTGAACCATTTGTGCATGAGTATTGCTCTGTGACCAGATTTAGGGCAGCATATGTTGGTGTTATTCTACCTATGATAGATAAGTCCACATGGCCAAAAGTGGATCTAGGTTTCAGGGTACACTCTCCTAAACAAAGAAGCAAGCTGGTAGTACGAGAAAGGAAAGGATTAGAGGATGTCTTTATCCTGAGAGAAGGAGAGTTAAGTGCAGAAGGTGCAAGCAGTTCGGCCATGGGGAAAGGAACTGCAAACTTCCACCTGTAGACGAAGAGAATGGTGCTGCAGATGTTGGGGACAATGTGCAACAATCAACCAATCAGGAGGAGCCAAGTACAAGGGAGAGGTAATTTTTTGTGTGAACTGTTGCAAATTTTGTAATCACTAGTTGTAACTTGTGGTATCATAATTGACTTAATTTTTTGTGTGAACTATTGTAAATTTTAGTAAGAGAGAGTAGACTACCAAGCCAGGACCAAAGGGAAAGAAAAATGCCACAAGGACTTCACCATAAAAAATCTCTCTAAGGAACCTATCAGGAAAAGCAATACAACAAAGGGAAAGCCTTCCAAACCAGCTAGAGGAAGAAATAGCGAGGGACCATCTGTGTCAACCTCTCCAACAACTAGGCATGGCAAGGGAAAGGCTAGGAAGTTGTTTGAGATCCTACATGATCAGATGTCTTAGTGCTACCTGTGATCTGAGTGTTCTCAAGTGTAGAACCTGTTCATCTTTCCCATATTCTAAACTTTTAATATTGGTATCTCATGCACTTGTAATGCTTTTGCTGGTTGCGGTGGTCATATGAAACTACAATGGAACTGATATGTATCTTTTGTCACATATCCAGAACATGTACTAGCATGTCACTTGAATTTCTAATGTATCTACAATCTGAATTTGTATGTTTTCGTTCTCCGTGCATGAATGGTGCGTGATGTTCTGTCTCTGTATATATTTATGCCTGTCAAATTTTCCCAAAGTTGTAACACAGTTGTCTAGGGGAGAATTGTCATATCCAATGTGTTTTTATGTATCGAACCAGAACGGCTGTCGTGTCTGCAATTTGTTAACCTCCGCTTGGCAAGATGACTAATCTACTGTTTTTCTTGTTCTGCATACTCTTGTTCTTCTACTTCTCACATCTGACCGGGATCCTGGAATTGTTCCTCCAAATGCTCATCCCCCAGAACCTGAAGACATTGGTGAATCCTTCGACTTATCAGATTGGCCAGGTGGTCAACATGGTTCAACAGGTTTACCACTCACAGTTGTCGTGTCTGCAATTTGGTAACTGCCGCTTGGCAAGATGACTAATCTATCGTTTTTCTTGTTCTGCAGATTCTTGTTCTTCTACTTCACATGTGGCCGGGATCCTGGAATGGTTCAGCAGGTTTACCACTCACCAAGGATGCTTTTGTTAATGATGTCTTAGTCAACGTGAAATCATACATGTATGCTTTATCATCCACCAAGGTGCTATGCCTGTCGAATATTCAGAACAATGATGCAGCATCCCAAATAAACAGCAGACCAATTTCTGACAATAACAACACTCCGAGACCTAACAAGCATGATTACTCGATACAAACTACAAGTTTGCCATCATAGCACGCTACAAGTATTCTCCAGTAAGCAAAAACTATTGATGATAGATATCACGGCGATCTAGTACTTGATTGGGGGCCAGAATGTCAAGTTGAGAACCCAGCTTCTCCTCGGCAGCGTTCTCGGCCTTGGTGTGCAGCTTGGCCAGTTGCTTCCTCTTGTCATATGCAACGTTAGCCTTCTGCTTCCTCTTCTCCAGTTCTTGTGAGTTTAACACAACGTGGTCAGTCATGCTACAAAATCAAAATCTATTTGCAGAGAACTCATCATAAAGTAAAGAAAATGTCTAGTATGCATTTTAAGCTATGTTTGAATCAAATACACATAAATTAAGTTCCCCTGTACAATGGATAACAAATAAGACTACTCTGGAGCCAAGTGAATGAGCAGGCCTCAGAGATCCTAGCGATCATGATCATCAACTGGGAAACACACATCAAGACCCATCAAGAGTAGCTAACACTTATCTAACATCACAAGCCCCTTACAAAAGCATAAAAAATAGAAAAATTAAGTGAAGAGAAACCAAGAAACTCATGCAAGATGTAACTGCATGATGTTTTGCTGTACTTTTGACATTCTTTGCATCAGTGTATGTATCTACATTGTGTCAACGGAAGGCTTGGAATGCTTTCTGTCGTAGGGGTGGCCCCCACCTAAGCCCAGCAGGCCTGTTAGGAGGTTATAAGAACCGGAGTAACGTGTGTAATGACATAAGTGCCCCTGATGGGGAGGTATGCATGTAAGGGTATAACTGTAAAAGCATACCCCATGTGAATATATATATCAGGATGAGGGGGAGGATGAGGCAGAACACTCCCACCTCTCCACTACCATCTCTCTCTCTGTTTGGTCTGTAACCACAACAGTTGGCGCCGTCCGTGGGGAGGACAAGGACAAGCCCGAAGACCGAAGAAGAAGGATGGCACCGAAAAAAGCTTCATCAGCGGCGGCGAAGGGAAAGAAGACGGCTGGGTCGGAGCGGCGCGTGAATACCAGGGCTTCGGCATCGGCCGCCGAAGGAGCTGGCGGTAGCGCAGGCGCCGTGGTCGCGGACGTCGACGCTGGCACCACAGCGACCGACCCTGCCAGCGCCGCTACAACGACACCCAACCCCGTCGCTGGCACTGCAACGACAACCCCCGCCACCCTCGCCGGCAGCGCAGATCAGGCAACCGGGGGTGGCCGCAATGCAGCATCCGGCGGATCTGGAGATCGTGAAGCGATGGTCCCGGCACTGACCCGTCCGCTAGGTGTTCCGGCGGCCCCGACAGCGCCTGCGGTGGAAAGCGCCATACTAGCAGCCCTCAACGCGTTCCAGCGGGAGCTGGGGGACCTTCGCGGAGCCGTCCGCGATATGCAAGAGGCTCGGAGCCAGCAGGCCGCGCCAGCAATCGCGCCCGAGCCCACGCCGGAGAGGGCGGACAGTCGCGAAGCCCCCACGTCTAGCCGTGCGCCGCTGCGGCGCGTAGATCCGGAATCCCCGCTTTCGGCAGGGCTACAGCAGGCGGCGTGGCCTCAAGACTTCAAGTTTCCTAGCGCCATGACTCGTACAAGGGCGACACGGACCCCCGCGAGTTCGTGCGCGTGTACGAAACCGCGATCGAAGCCGCGGGCGGAGACGACACCACGAAGGCGAAGGGACTTCCCCTCGCGCTGCAAGGGGTGGCGCTCTCTTGGTTCTTTACCATAGAGCCGGGCTCCATCTACGCGTGGGAGCAGCTCCGCGACCATCTTCACAACAGCTTCCAAGGAAACTACGTCGAGCGAGTCGACGCGGACCAACTCTTCGCTGTGAAGCAAAGACCCTCGGAGAAGCTCCGGGGCTACCTCAAGCGCTTCGCCAGGATTCGATGCCAAGTAAGAGACGTTAATGAAACCACCGTCGTTAATGCAGCCATACAGGGCCTTCGTCCGGGCCCGATGGCCGAGTACAATGCGCGGAGGCCAATCAAGACAGTCGCCAAGCTCTTCGACAAAATGGACAAGTACGCGCGGGCGGAGGAGGATGCGCGAAGACGCAGCGTTACCGCCCTCGACCTCGCCCATGGGGAGTGCCCCCTACGCGAAGTAGGGGCGGGTGGTCCCTCCTCGAAGCAGGGCAGCGGCCGAGAGCCCCGGGGAGGCCCTCCCCGAGGCAGCGACACCGGAGTACGGGAAGGCTCCTCAAGGAGCAGGCATAAACCTCGGCGCCGCCAGCGCAGGTCACAGGCGGCCCATCATGTCCTCGACACCGAGAGCGCCCGCCAAGGACCCGACCCCGCCTCACAAAGGGGGGACCGGGGATTGGAAGGCGGACTTGATTGCGGCGACCAACCCCACGCAGAACAAGAGCTCCTACACTATGGCAAGTGGTGCGAGGTACACGGCTACGGTGATCATTACACAAGGGCATGCACCGCAGTTATGGAGCTGCGGAGGGTGACGGCCGGGTTTTGAGCTCTGCCTCCTCGGCCCCCTGCCGGAGCCCACGTGGAGCACCCAAGCGGTAGCCCCATGCGAGCCGCCGCAACGGAGGGAGCGCAGCATCGCACCGTTAGCGTCATCACCGGAGGCTCCTCCTCAAGGGCCCCCGGGGAGCAGCCGCAATTATGGATGCCGCCCCGCAACATCACCTTCGGCGTGAACGACGCCAGCGGTGTGGAGTACCCTCACCAAGACCCTCTAGTCATCCAGGCCCACATAGCACGCTGCGACGTCAGGCGCATCCTTGTCGACGGGGGAAGCTCACGAATATCTTGTTCGCCGAAGCCCTCGATCGTATGGGGATCCCCCGAAGCCGGCTAGAGCAGCCAGGAGCTCCACTCCAAGGCTTCGGGGGTCAACCACTGCAGGCCTTGGGGCACGTGTCCCTTCCGGTCACGTTCCGTCAGGAGGGCAACAAGGGTAACATCCGGACCGAGCAGGTCACCTTCGACGTCGTAGATATCCCACATCCCTACAACGCCATATTGGGCCGGCCCGCCATCAACTCTTTCGAGGCGATCCCGCACTACGCGTTTTTGTGTATGAAGCTCCCGGGTCCAGAGGGTGTCATCACCGTCTTCGGCGATCAGCACCTGGCCAGACGTGCCGAGGTCGGCAGCCGCGTTCTTCAGATGGCAACTACATCGTACAACATAGCTGCTGCTCTCAGTTTCTACCAGGGCGCGGAGACAGAGGAGCACGACCCTGGCCCTCTCTAATATTTTTGTTTCCCTTGATTAGCTATTAAGTATTTTAGTAATTATCTTGTAAAGTATTTATTTAGCTCTCCTCATGAGTCAGCAAAGTTCACTTTTAATTAAATTATTGATATCTATGATCTTCTTGATATGCATAGAGCCAAATTTAAATAAATAGAAATGTAACTTTCTTTGTATTGTTATATTATATTTTTATGTGATTGCCATTTTTTAAAAATATTCTGTGTGACCCCCTATATCTGTTTGCCAATGCCTAATAATCATGTATCTGTGTTAATTTTATTCCAGGAGAAAATGCATACATCGCAAATAAACACAACGTGGTCGGCCATGCTACAAAATCAAAATCTATTGGGCGCTCGGGAGAAGATGGGGATGAGGAATGGCTCGGGTGAGATGGGGAGGTGCTGACTGAACGGGTTGAGCTTAGAGGCCGAGGTAATTTGGTCCATACGAAAATACGAGGTGAAATATGGAGGCTGTATTCGATGTAATTGGTCTCAAATCTCTGTAATGGCATATATTTGAACAAGCTCACTTCATAATGGCACATTTTAAAAGAAAGACTACTCAGTGGCATGTTTCTAAATAGGGTGCTAAGTGATATCAAATTTTCCCCTTATTTTTTGTTAATTCATGCATGCGATTGATTTTCTGAGGGGGGCTTGCGAAAACGAATCAATTAGAGACGCTAACTTTTTTGCAACTTAACTGCATGATGGTACTTTTGACATTCTTTGCATCAGTGTATGTATCTACATTGTGTCAACGGAAGGCTTGGAATGCTTTCAATTTTGCTGCAGTTCTTCAGATGGCAACTACATCTTACAACATAGCTGCTGTTCTCAGTTTCTAGGGGCGGAGACGGGGGAGCACCGCCCTGGCCCTCCCTAATATTTTTGTTTCCCTTGATTAGCTATTAAGTATTTTAGTAATTATTTTTGTAAAGTATTCATTTAGCTCTCCTCATGAGTCAGCAAAGTTCACTTTTAATTAAATTATTGATATCTATGATCTTCTAGATATGCATAGAGCCAAATTTAAATGAATAGAAATGTAACTTTCTTTGTATTATTATGTTATATTTTTATGTGATTGCCATTTTTTTTAAAAACATATAATCTAGTTTTTATTGTCTTAAAATACATGGTATCATAATCTAAATTTGGGGTTAAAAATTCTGAAAAAAAATTAAATTGAGTTTAAAATTACGGAGAAAATCGAGGTGCTTCTTTGAAATCATTTTAACTGTGGGCCAATCGCTTATCCGATTCCATTGGGCCGAGAAGAAACAACTGGGCTTTGCTTATCTCTCTCGCATTTCGCTTCGCTTCGCCACCGTTCTCTCTCGGGCGACCCAGAGGCGGCGGCGGCGGCTCTGCTATTCGCACCGAGCTCGGCGACATGGCGATGCGGCTGGCGGCGGCGGCGTTCGTGCGGCGCCTGGCACCGGCGTGCTCTCCCATCCTGGCGGAGGCGGAGGCGGTGACGTGCGGGCGCGGGGACAAGAAGACCAAGCGCGGGAAGCGGTTCAAGGGCTCCTACGGCAACGCGCGGCCGAAGCGGGAGAAGAAGATCGAGCGCATCAAGGACCGCGTTGAGGTGCCCCGCTCCACCCCGTGGCCGCTCCCTTTCAAACTCATCTGAGCTGCGCGAGCTCCCCCTGGGTTCGTCAGGCTACCTAGGAGGGTTTTACCCCCTATGGATTGCTGCTACCCTTTCCGTTTCCGTTAGCTCCACTTCCCGCGCCTGCGCTTGCATGTGTTTTACTTAGTTGTTTCTGATATTTGGTTGTGTCAGATATGTACTATCGAATCGAACCGCCATGTTGCAACTTTGGCCAAAGCAGCCGCTATGGTTAAAATGAATCATGTTATTGTGATCTGGGTCATTGTATTGTAAATGAAAAAAAGCCCAAATAGTGACCACTTGAATATTAATAAGCTTTGGTCGTTGTTACTGTTGTACTGTGTCATGGTTGAATCTAGCATTTCTGTGCATTGATCTTTGTTCTTGCCCGGATGCAATTAGGCTTTAGGATTATGATTCACAGCTTGATCTTCCTAATGCATCCCTTATAGATTAAACTTGAGAGTGAGTGTGGATTAAATTTAGACCGATGGATTTCACAATATGGAAATTTTGTTGAATGTGTTCAAGATATAATTGTCTTCTAATGCATGAGCCGTCATTGCTATATGCTTATTGTCATTTTGGTTTCTGTGTTCTTGTGCTGAAGATGCAACCTTATTGTCATTAATATCACCAGCTTGACTGTTTGAACAAATCTAGGCACCGTCAGTTTTGACACTATATTTTTTACTACATATTTATGCTTAGAGATAGGGCCTGACGATTCATTTCAGTTCCCACGTCATGCTTGAAGATACAATGTTGTTGCCATTCATGTCATTGATTTGACAATTTGAACAACTTGAGTCACTCTGGCATGGCAAAGTTTCAAATTGCATGTCTTAATTGCTTACCCTTACTGACAAAAAACATGTAATATTATTGGATTTGTGCCACTGGTGGTTTTACACACTTCACATGGCGAATGGCTGAAAACTCAGAACTGCGCCCTAATGTTGCCTACAACTATGTTGTGAGATAACATTTCTCATTATCTGTCTCCGTTCGATACTAGATAAGGCAAGACACTATATACGTTGCTATTGTTCCAGAAGGCAATTTAGTGTCATAGTCCTTTGATAAACCAACTTTTGTGCTTGTTATTCTGAAGATATGATACTAATTCTGTTTATTTTGTAACATTTAATGCACATTCTTCACACCTTCATACAGTAGTAGTGACATCTGCTCATCTTGAAGTGGAAATACCTGAGGAGCAAAGATACATGACCTTTGTTATTTTCTCTCTCTCGTTCTAACCATTCAAGCTTCTGCTGTATACTATAATAGCATTTTTTTTCAGCGTAGCCACATCACAGTTGTCTTTATGTAACAACAGCAGAAAATGTTATCTACCTATGTACAAGCATAATGCAGAACTAATACACATATTAATGCATTTTTTAAGAAAGGCGAGTGTCACAAGATGTAGGGATTTCGACGAGATTGAATTATGTTTATTACATTTGTTCATTTTAATGATGAGATATTTTCTATTTCCAATGTTAACACACAATCGAGTAACACTTTATGATATGGTCATTGCTGGTTGCTTGGTTCCCCCAGTTAGATACAATTCCTGCAGAGGTGCATGTCTTGAATATACATGTGTAATAATGTAAGAAATGCTAAAGCATACTTGTACCTTTAAACTTTTTCAAAGCTAATTTTGTGATTTTAAATTTGCTGGAGATGTACTAGTGGTCTTCATAACTTGTTCACATTACCCTAGATCAGTTCAATGCTAATTTTGATAAATTTAGATTGGCAGATTGAGTAAAAAATTAGTAAATGCCCTTAGTAAATAGTAATTGTTATGAATAACGCTTGTATTTATCATGAGGCCAATTTGCCAGTACATATACACGTACAGGTATAGCATATATGTAGATAACCCTTATACAACAGGGACAATACACAGGTATACATAGGTATAATACACGTCTAACACTCCCTCAAACTTATGGTAGATCAACAACATGAAGTTTGAAGAGATAGAACCTATGCTGAGCCCCGGTCTATGCCTTTGTGAAGAAGTCTGCCAACTGAAACTCTGAAGGCACATACTGCAAGCGAAGAGCCCCAACGGCGACCGGCTCCAGACAAGCAGATCTGAAGCAGATTGGGAGGCAAAGTCGGTGGCAACTGTAGATTGGGAGGCGGCGGTGGCGGTGAAAAAGTGGATTTCTCAGCGGAAAAGCGGTGGCCTTACGGGTGAGTGCCGGCACTAGATGACGGGAAAGTAGAGGCGGTCGACAGTGAGCGCGAAGAATCCCCAAGGCGGTGGCGACATCTAGAGAAAAAACCAGCGGCAGCTCAAAAACCTAGGTTTAGCTCTGGTTCGATGTTATGAATAGCGTTTGTATTCATCATGAAGCCAATGAGTCAGTATATATATACGTACAGGTATAGCATATATGCAGATAACCCCTTATACAACAGGGAAAATACACAGGTATACACAGATATAATACATATCTAATAGTAATAATGATCCTTACAAAGGGTGCCAGAAGACAATTGACATTAGTATTGATGTTAGTTTTGTTTTCCCCTCGGCCCCTTGCTACCACTTAGTCGTTTGACATTCACATTGAAGTGGCGACTGGCCAATTTGGTATGGTGAGGAGTCCTGAGGATAACAAATCCAAACTACAGGTGTATCTTGAACACAATTAAGAGCATGTTCTTTACCTCACAAGCTGGCGGCTTTTGGCTTTTGCTACAGTACCTAACTTTCAAACGAAGTATTTTCTCAAGACGGGGTCTACAAGTTAAACAATCTACATGTTAAAAGCCCAACATCTGTACCAGCCAAAATCGCAAGTGAGTATCTGTCTCTTCGTAATCTGTACCGTAAACAGCCAAAATTCAAAAATTTCAGCCAAAAGCCATAAGCTGCAGCCGAAAAGAACAGGCCCTAAAACCATCTGGACATATATAAAAGATGTTAATGGTACAAGTACGTCCTCTTCTATTTTCTATATAAAATTTGCAACTTATTGTATAAAAGCACCACTTTTTTTGTTCTTCAATTTTGTAGATTTACTCTTTCAGAATGATTTGCATCTTGGTCCCAATGCAAGAATGGGGCAAAAGAAATTGTGTCATCTTACTTTTATTACCATACCTTATTGTCATGTAACTCATCTATTTGAGGGCCGCAATGCTTTTAGCCTAAGTTGTGTCTGCTGCTGCCTTTTCCGCTTCTTTTAATGCCCCCACCTTCACCCTACTTTCAATGTGCACACTCACTCCCGCTACCACACCACCTAAAAAACTCCTTCCCCGTCTCCCTTTTAGAGCAAGACATTGGAAGTTCTATCATTTCAGATAATCGGCATAATTGGTGTGACCACTCCTTGGCCCTGTTTGGATACGCTTATCTGAGAATCGATTTTAATTTGATCAAGATTTTCTGGTAAGTCGCGATCTGAAGAATCTGCGATCTGAATAATCTGAATAATCCTGATGGGGCTTGCGGTACAGGATTTTGGATTCTCAGTGCAAATGCTGATTTTTCCCACCGCGGCGGTTGAAAGAATCGAAAAATAATCAAAGCGTTTGGGTGGGATTCTCGCTTAATTTTACCCAGAATCGGATTTTAAGCGTATCCAAACAGGGCCCTTGTTTTGCTAGGTTGGTTTGCAATTTAATCTTCCATTTTTATTTTGTTTCTTGATAATCTGCGGAATAGCTTTCAATATGATTTAGAATGGTTGTCATTAGTATAGCATTTTTAGTAGTCAATTGAAGCAAAAATTGGAGTCGTTTATTTAAGGCAATAAACTCCTTGTGATAAGTGCTATAATTGCTACGATTAATTCTTGTTTTGATAGGTTGGTAGCGATTTTATTTTATTTTTTTCCTTTTGTTTCTTGATAATCGGCACACTCACTTCCTACATGCCTTACAATGATGGATCATTCCTATTGTAGATTTTTAGCTGCCATTTGAATAAAATATTGGAGGTCTTTTTTAAAAGCAGTTAATTGCTTCAGTTATTACAGGATTTGCCCTTAATCATTAGGGATTACTTCAGATATTACCTTACGTCTCATTCATGTATAATATGTGCCACAAGAGTTTAGCCTGTTTTTTTGTTTTTGAAAGTACCAGAGATCGCTTTATTTGCATTAAAAAGTTTTCTGTTTAAATGCTTCTTTATTTGCATTTTTCTTTATATGTTGTTTTCTATTGAATTATTTGAACAAAGGGCTTGTTGTGCAGTGAATTATTAAAACCAAGGGCTGCTTTGTTCTATTATTCGCTCTTACCCTACTGCTTTGTTTTTAAGTTGGTGACTAATCATCTGGTCGGCTGGGTTGCACTGACTGGAGGCAAGGACTCAACTTACCACGCAAGTTGGGCGACTTGTCTCACTGGTTGCACAGTTGACTAGTCGTTGTTAAGCGGAGGCTGGATGCCCGACTTGCTGCTCTGCGTGTTGGGCCCAGCTTGACAGAAGAGACTAAGAGAGGGAGAGTAGAGAGGGAGGCCGGTAGTGACCCATATCAAGTTGAGAGAGGGAGAGACCAAGGGAGAGGAAAACCTAGGCGCCGCTGCCATCAGCAGTTGTAGACACCACCCCCGCCGGGATCCCCTTCCCAGCTCTTGCTCCTCCCTCTGTTGCCCCTTTCTCTTCGTTCCTTGCAGCCTCCATCACCATTGTCCTCCCCATCGTTCGCCATCAGCAGCTGTTGCCTTTTCCTCCAGGTTGGTCTCCCACTCTCCTTCCTCTGAGTCCTCTCCTCCGTTCTCTCCCTCGCCCCTTTCCTTTCAATGGCGGCGGCAGCTGCACGATGAGATGCCTTAGGGTTTCCCCTCTCATCTGATCCTCAAGTGGGCTGATTGGTTGGGCTGGGCTGGCCCAACTAGCGTTTGTGTCTCCCTCTGTTCAGAAGCAACAAGTAGAGGCTAGCAGCAGCAGCAGCAAGTCATTGACTAGTCGCTCAGTCGGTAAGTCGGTGGCATTGTGACTTGACTCGACATACCCACTTGATAACTTTGGCTCAGAGTTCTCTAGTCATATCACATATGATGCTTGTACAGATTAGAGAGCATATATCTGCAGACCTGTTTCATTCATTGCTAAGCTGTCTGATTGGTTCCATGTTTAATCTTTGTTGATATTCACTTCAAAAGGTTTACTTGTGTTGGACGAAGCTCTGTTGGTCCCAGTTCTACTGTAAAATGTTGCACTTCGTGTTGCGCATCATCTTTATTTGTCCAGATTACAGAGGAATGCATAAAAGGAGAGAGAAAAATTGACTATTCTGGCTTCTGTAGTCCTGGTTAGTTCACCAATTAAATGCGAAATGTAAGTTTGGAATCTTTACATCAATTTATCGGTTTTTTGTTTGCCCAAAATATCCATCTTAACTCTTGACCAGCCATTTATGTCACATGTGAACATTTCTGATCTTGCTGTTGAGCTATTAGTATGAAGTTCTGGATCCCAATGTATTGTTAAATCTGATACTTAACACTAATCCCCAGTTTGCTACTTGGACTGTGATGTTGAAAACAAGTGCTCACTTTGTTTCATATTTTAAGTCCCTGTGTGACGCATCATGCATGCAATCGAACTTTTTAAACTTTCATCACTAATATCAATAGATTTGTCACCAAAAGTGCTTTCATCGTATTATACTTTATTTTTCTTGCCAAATAGTAAGATGATAAAAATCATTGATCAAAGTTGCGCTTTGGAGACCGTGAAAGGTCAACAATGACGGAGTGCACTATCTGTGTATTTTATGTAGAGTGGTGTAGTTCCTTGAAACATGTGTATGCTGTTTTATTTTTGAATATGATTTATGACGTCCAGATTTTTGTTGTATTTAGATATTGACACGCATATAGAAACAATCTGGGTTTGCAGTAAGTAATACATGATACTTACACAAGAGAATGTTCCTTTTAGGATTGTTGAATAGAAATGAGACCAGTATTTAGGAATGTTCAAAATTTGAATATGCTTCGGAGATTGAAATTGTAACTTCTGTGTACATAGGCTATCTTTTGTTCATTTTTCATGCTGCATCCGTATTTAATAAAGAACTATATGGCAATATGATCATATCTATAATATTAATACTAATTTTACAAAGTTCTCTACATGTTATAGAATTGCTCTCAGATCAGTTCTTGATCAGTCCATAGGTTCTTTATGTGCCTAAAGCTTATCTGATTTTTTTTTGGGTGCAGTGGAGGAGACATGAAGCAATCAAGCTCTGGGAAAAGACTCGAAACTACATATCAAACTTGTGAGAAGGTGCAACTAGGACCTTCCATGGATGACTCGAGAGCTCTGCCCCAGGATTTGATAAACAGCCTACCAGAAGATTGCATAGCTGAAATATTCAGACATGTGGAAGACCCAGAAGACCAACAATCATGTACTACTGTCTGTTGGAAATGGGCCAAACACTTGGTCTCCCTGCAGCCAAACTTTTGGGGCCCCTTCAGTGTTCATCAGGTTGTTCATCCTTGCCTGCACCTGTCCGGACGTGATGTTGTTGACTCTAAGCTCGCGGCAGCCGTTGTTGACATATGTTCAAGCGATGTGGTGACTGATCTTGATCTTCATTGTGTGCCACATGGTGTTGCTGGTCCTGGCATTCCACAACTCTCCGATAATGGTATTGATTTTGTAACCAGCACATGCCGTAACCTGAAATTGGTTTGTCTGGACCACTGCCTATCACTCACTGACAAAGCTGCAAGGTCCATCGCTTCGAATTGCCCTGCATTACAAAATCTCATGCTGATCCAATCTTATCTTAGTGATGATGGCATTTCTGAGGTTGCTAAACAGTGCATCAACTTGAATGCCCTCCATGTTGAAGGGGGTTTGTGCATCACTGAGGCGTCACTACGAGCCCTTGCACAATATGCCAAGAATCTCAAGTCTCTTACTCTGGGAAGTTGTCCACTTATCATGGAAGATGCCGTTATGTCCTTCCTGATGGACTGGCCTTATTTGGACAAGCTTGAGCTCAAGGAAATGATGGCTGGAGAGTCAGACGGTAGTGTTAGTCAAGCCTACCAGGCTGCATCACAAGGTGCACGTTTCAATGCTGCAGGATGGTCGTCAATCCTCCATAGGAGTTCTTATTTGTCTCATGAGCTCCGTAGCCTCATTCTGGTCAAATGCTCAGGTTTCAAGGACACGAGTATGTTTAAGTTTACTCATATCCGGTTGCCAATGCTTGAGCATTTGGCGATTGAAGACTGCAGTGGAGTAACACAGATTGACCTGATCCACCTGGTGGGCCATGCTGTGATGCTTAAGACCATCAAGCTGGCCGGATTCCACTTTTCTACTTACGCGGCTTTGATGGAAGTGTTGTTCTTGTGCAACAGAACAATTGAATCACTAAGCCTGGATTCCTGTGATGTTGACCAAGTAATGCCACTGGAATCTGGTGAAGCTGTCCCCCAAGAGTGCCCGCAGCTGGAGGTGATTAGACTGGAGCACTGCGAGAGTATTGCACAGTTGTTCTTGGCGTGGATCGCCGATGTGTGTTGTGGGCTTAAGGAGTTGAGGATGATTGGATTTACAGAAACTGCAGAGGAGCATGATATCTTATATTACTTGTCCAGCATTCTGTACCACAATAGGATCACCAAGATTGAACTGAGGTCTTGCCAAGTTACTAACATGCATGTCTCCATTATAATCCAGTTCCGCGGGGAAGCTCCGCATGAATTCGTCTTGGATACATGCTCCCGCATCTTGGGGAAATACGTGGGGCATCTTAGTGCCATGTGCTGCAATATGGTCAAGTCAGGCTTGAGTGGTACACAAATTACTGATGTGGAAGTAAGGATTCCTCTTGATCTGCGATGCAAGCACCTTCCGGAGGTTAGGCTAATGGGGTGCCACAGGATCACCAACGCCGCGCTGCATGGATTAGCTACATCATTCTTGACCAGGCTTAGGAGGATGAACTTGCTGGTTATCCTGGCATCACGCGGACTTTTAGACTGATTATTCTTACACAAGCTTGGAGGGTGAGAAGAAGAATTAATAGACCTGATTGTGCGCTGCGGTTGTCATTTTAATCTTCCGGTATTTGGTAGTGGGGCTGTGTATTCCCCTAACGTAATCTCATATGGGACATGTTAAACTTATGCCCTACTTTGGAACTTATTTTCGTCGTATTGAACTTAAGCATGAACTTGGTATTGTATTGTGTGGGATGATATCCATGGTGTTGCTGCGTATGTTTTATTCCCGTAAGATGGTGCAATTCTGCTTTCCAGTTCCCAGTTTGTGTTTTTGCAGTTGTCCTGTGCAGGTTTCTGTGTGTGTATTCCCGTTAGATGTCTGTATTCCCGTAAGATGTCTTGATGTACATATAAAACTGTTCCTTTTCGTGTCAGATTCAGACTTGAAGCTGTGCTGTACAGAGCATGCTGCTAAATGTGGGCTAGGTTTGCCTTTACCTTTTTCTATTTTGGCATTTTGCAGGTTTTCTCGTTCATTTTCACAATAAATTTCAAAATAATACAACTCTGGACGTTCATAGTGCCTCAAGATTTATGCAAACTAGTTATATGACCCTGCGTTGCAATCGAAAAATAAATACCGTATAGATAGCGTCACTAATGACTATAATATAATTATTGGTAAACTCAATAATAATATTGTTGTAGCTACGGGCTAAACAGAGAAAGAGGGGATTGATAGGAGAGGAAGAGGAGAGCCAGATCTGTGGAGAGGTGGTGAGAGTGAGAGGATCCCCCTCCCTTTGCCCCTCCTGGGGGTTTATATATATGAGTGGGGTAGAATGGAAAATCTCCATTCTACCCCTTAGTGCTTACAAGGGATGAGGGTACATTGGTATATTTACACTGTTACAATCTTCTACACTATTGGGCCTATTTACAAGTTGGATTAGTTGCACGGCCCAATCACGGGGGGTTGGGCCACCCCTACAACAGTACTCCCTCGACAGCAAGCGCTGAGGTCCCGATGGGCGAGCTGACGTGATCAACCACCCCAGCCCCCCGTTCCCTGACAGCAAGCGCGAGGGTGCTGATGCAACTGGTAGCTCGCAGACCCTTGAGGCAATGCCTGTGAAGAAATCCGTGAAGCACCGAAGGCGTCGTCGAGCGCCGAAGCCGTGCCGTCCTGCCGAGGCGACGCCTACGAGGCGGACGGCGTAGTCGAGCGCCGACGACGTGCCGTCCCGCCGAGGCGATGCCTACGAGGCGGACGGCGGAGTCGAGCGCCGAAGACGGGCCGTCTCGCCGAGGCGATGCCTACGAGGCGGACGGCGGAGTCGAGCGCCGGAGACGTGCCGTCCCGCCGAGGTGCTGCCTACGAGGCGGACGGCGGAGTCGAGCGCTGAAGACGTGTCGTCGAGCGCCGAAGGCGTGCCTACACCGCCGTTCCCCCACCTTCAAAAAGAGTGCTCGCGAAGAGCGGGCGCCTGCGGCGTACGCCGAGGGCATTACGCACGCCGAGGTAGGGAGGCGAAGCCGCCGTTCCCCTACCTTCGAAGAGAGTGCCCGCGAAGAGCGGGCGCTTGCGGCGTAGGCCGAGGGCACTACGCACGCCGAGGTAGGGAGGCGAAGCCGCCGTTCCCAAACTTCGAAAAGAGTGCCCGCGAAGAGCGGGCGCTTGCGGCGTAGGCCGAGGGCACTACGCACGCCGAGGTAGGGAGGCGAAGCCGCCGTTCCCCTACCTTCGAAAAGAGTGCCCGCGAAGAGCGGGCGCTTGCGGCGTAGGCCAAGGGGCACTACGCACGCCGAGGTAGGGAGGCGAAGCCGCCGTTCCCCTACATTCGAAAAGAGTGCCCGCGAAGAGCGAGCGATTGCGGCGTAGGCCGAGGGCACTACGCACGCCGGGGTAGGGAGGCGAAGCCGCCGTTCCCCTATCTTCGAAAAGAGTGCCCGCGAAGAGCGGGCGCGTGCGGCGTAGGCCGAGGGCACTACGCACGCCGGGGTAGGGAGGCGAAGCCGCCGTTCCCCTACCTTCGAAAAGAGTGCCCGCGAAGAGCGGGCGCCTGCGGCGTAGGCCGAGGGCACTACGCACGCCGAGGTAGGGAGGCGAAACCCCCGTTCCCCTACCTTCGAAAAGAGTGCCCGCGAAGAGCGGGCGCCTGCGGCGTAGGCCGAGGGCACTACGCACGCCGAGGTAGGGAGGCGAAGCCGCCGTTCCCCTACCTTCGAACAGAGTGCCCGCGAAGAGCGGGCGCTTGCGGCGTAGGCCGAGGTAGGGAGGCGAAGCCGCCGTTCCCCTACCTTCGAAAAGAGTGCCCGCGAAGAGCGGACGCTTGCGGCCTAGGCCGAGGGCAATACGCACACCGAGGTAGGGAGGCGAAGCCACCGTTCCCCTACCTTCGAAAAGAGTGCCCGCGAAGAGCGGGCGCTTGCGGCGTAGGCCGAGGTAGGGAGGCGAAGCCACCGTTCCCCTACCTTCGAAAAGAGTGCCCGCGAAGAGCGGGCGCTTGCGGCGTAGGCCGAGGGCACTACGCACGCCGAGGTAGGGAGGCGAACCCGCCATTCCCCTACCTTCGAAAAGAGTGCCCGCGAAGAGCGGGCGCGTGAGGCGTAGGCCGAGGGCACTACGCACGCCGGGGTAGGGAGGCGAAGCCGCCGTTCCCCTACCTTCGAAAAGAGTGCCCGCGAAGAGCGGGCGCGTGCGACGTAGGCCGAGGCCACTACGCACGCCGGGGTTGGGAGGCGAAGCCGCCGTTCCCCTACCTTCGAAAAGAGTGCCCGCGAAGAGCGGGCGCCTGCGGCGTAGGCCGAGGGCACTACGCACGCCGCGGTAGGGAGGCGAAGCCGCCGTTCCCCTACCTTCGAAAAGAATGCCCGCGAAGAGCGGGCGCTTGCGGCGTAGGCCGAGGGCACTACGCACGCCGAGGTAGGGAGGCGAAGCCGCCGTTCCCCTACCTTCGAAGAGAGTGCCCGCGAAGAGCGGGCGCTTGCGGCGTAGGCCGAGGGCACTACGCACGCCCAGGTAGGGAGGCGAAGCCGCCGTTCCCCTACCTTCGAACAGAGTGCCCGCGAAGAGCGGGCGCTTGCGGCGTAGGCTGAGGGCACTACGCACGCCGAGGTAGGGAGGCGAAGCCACCGTTCCCCTACCTTCGAAGAGAGTGCCCGCGAAGAGCGGGCGCGTGCGGCGTATGCCGAGGGCACTACGCACGCCGAGGTAGGGAGGCGAAGCCGCCGTTCCCCTACCTTCGAAGAGAGTGCCCGCGAAGAGCGGGCGTGTGCGGCGTAGGCCGAGGGCACTACGCACGCCGAGGTAGGGAGGCGAAGCCGCCGTTCCCCTACCTTCGAAGAGAGTGCCCGCGATAAGCGGGCGCGTGCGGCGTAGGCCGAGGGCACTACGCACGCCGAGGTAGGGAGGCGAAGCCGCCGTTGCCCTACCTTCGAAAAGAGTGCCCGCGAAGAGCGGGCGCGTGCGGCGTAGGCCGAGGGCACTACGCACGCCTAGGTAGGGAGGCGAAGCCGCCGTTCCCCTACCTTCGAAAAGAGTGCCCGCGAAGAGCGGGCGCGTGCGGCGTTGGCCGAGGGCACTACGCACGCCGAGGTAGGGAGGCGAAGCCGCCGTTCCCCTACCTTCGAAAAGAGTGCCCGCGAAGAGCGGGCGCGTGCGGCGTAGGCCGAGGGCACTACGCACGCCGAGGTAGGGAGGCGAAGCCGCCGTTCCCCTACCTTCGAAAAGAGTGCCCGCGAAGAGCGGGCTCGTGCGGCGTAGGCCGAGGGCACTACGCACGCCGAGGTAGGGAGGCGAAGCCGCCGTTCCCCTACCTTCGAAGAGAGTGCCCGCGAAGAGCGGGCGCCTGCGGCGTAGGCCGAGGGCACTACGCACGCCGAGGTAGGGAGGCGATGCCGCCGTTCCCCTACCTTCGAAGAGAGTGCCCGCGAAGAGCGGGCGCCTGCGGCGTAGGCCGAGGGCACTACGCACGCCGAGGTAGGGAGGCGAAACCGTCGTTCCCCTACCTTCGAAGAGAGTGTCCGCAAAGGGCGGACGCCTGCGGCGTAGGCCGAGGGCACTACGCACGCCGAGGTAGGGAGGCGAAGCCGTCGTTCCCCTACCTTCGAAAAGTCACGGTGCACTCCCTGGTGCAACGCGCGCAAGGGCGCGATATCCAAGTGGTGCGCCGTCTAAAGCGAGGCACTCCCTAGTGTCTCGGCCGTGTCGCAATTTACGACTTAATTTATAGTCCGTAGAGTGCTCGCGGAGGCATCCCCCTGTTGCGTCTTATTTAAAGTCCGTAGACTGGTGCGTGCGGAAGCTGAGCTCTACGCTACGTCTTATTTATAGTCCGCGGACTCTCGCGTGCGGAGGTGAACCTCGACGCTACGTCTTATTTATAGTCCGTAGACTGGTGCGTGCGGAAGCTGAGCTCAACGCTACGTCTTATTTATAGTTCGCGGACTCTCGCGTGCGGAGCTACGCTCAACGCTACGTCTTATTTAAAGTCCGTAGACTGGTGCGTGCGGAGCTAGGCTCAACGCTACGTCTTATTTATAGTCCGCGGACTCTCGCGTGCGGAGCTATGCTCAACGCTACGTCTTATTTAAAGTCCGTAGACTGGTGCGTGCGGAGCTAGGCTCAACGCTACGTCTTATTTAAAGTCCGTAGACTGGTGCGTGCGGGGCTAGGCTCAACGCTACGTCTTATTTAAAGTCCGTAGACTGGTGCGTGCGGAGCTAGGCTCAACGCTACGTCTTATTTATAGTCCGCGGACTCTCGCGTGCGGAGCTACGCTCAACGCTACGTCTTATTTAAAGTCCGTAGACTGGTGCGTGCGGAGCTAGGCTCAACGCTACGTCTTATTTAAAGTCCGTAGACTGGTGCGTGCGGGGCTAGGCTAAACGCTACGTCTTATTTAAAGTCCGTAGACTGGTGCGTGCGGAGCTAGACTCAATGCTACGTCCTATTTATAGTCCACAGACTCTCGCGTGCGGAGCTACGCTCAACGCTACGTCTTATTTAAAGTCCGTAGACTGGTGCGTGCGGAGCTAGGCTCAACGCTACGTCCTATTTATAGTCTGCGGACTCTCGCGTGCGGAGCTACGCTCAACGCTACGTCTTATTTAAAGTCCGTAGACTGGTGCGTGCGGAGCTAGGCTCAACGCTACGTCTTATTTATAGTCCGCGGACTCTCGCGTGCGGAGCTACGCTCAACGCTACGTCTTATTTAAAGTCCGTAGACTGGTGCGTGCGGAGCTAGACTCAACGCTACGTCTTATTTATAGTCCGCGGACTCTCGCATGCGGAGCTACGCTCAACGCTACATCTTATTTAAAGTCCGTAGACTGGTGCGTGCGGAGCTAGGCTCTTCATGCCAAGCAGTAAGTGTACTTGCCCTCCGTGCGTCCTTGTGCGCATGGACTTGCAGCTGCTAGGTACTGCATAAGAGTTGGACGTTTTACCTGCATGCCTGGATGGGCACTTTGAGTGCATGTGTACGCCTGAGCTCGCGCGTGCGTGGATTGCGTTGGAGATCCCACTGGAAGTTCGCAACCGCGGAGTGTGGCGCAGAGGCATGTCTTGCTCGAAGACCTCGCCGGGACTTCGTAGGACTTCGCCACCGTGGAGCATGGTGCGGAGACGAGCGGGGCTGAGGCCCACCTTCGGCGGCGCGGAGGCCTTGGTAGCAGCGATCTTCGCCACCGCTGCATGCAGGCCAGCCCCCGAACGGACCTCGCCGCCGACACAGGGGCCAGCATCTGGGCAGACTTCATCCGCGCTCGGCGCAACCTTCGTCTCGTCGACGACGCGGAGACCATCACCCGGACAGGCTTCGCCACCGCTGCGCGGAGGCGGACTTCGTCGATGACGCGGGGCCACCTCTGGATGAAGACCATGGAGCAGAGGCTTGGCGAAGTCGGGTTCGCAGAGTCCAGGTCCTGCGCGGCGGCGACACGAGGCCGAAGGCTCGACGGAAAGCGGAGGGCCGGCGTTGGCTCGGTGGAGGAACTCCTGAGCGACCTGAGCACTTTCCCGAGCGTAAGCTTTGTCCTCCTCGAACAACACAGCCGCTCCTCGAACTCCACTGATATGACGACCGTGCGGAGCCACGCCGAGGCGAAGTCAACGCTACAGATGCGAATTCCGTGCAGAGCCGCGCGGAGGCGAGGTCGGTGCCGCCGCTGCGAAGTCCATGCGGAGTCGCGCGGAGGCGAGGTCGACGCCGCCGATGCAAGGGCCGTGCAGAGCCGCGCGGAGGCGAGGTCGGCGCCGCCGCCGCGAAGTCCATGCAGAATCGCGCGGAGGCGAGGTCGACGAATCCATCCATTGCGCGGAAGCGTCGTATACGCCAGGCCATCCACCGCGCGGAGCCGCCGTATACCTTACGCCTGCATGCAGAACGGACAGCGCCCGTGTCGCCGCCGTACGCAGCGCCCGTGGTAGCTTCGTCGGAGCGGAGTCCCGCCGAGGCCACAGTGCGCGGAGGCCAACGCGAAGCCACGGTGCGCGGAGGTCGAGGCGCACGGAGTCATGGCGGGCGGAGGCCGACGGAGACTGCCGCAGCCGGCGGAGCCACGACGCGGAGACACCGAGGCGAAGGCGAGGCGTACGAAGTCCCTGTACGCGAAGCCGTGGTGGGCAGAGGATTTCACAGCCATCGGATATGCGCTCGTCGTGGACATGAAGGCGGCGGAGACAACCGGCGCTCGGAGACGCGCTCCTCGCGGACGTGAAGGCGGCGGAGACAACCGGCGCTCGGACTGTGCTTGTCTGCTTTGATAAATGTTTGGGTGCATGCATAGATAGATGCATGGCTAGCTATGTAAATGCATGCGCGGACGTATGCATGACTAGCTATTTAAGTGCATGTACGGGCGCCTGCATGGGTTTCAATCAAGCCTATTGATCTATACGTGCGTAACGCATACCTGTGTTTGCTTGCTTCGAAGTGATTGCATGCATTGAGTAGTGCAGGCGTACGCGAAGCCTGACGCCCCCCTTTTTTCTTGATATTTGCGGCGCGGAGACGAGCAGAGGTCGAAGTCCCAGCTTCGGCATGTATTCGCCAATGCGGAAACCGGTGGGTAGACCATCGCGCGGAGCGCGTGGAGATAGTCGTGGAGCCGTCGGAGGCTCGGCGCGGAGGTCGACGCTATAGCTCGACGTAGATCACGGCGCGGACAGCAGTGCGGAGCGACTGCAGTGCGGACTGTGGCACGGAGGCTCGGCGAAGACTGCCGCTGGGGCCACAGCGCGGAGACTCGGCGTCGACTGCAACGCCATGCCACCTGCGGTGCTCGTGACGATAAATCGCCGGCCGGGGAGGTCGGCATGAAGGCTTGACTTGGCGCAGAGGTCCCGTACGGGGATCAGGCGGCAAGCCCCGGAGGGGCCACGCTAAGCAAGGGCGCACATGCGCAGATCTAACGCCGATGGCACGCCCGGTCATCCTGTGGGAGCCTGCCATGGGTGGATCTGCCGAAAGAGTCCACGTAGCCGCTGCTTTCACTGAACGTTGGAGAAATCTCTTCCATACGCAACTTCTAGTCGTCCCCACGGATGGCGCCATCTATTGTAGCTACGGGCTAAACAGAGAAAGAGGGGATTGATAGGAGAGGAAGAGGAGAGCCAGATCTGTGGAGAGGTGGTGAGAGTGAGAGGATCCCCCTCCCTTTGCCCCTCCTGGGGGTTTATATATATGAGTGGGGTAGAATGGGAAATCCCCATTCTACCCCTTAGTGCTTACAAGGGATGAGGGTACATTGGTATATTTACACTGTTATAATCTTCTACACTATTGGGCCTATTTACATGTTGGATTAGTTGCACGGCCCAGTCACGAGGGGTTGGGCCACCCCTACAACAAATATGATACTATAAAATAATAGTGACTATACGTAAAATCAAGGGATTAGAAATGGGAGCGCATCATGGCCCAAATATCGGTGCAATATTTTAAGAGGGAGAGGGAGATGACTAACATACCATCACTACCTCCCTCTTTTCAATAGTAGTGAGATTGTAAAAAGAATGAGCCACCACCAACTCGTATTTTTAAATAGTAGAGAAATAAAAAAAACAAGGTGTGAGGGTGGTTTGAATTTTGAAAGTTTGCATTAATGTTGAGGTATGTTTGATGATGATGACATATGGATGCTAATTTTTAAATAAAACATTTTTAAAAAATATAAAAATAAACTATGTTTAAATTATTTGCAAAAAAATCACGATCATTGGGCCACCATGCGACTGGGCCCAATCGCTTGGTGGCCCAGTGATTGGTTGCCTAGTCGTACGATGGAACCACGATTGAGGCCTGGAGCTCAGTCCCGAGCTAGTGGCACCATTGAGGATGCAGTCGCTAGGCCAGAAAGCGACTGAGGTCAGTCGCAGGTTAGGCCCGCGATTAAGCCCAGTCACGTTTTGAGCCGGCGACTGTAGGTTAATTTTTTAAAAAATAATTTAAATAAACTTAGCTTTAATTTTACATAATTAAATGGTTGGAAGAGTTGTTTGTGAATAGTTGTTAGTGGTAAAAAAGCGCGAGTTTGTTGACTACAACTGTTTGTAAATAAATCTTGTTTTAATCATTTTATGTGGGTTTTTACACAAATAACCCAAAATTTGGCAAAATATTTTGTGAGCTTCGGTGAGAAGAGTATGGAGCAACCAAGGTATAATTGCAAGCCTAGTATAACACTTGACCATGAATGTCTAAATTACATTGTGCGTAGGGTCTGGTCAGATGTATATGTTTACCTGACTATTCCTACGGTATAAATGACTACATGCACAAACATTTGATCCGAACTACAACTATGATACAAACACTTTTTTTTTGAAAAAAATAAAATACTTTACCAATGGAAATCAAGTCAAGCTTGCGGCGAGGTTGCGTCCTACTCCTTGTGAGCTCGGGCCTCCTAGTACTCGGCTATAAGTTCTTCTTTGGGCCTATCGTAGTCCATAATAATCTTCATTACAATAGAGGCATCATGGACTATCATAGCTTTTCCTCTGTCTTCCCCACTCCTGGTCGAATAAGGTTTCCAATGGGTGAAGACCTCGGGTGCAACTGCATAGTTCAGCATGTATGATGTATTTCTGCTGAATGAATGCCTTGTCGTACTTCTTCGGGCCGTCGATCTATTGGAAGAAGTAGCAACGCTTCGACGACTGCCATGCACGAATAAAGTCAGTGATATTTAAAATGCAGCATGCAATGTGAAATATCAATGTTTGGCATTCACTTGTGCGGGCATCCCCGCACATGTAGTAAGCTCGAGTGGCGGTACTAGGATGTGTAGATTGCATGATCCATGTTGGGTTGCCACAGTTGCTCTGCGGGTGTGAAAACTGTAGTGGTATAGGAGCATCCTTGAAAGAACTATCAAGGGTGCGTTTGTGCCTTCTTGGTAGCCTATTTGGCTATTTCCACTTCTGGAGCATCTCCCTATAGTCTGACACCCCCAAATTGGGCAGAGTAGCCTCTTGTACCTCTCTTCTCCCTCCTTTCTTCTTGTTTTCCAAGTTAGATCGAATGGAGTCCTACCTGGAGTGGAGTATGCCCCAGTTTTATAGGCGGTTAGGGTGTAGCGTTGAGGAAGTAAATTTTAGTGAATGGAAGTGCTCTCACGTCCGCTAGAAGGAATCTTTGAGTATAGGATATCTCAACAAGTTGTTAATTCATGGGGAAAAGTTGGTGCATGTTGTCAACTTATACTGAAAAGGTGGCATGGTATGATCATTACGGCCTGAAAAGTTGGAGGCACAATTTGTAGGTCCTCTCGCTGGAACCAGGGTCTGGTCATTTTGGTCTGAAAAGCAAATGGCAGAGTGTTATCACTTCAATCTGAAAAACGCTGATCGGAGTGTTGTCTATTCAGCATGAAGAAAGTTAAGACTCAATTGAAGAAAGTTACTCAACTGGAGAATGTATGTACTGTCACAAAGTTAGCCAATAGGCGCGGTCCTGATCGAATGCTTGATTGCTTGATCGATCAGGGCCTAACTAACATGCTGCTGCATGACTCGGGCACGAAATGACTGGTACCATCTACCAGATATCAAAGCATTTTGCTTTGCCAAGGTGAGACTGAAGTGTATATACCACTGCTCCTCACAACCTTATATTCATTCTAGGAGTACTTGATTCCCCAAATAGTAGTATAATCATACAATTCTCAGCCTCCTTCGTGGGCGGTTGAGGTCTCAATTCTAAACAACTATAGCTTCTGGCTCCAAAATCTAGAAACGTTTGAAATATGTTGTTTTCTTAACGTAGCTTTTGTTTTCTTTTTCTCTTTTTCTTTGCATTATCCGTAAATATACAATGGTGTTTTTTGGTTTTGTTTTTATTTTTTAATTGAATAACTTAAAAAAACTAATAATTATCATTTCCGTCGAAAATTATAGTACTTATGATATAGGACCTTAGCCACTTAGCCGGGTGTGACGAGTAGGGGTGGAAAAAAACTCGTAAATTGCTTCAATTACACTTATTAATTGGGTAAGCATTGAATGAGTCGATTTCAGATGAGATTAAATTGTATTTTGGCTTGACTCGTTAGCTCGATTTGAAAAATACTTCTAAACTAATATAATAGAATGATATGGATCAAACCATGATAATTTAGAAAATTTGATAAGATGAGAAGCTGGTTCCATATCCACCGCCCCGGTGACGAGGGACCGAAAGCAGCAGCCCCGTGTCGGCTGCCGCGCCGCGCGGAATGGGATTGGGCCTCCTGCCGCCGTGCCGCGTGCGAGGCGCGCACGCACACGGGCCACGGCGAGTGGGGGCAGAAGCGAAAAGGCGGGCATAACCACGGGACACACCACTTGCCACAGGCACGCCTCTGTACCCTGCACACGGGCCACGGCAGTAGGCAGTAGCTCGATCTCTCGCTGTTTTGCAGCAGATAGAAGATAGAGCGGCGGTCAGAGGCTAAGCTAGCCACCGCATGACACGTCGATGCCTCGCCTCGGCGCAGCCATTACCGCCCTCACCCTCTCCGGCTGCACCCTCCTCCTCGTCGTCGCCCTGCTGCGGCGCCGCGGCACGGCGGCGCCGGCTGCCCCGTCGACCCGCCCGCCTTCAACCGCGCCCTCTCGCGGTAACTAAACGCATGCTGTACTGATTCCTTCGTCATTTCTACTGGTGACACGTACGTAAGCCTATGCCGCGCATTGGAGCACTGTTTGTATAATCCGTCCGGTCCGTGCAGGCAAGAAGAAGGTGCGGTTCTTGGAGCAGCCGTTGAAGCCGACGAGGCCGAAGGCGCCTGCGGCGGCGTCCAGCGAAGCGGAGAGGCAGAGGAGGAACGGGAGAAGCGGCGACGAGAGGGCCAGGGGCAGGGCGGCGCCGGCCGCGAACAGGAGCGCGCTCTACTCCGGCATGCTCCGGTACCGCGCCCAGATGGCCACGTCCATGACCTACGCGGCCTGACACGACACGCGAGCACCAACGGCCGTGCAGCGTACAGACGACGATGGCGCCTGTTTATAGCATGCATTGCATTATGTGGTTTGGTTCGGTTGGTGATTAGTCTTGTCTGTGTGGCGGCGTTGGTGGCTTGCTAATTGTGGCCAGGAAGGTGGTCCTAATCGGTGTTCAAGTGTACAAATTGTGTTCTTTTCGTCCTAACTTGGTCCATAATCAAGGACACTGTTTTTTTGGATGAAATCGTGTCTCTCTATCTCAATTTGGAGGAAGTTTTGGGTTCTAAATTTTTGTTTCCATAGTTTCAAACGTTTCGCAAGATCAAATCTCGCTGGTTCTCTTCTCGGTTGCCATTGTCGCTGTCGCTGGACCTTTTTGCGAGCGAAGAAGAAAACGGAACAGGAGAAGAGGTTGACGTGATAACAAAACAAGGCCATTTTCTCCCGTGGCCTACTGGTCATCCCGTGTTCGGCCGAACTTGGTATGTTTGTGTCATGGTCATCCCGTGTACGGCTTACAGCAATGTTTTTTGGGGCGTACCTGCAGACGGAGCTGTCGTCTTCGCCCGGTCCAGTCGCACTCCTTCGTTAAAAGCACTGAAAACAAAAGACGAAACAGAAAAGAAAAGAAAAGAAAAGGGCTTCCGCTAGAAAAAAGAAAACATATTAAGGCTGTTTTTTGGGGGCAGATAAAATTGAGATGAACAGTGCCTGATCATGACAAGCGAGCGACCGGAAGCATTTCGTACCGTACGTATGAGCAAGTATCCTTTAATTTCTTCTTAATTTAATTGTTTGCAGCACCATTTCTCGGAGCAAAGCAAAGCAAAGGTCCATGCTCTTCAGATGGATTGGTGACAGTAACGCACTAACGCTGGAATCGAGAACCCCATTATAGCAGGGGGAATGCCCCGCCGGGCGCGAGGCCACGTCGCCCCGCCCGCGCCCTCCGGCCGGCGCGTGGCGGGGGATTTCGGTACGGCCGGGGGAGGGAAATCCCTCCCGTTTTTCGGAAATTACGTACAGGTCTATTTTCCTCGCAAAGAGATCATTTTTCCTCGCGAAGAGGTCCTTGGCGGTTTTTTACGGTGGATTTTTCTGAAAAACCCCCTCCAGTTTGCAGGATGGCGCCCCGCGGTTTTCTAAATTGCGTACGGGTCCTCATTTCATTACATACGGGTCCTCAATTTTTACGAAAAAACCCTTTACCTTTTTCAAAAATACGCATGTGCCCTCGCTTTTTTTAAAAAAACTCCTCACAAATTATCGCCTCTTTTACTTCGGTGCACACGGTGGCTGGCGCGGCGTGTCGCCGCGCCTATGCTGCTAGTACTCATCAATGTAGTGTAGTGTTCAGTTGGTCGGTTACAGTACAGCAGTACGACCGTGCTGCACAATTCTAGTTTGTGTGCCAACCACGCAGATTTAAAGTAAATTAGATTGATTCTAAAAAAAGACTAAATTAAAATTGGAGCCAATCTGCAATGCTCTTGTTTTCCTGCCATAACGTAACAATTTCGGCCACTTCTGGTCGCAAGTTAAGGGACAGACTATTGCACAGGCGATTAAATTTTTTTTATCTTTCAGTCACCTAAAGTTGCACTTTGAATCACCTGAAATTGCACATGTTTTTTTAGTAGGGCTGCAATTTTAGTTGATTGAGAGTGCAATTTCAGGTCATCTAAAGTTGCACTCTGAATCACCTAAAGTTGCAGCTGTTTTTTTGGAGGGGGGCTGCAATTTTAGTTCATTGAGAGTGCAATTTTAGGTGACTGAAACATAAAAAAATTTCAGTCGCCTGTGCAATAGCAAAACTGCAAGTTAATCATACGTGCTGGCACGCTCTTCGCCTACTATAATAAGAGCATCACTTTTTTTGATACACAATATTTATCTACAAAATACTAGTCAAGAACCTATGACAAGAGCGCATATACAACAGTTGAATTATCAGATAAACTCGTTTCTAGGAGTTCATAATTTTTCTATTGAAGATAGATCGATTCCTAACTCATGTGATACTATTTTGCTTAGGAACCAAGGTGAGAGGAGCAACACTACTATCACAATAAGTTCAGGCTGACCCTATTTCAATTTCAGATCAATTCGGAGTCAGCCTAACAACACTGACTTAAATGATCGTAATTTTCACATACGGAGTCCGTTGAAGGTGTTTGAGTACTTGATGGAAAGCTTACGACAAGACCTTTTCAAAGAATCCAGACCCACCTTCAAATTTGCTGTCTACACGTCACAATCATCAATGAGAGATCTATGTTGTTTGTTGGGCCAACTTGGGCCTTGTAATAGTGTTGGGATCCGAGCCCAGGTGTATGTGCCCCTGGTGGCGCACAAGCCTAGGCTGCCCCCTGGCCACCATCTCCTTATAACATTGTAGCTGTCACTTTTAGTTTTTAGTCTTGTTTAGATTATTTTTTATTCAGAACGCGTCAGTTGTGTAGTTGTATCAACTAGACTAGCTATGACGACTTCAAATCTCTTCATTATTCAATAAAACTTTATGTCTCATCCGCAATTCAGATCATACTTATTTCTTTCTTACTTGATTCTCGATTGCTTGCAAAAAAGATCATGCGTGCTGAGCACGGTTGGTAAGAAAAAGAGTATGGTGTAGCGATTATAAGACGGATTTGATCATTTCGATCAAGTAGCATCATTATCAATATCATACCAATCAATTATAGTTGTTGTTTTCATCGAAAAATCGGATCAAATTTCCCCGTCATACTGACAAGGAGATGCTGAGCTTACCAGGGGCAGGGGGTAGGACGTGCATGCTCCATTGCCCCTACATCTCCCTCATGGTCATCTGGAGCCTTCGAGAGCTCCACTGATGGGATCAATGGATCACTCACGCATACAGGTCAAACATTATTGATTGTCCTCATCGATCCGTCCGGCTGGAACGGAGCCCGCGTTGACTGTTCCTACACAATCCCAGACTTGTCCTGGTCGAAGAAACCACCCATTCCTGTCTGGAAGGATCAGGACGTACGTCGCCCAGTCCCATCCCAATTAAATTCCCAGCTAGGTTGCTCTTCCCCAACACATCACGCAGTTCATTTTTTTACAGCACCACGCGTGCATCGTACCAAATCAGCACTTGATGCTAACTCCAGATATGAGAATTTTTTTTAAAAAAACTTGGTGTGGAGAGATAAAGCTTATTTCCCTACACAGCTTATTTAAGAAAGGAGGATTTGGACTACTACACTTTTTTTCTTTTGAAAAGAAGGGGATCGCTACCAATTGGGTGTTTGAGGAAACACTGGTAAACACATGCATCCACCCCTCATCTGTCGTCAATCTAATTCACGCTAAAGATCACACTATATGCATTCTCTAAGACCCATATGCCTTTCTCTTTTACCTATTTCTTGCCTACACATGGCTGGCTGCACATTGCTCTTTTTTCTCTCTCTTGCCCATACTTGCTTCTCTGATTTCTCCACCTCTTTTCTATCTACTGCTACAACTGTGACATGTCTCATCTATCTATAGGGCTGAAAACGGTCGGAAACGATCGGTAGGAGGTCAAATCACTTTCAGTTTCATATTATTTTCTCGAAAACGAAATCGATACGATATTGTCGGAAACGAGAACGACATCGATATTCCGGTAAATTCGGAAACGAAACTATTCGATCAAAAGTGCATCGATAACGATCGGAAATCATGAAAGCGATATCTAAAATACAATAAACACACTAATCTGCACAGCATGACAATAGCTGTATAGATTGACCCAGGTCACATAAAAAATAATACTGTAGTAATGATCCATGGCACAAGAAGCAAGACACATATTATATAGCAATAAAATGACATGACACAAAGCCACAAGTCCACAACCACAAGTGACATCATAGACTTAATACAATAATACTTAGTTAGGTCTCACAAGCACACAAAGCTGACAACCACATGACATAGGCGTAGTCACAAGCTCACAAACTCGAAAGGACTATTACACTAATAACTAAAATACTAATCCAAGTTCTTAGTTCGACACTTGGACAGTTGAACTTAACAAAGGATAGGAAGCACTAGCAGGATGGATAGCTGTTCCTATAGCTGAACCTCCGGCATGTCATCATCATCTCCAAGCACATAATCACCGCCCATTTCTGAAAATTCATCCTATAAATTGCAATGGAAATAACGTGTTAGTACTTCAAATGAATTACATGCTACTGCAATACATATCAATATAATTGTACCCCAATAAGCAGACTGCTCTTAATGGCTTCAAGAACCTCAAGATCACTAGGCAAAGAAGAAATATTCTTAGAACCTGAAAATTAAAAGGCAGCTACATGAATAAAAAGAACATCAAGATATTGTTAATAGAAAGCAAAAGATCAGTTTACACTTTTACCTCTTTTAGCTCCAGTTATCCAATCCTTAGTGCAAACAAGTGCTTGTACCATGTCAGGATCAAAGCTGCTTCGATATGGGTCGACGACACGTCCACCGGCACTAAATGCAGATTCAGAAGCCACGGTTGACACTTGCATTGCCAACACATCACGAGCAATCAGGGAGAGGACAGGATATTCATCCTTCTGATTTTTCCACCATGCTAAAATATCAAACGTATTATGGTTGGCTTTAGAAACCTTCAATTGTGGTTCTGCTAAGTACCTCTCCAATTCACTTATTTCTTCATCATTACCACATGCATCACTTTTATAAAGGAAGGAATCAAGCTCATCATCCATACTATCCATAAACTGATCTACAGCTGAAGTTGATGAAACAAGTGTTGTACTCTTGGAAGAAGGTGCGGAAGAAACATAACAATGAAACATATTCCTTAGAACACCATTGAATTTATCAAGTTCAGCTTGGTAGGAATTTCTATATAACTTTCTCAAGTAAAATTCTACAATTCTTCTCTTGAACCTAGGATCAAGTACATTTGCAACAGCAAGGGCAACATTTGACTTCTTCCAGTACTTGTCAAACTTGACACTCATAGCATTTGCCATTTGGCAAAGAGTGGCATCATTACTATTGCACCAATCAGATAGATATAACTTAATCTCACAAAAACCTCTAAAAAACAGGTTTGCTGTTGGATATAGAGTACCAGAAAATATCTCGGTCAGGTCAAAGAATTTTTTCAAGAAAGGAATCATAATGTGGGCCTTCTCCCATTCCTGACTTGAAGGAGCAATACACTCATACCTGCGGCGGTCGATGGAAGTGAGCCTCTCAAATGCAGGCTTGTAATAAAGAGCATCCCTCAACATGAGATATGTAGAATTCCATCTCGTAGAAACATCAAGTGAGAGAGAAGGCTTTGTATCTAGCCCACATTCAGTAGCACACTTCAGGAACTCCTCCCACTGAACCGTAGATCCCTTGAAAGCAACTACAAATGATCTAATCTTTTCAGTTGTAGAGCCAATCACACGCATACTATCTCTAACAACCAAATTAAGGATGTGATTGACACATCTCACATGAAAAAATAGCCCATCACATACTAAAGGACTATGCCTCTTGAGTTCTACAATGACATCCTTAACCGCTACTTCATTTGCCGCTGCATTATCCAAACTTAGAGAGAACATCTTTTTCTCCACATACCACTTCAAAAGACAAGAAGAAAGTGTATATGACAACCTCTCACCAGTATGTCGCCCTTCAACATGGAAGAAATTGACAATCCTCTTCTGAATTTTCCAATCATCAGTGATACAAACATAAAGATTACTAGTTACCATGTCTCTTTTCTTAATGCTTGGAACCTATCACCCCACAAAGGTAAAATAAGATAATCAAATTCGAGTTTACTGGTTACCATGTCCAGAACAATGTACCGAAATACAATCTCCACACTTTAAAATCACTGGTATTTTTTTGAAAGAAAATAATGTTGACGAAGCCACGAAGTTACAGCCATACACCATGGATGCATGTATGAGCAGTATAATTGCACTCCTGTACATATAATTTCGCAACAGACAAGAAAAAGGTTCACGCAAAGGAAAGCTTGAACTGCATCCCGAAAGTTAAAATGGGAGAAACAAAAAAGAATGGGGTCCAATGACATCCTGGTGGCTACTACGCATAGGAAACATTCCATTCAGAAATCCTAAACCCTGGGAACTTTAGGGCACCAAAAAAAATGCCTCGAAAGGGAGAGATCCCCAACGAAATGCCCTTTGGATGATGTAACTAAACCTGGAAGAGTTTTTGGATGCTAGGTTTTCTTCCACTAACCAGTAGCCAGCAAAACACTGGCAATCAATCTCGCACACAAATGAACTGGAATTCGAAAGCTACACTAGTACCAAATTCGCAAAGCAACAACACAGGCTGCATCAATTCGTGCACCAAGCCAAATCAGTGGTCCATTATTTCTCCAGATTCGCAAAGCAACAACAGCAGCAAACATAGTGGAAGTGGTCCATTATTTCTCCAGATTGGCAGATAGGATAGTACAAGCATGAAGTATCCACTTCGTGCAGAATAATTTTGTTGCAGATGTACTACTGAAGTATCCATTATTTCTCCAGATTGGCAGATAGGATAACACAAGCATGATTTATCCACTTGTTGCAGAATAATTGTGACATACTTAAGCAGTTAAGCAGCCCAATATAAGAGGTTCAAATGTGATGTTAATATATCAGATACGTAGATGCTTGCAAGAAAATGTCTAAGCATGGACAGAAGGTTCTGATCTGTAGAAGAATGAGGCCAGCCCTGGGATGGTGTATCACCATTATTGGCAACGAAGATCTAGAACAAATTCACGCACTGCTTACCAGATGAAGCTGTGGCCGCTGCCGAGGTTTGAGAGGCGGCGAGGTCGATAGGGAGTGGTGCCTCTGCCTCCATCACTCGCGCTCGGGGGCCTCGGGGTGTTGCATCCGCCGGCTGATCCGCATCTCCAACTGGCGCCATCTTCGTCTCAGATGTGGCCGCCGACCGCCTCTGGCTTGCCTTTCACCCCCCCCGTGGAGATGCGGATGGAGGCGTGGGGATGGAGGCGTGCGCGGATGGAGGCATGGGGATGGAGGCGTGCGTGATGGAGGCGTGGGGATGGAGGCGTGCGGGCGTGGAGATGCGGATGGAGTCGTGGGGATGGAGGCAGCGGCGGCGGCTGCTGGTCGCTGGAGATGCGGATGGGTGGAGGAGGCCGTGTGGGAGACGGAGACGCCGAGCCGAATGGGGAATTGGGGAGACCGGAGACTAATGGGCCTGGCCGCCTCCCGCCTGGGCCTAGGTGCTAATCGGTAATTATCGACGGTAATTATCGATTAAATACGGTATTTTTCGAAAACGATCGGAAGAGTGCTAAATCGTTTTCGTTTTCATTATCGGATATTTTTACCGTTCTCGTTTCCGTTTTATTGGTTACCGTCACCGTTTCCGTTTAGGAGAAAAAATCGATAATTTCTCGAAAACGATTTTCAGTAACCGAAAATTACCGTTTTCGTTTTCAGCCCTATCTATCTACATGCTACCATGACTCGCACTAGTGATCCACCCCGTGCGGCATGGGCGGTGATGATGAGGGTTCCCAAGTACTATGGTACGGAAGTAGGAAGTATGAGCCTCTTTGTAATGCCCCGTATTTTCAACTAACACTAAGCGATAAATTATGAAGTTAAACAAGATTAATTAAATAGCTAATAAATAAATTACGAGGTAATTTAAACTTTTTCGGTGTATCCAGTTAAACTAAAACCTAAGAGCGGTATATAAATAGATTCCATTCACAAATTGCATCGCCAAGAGTTAATACAATCTGAATACACCAGGTTAAGAAATACAATTAATTGCGTGGTAGTTAAAAGCGTTCATCAACTCAAATAAAATTTAAATGGCCGTATTACAAAAATTAGTTAATTGTAGTTCATTTACAACAAAAGAATTGCATCCATCAAGCGATAAGTAAAAATTTCTCTTAAATCCAATAAAAATAATAACAGTCTAAATCACAACAAATTTACAATTCTATCTCAACCATAATAACCATTTAAAAATATAAATAATTATAGCACAAATACAACTAATTAGAAATTGCAAGATTTAAATTAGATTGAGCTCATCTCATACATTAATTACAATTCACTAGGTTTACAAAAATAAACTACGGCATTTGTTGCGAGAAAAATAAATATGAAGATATCAAAAAAGGCCGAACAAAAGAAGGAAATTAAAAGCTAGCTAACCCTAGTTTAGTTATCATAATGGGCATTTCGCTCATTGATATACCAAACCGTCTGAGGCCAGTTGGCACGTCTCACAGCTGTAGGATTTCATCGTCCGATGTTAAAAACCAACCTGAATCCATTCTAAAATTCCGCTTCATAGCCAACCACCCAAAATATCAAAATCCAACCCCCTGTGCATAGTGAAGCCATTGTCTCCACAGGAAGCACAGGAGAGCACAAAAGTCATAGGAAAGGGATAAGGCCGAAGCCAAGCCAAGCACAAGAGGGAGACAACATTTCATTTGGTAACCAACACCACTAGTGAGAGCACACCACAACCATTTCCCATCTCTCCTAGCTCCATCCCCGTCCCAAATCCAACCATCCAACCGAAGGAGAAGGGCAAGGCGACAAGGTAGTGAAGCCAAGGGCTAGACTGCGGCAGTGTAGGAAGACCGGGACCGCATAATGGAAGTCTGAGGGGAGGCCAAGCCAGTTGGAGGAGGCCGAGAGGCTGGAGGCACCAGGGGAGCGCAAGAGGGGCTGGCTGAGCTAGAGAGGGGCGGAGCCAGAGGAGGTCAAGCGGCTGGTGGAGGCGGCACCAGGGGAGGGATTGGCACCAAAGCCAAGGATGTCGGGAGAGAACAGGGGAAGTCGGCAGGAGCCAAGGAAAGGAGAGAAGTAAAGAGATAGAAGGAGAGGAGAGATATGGGGAGGAAGCTAGGAATGGTGCCGAAGTGAGAAAAGGAGAGAGAAGGAGTGTGTACTAATTATATTCGTGTATTGTAGTACCGATAGTTTCATTGCATGTTTAGTTGTCCAATTAAAATTTGGTAATCATATTTAAATTACAAAACTCCATTAATAATTATTCATTATTATCAGAATAATAACTTGCCATTAGTATACTAAAATTTGTACATAACGATTTAAATAGCACTTAAATTGTAAATATATGAAATCAGCTATATTAATTTTTGGGATCGCATGGAACACCTTAGTATAATTTAATTTAATTTTATGTATTTGTAAATTAAACCCTAGCGTATGTGCTAACTGCAAGGAAAAGAACCAGTGCGGGAGGGGAAAATTCACTTGACTGAACCGGAAACCTAGATTTTCGATCTGTACTCAGGCAAGTATACCTTTGAACATGTGATCTGATTATCTTCAGTAAAATAAGTATTTACCTACTAAATTATTATCACCCTGCATAAAAGTGAAATCATATTTTAATCCAGATGAATGCTATGAGAAATAGATGAAATAGATATCGCAGTCTTAACTGCTAGAGCAATTGACCTGTAGGATAAGAAAAGGGTAGGCAGTTGGACAAGCCACTGTCGTGCCAATAAGAAAAGGGTAGGCAGCTGGAGAAACCACTATCATACTAATAAATAATATGTGGGTAGAGGGTGCATGGGATTAAAAAAGGGCAGGTATTGGAGCCCTCTATATATGGATATAATAAAAAAACCAACTAACTTTCGCTCGTGTTTGAGCCATATTATCGTATCGGTCACGGTCCCCTTTAGGATGGGCAGAAATGCTACTCTACTAAAGTTAATTATAACTCTATTTAGGATGGGTTCCTCGTTGGCTTACTTGCAACGTCCTTCCTCGATAGATTATGCTTTTCAGCGTCACCATGTGTATCCTTGTTCCGCAAGAAAGAGATTGAGGAAAGAGAAGAGAAGCGGGTGATAATTGTCATGCATCCGATAATTAATTGCAAATCGAATGACGGAAGAGAGCATACAATGTGAGCTTTTAGATCGAACGTCCAGATACTAGTCATTCTCAAAGTGCAAGAGTGGATGTTTTACCAATTCGTTAAAAAGAGGTAACTAATCACCCTGATCCATTCCTAGAACTCAATCGGGTGAGTAGGGAGGTTAGACAACAACCTTCCCACTCTAGCCAGATCTCATACAACACGTGAACAAGCTGTCAAAAGAGACTATTGCTGTACACATAGAAGATGTTTGGTGAGGTTGCATGAGCGGATGCAAAAAAAACTGAGATGCTGTTTGGTTGCCTGTATGAGCGGATGCAGTCTACCAAACCTGAGAGGCTGACACGTGGGACCGCATAAGATACACTGCATCAACCCATCCAGGATGGCCAGTGAAGCTCATTTTGAGCGTATCCACCCATCCAGGATGAGGGCGTATTTTTGCATCCGCTCATGCAGGCTGCATCCACTCATACAGGCAACCAAACAGGCTCTTTCTCAGATTGTACGGATCCACCTAGCCAGGACGAAGGAGATTCAGGCAACCAAACACACCTGGTAGCTAATTAACCAGTTCAGTAAAGAGCATCGGTTCCTGCGTGTTCCTCCGATTCATAACAGCGCACAACGAGGCAGCACACGGCAGACATCGGATGCTACGTACTACTGTGCTAGGAGCAGCATGGAACGCAGGGCCTATATGTTGTTAGTGGTAGGAGCCACACTACATGGTGGTGGAGGCGTGGAGCTAATGGCGGCGGTGTAACCTTGGACGCAACTCCGGCTCAGCTGCGTGCACTGTAGCAGACGCCGGCTGCAGTGTACTGATGGTCTGAATTCTGCAATCCACGTGGAGGAGGAGCTAGCGGAACGATGAGGGGCCTGTTCGGCAGGAGGGAAGCCGGGCGGCTTTTGGCTTTTGCTACAGTACCTAACTTTCAAATGGAGTATTTTCTCAAGATGGGGTTTATAAGTTAAGCGATCTACACGTTAAAAGCCCAATATCTGTACCAACCAAAATCGCAAGTGAGCATCTGTCTCCCCATAATCTGTACCGTAAACAGTCAAAATTCAAAAATTTCAGCCAAAACCTATAAGCCGCAGCCAAAAAGAACAGGCCCGATACCTCCCACTTCCGAAGCCTTACCTAAGATTTTGCCGCTAACATCGTTACTGATATCAAAGCAAACTTCTTAGGGTATCTGTAGTGTATGAAAATAGAGGATCATAAGCCACCTTAATGTTGACCTTATATATTACAGGGGTGACCTTAAGCAGGCCATAAGCAAAAAAAGGCTTGAGGCTGGTCCTCAAGCTAAAGACCTAGCCACAAGCATTAAAATACAATTTTCTTTACATCTATTGTTCTCTCCCCCCAACTACCAACTGCCACATCCCCTTCTTTACAGCCGAGTGGACCCACCTTAAGAGCTGACGGTGACCTCAAACGTTGCAGTGTTGGTCTTAAAAATGATGTGGAGCCCACCTTAAGGGCATCCATAGTGTATATAACCCAATGGGCCTTAAGGTGGGTCCCATCTAAACCTTAAGGCCAACTTCATAGTGTATGTAACCCAAGGGGCCTTAAGACGGTCCCACTTGGCAGATAAAGAAAATTGTATTTTAATGCTTGTGGCCAGGTTTTTAGCTTGAGGACCAACCTTAAGCCTTTTTTGCTTATAGCCTGCTTAAGGTCACCCCTGTAATGTATAAAGTTGACTTTAAGATGGCTTAAGACCCTCTATTTTCATACACTACAGATACCCTAAGAGCCAGCAAGCTATATACACTACAGATGCTCTTACCCACCCTAATTCACCACCGTCTCCATCCTTTCCACCGAGTAACGTAGTTCGCCGATCATATTAGCAGAACCTTCTGGAAGCCTCGAGAAACCGCCCGCGTGGAGAAGGACAGGTAGAAGCTGGCGCCCGACATCCCCCCTCCCCTCCTCATGTGTGCTTTTCCAGGACGTCACTCCCCTCCTCCCTCTTGCCATTCCCGCACGCCGCCGCCGCCGACGACTCCCGTCGCGGTAACCTCCGGAGCTTTCTCTCGTAATCAATTAATGGGTAGAGCAGATCTGTGCCAGAAACGAAATAAGAAATTTCTGATTGGATTCCACGGGCAAAGAAATAATACTTGGTTGAATCTTAGTCTTAGGTATTGGCAGTACAGTAATTAGTTGAACTGCAGATCGAGATGGATGAATGGATCGATGGAGAACATTAAGAAGAGGTGGTACGGACCTGGGGCGACAGCAGGAGAGAGAGAGAGAGAGAGAGAGAGAGACGACTAGTGCTGCTGTTTCATTGCTGCGTGTTGCTTTTAGGCAACACTCAACAGCACTGATTCTTGATTGCTACTGGATATTGACGTGTGCTGTTGTGGTGGTGATCATTTCCATTGTGATTTGTGATCTCTCTGTGAGGCGTGTGTACTTGGCCGGTGCACGCGTTCCCTTGGCACCATTGTGCTGCATCTCCTAGGCATCAAGTTCTTCATTCGGCTTGCCATGGACGTTTGGACATTGGTGTCATCAGTATCCCAGGAACCAGGCGTTTGGGATCCCGTGGCTAGGCGGAGCGTAATTGTTCTTTGGAACAACTTATCGTGCTTCACAACGGTTTCGAGTACCGTTGATTTGTGAGAAATTTCCAGTCCCTCTGTTTACTTGTGGAGATAATACATTTTTGTGATTTGTTAATTGCTAGTAGTAGTCCTTTGATTACTAGTGGTTGACTTGCTGTCCTGTGAAGTTTAGTATCAGCAATTATTTTCATTACTTGGGTAGCATCTCTCTCGCTTGGGACTCGTATGGCTCTGTAGTAAACTTTTTTTAAAAAAAATAGTACTGGTATCTATTTTATAAAATAATCCTTTTTTTTAACTCGAAGAATGTGATAGACGACATGTGTCACTTATTGTATCTCTCTTGCTTGGCGGGACAGGGCAGGCGCGGCAGGCCGGCTCCTGCCAAACTACCCATGCACGGCTGCATGCATGTGCATTGTAGCACACTGTATAAGACCATTTAATTAGTAGTAAGAACAATTAATTAGTGCTTTAATTAAAGCATTAAATTAATAATATTTATTTATTGCCAATTGCACACTAATTATAATTAATTAGCGTTAATCATGTAGCACTAATTAAATATACACAATATTTTATTGCAGTTGCAATTTAGTAGTACTAATCGTATTTAATTAGTGCTAATTAAAATTAGGGAGTGTCTATACAACATTTGACTGTTTTTGAGGACAAAAATAGTCAGATTTTGAGCCGTTAGATGGAGATCCAACGCCCTAGATCATTTTTTTTTGAAGGGGGTCATTTTTTTGGAGGGGGGCTTGTATGGGTGGATCCGTTGGATGGAGATCTAACGCCCCAAATCAATATGACTGTTTTTGTCCTCAAAAATAGTTGAATGTTGTATAGACATTCGTTTAAAATTAAAAGTAAAATTCCGGATTTACTTCTCTTACTACTATTTGCTTTGGGTATAAGGCAGAGAGGATCACAGGTGTCTAATTTTAGTTTGGAAAAACAGATGTGCAAGGGCTATTTTTGAAGAAAAAAAGTTTGCTACCGGGCTATATTAATGAACAGCTCCTCCTGCTTGTTACCAATGATTTTCTAGATACGACAGTAGAATTTGTGGACATTTTATTGTTACAACATACATACTAGCTGCCGTTCTGTGGGCTAAACTTTGTGCCGTGTGTGATTATCTTTTGCACAATTAGGAGTTTAGCTAGTTCGTGTAATTATAATATTGCTGGTATTTGATAGAAACTGAGGACATTTATCTATCTTACATTTACTCTAGAGGTTTATCCACCGTATCGCCGAGTGTGTAATTTCGGATAGCATATTGAGAGCCTTAGTTATTAACATATATTTCCTTTTGGGAATATTTTTACCCGCATTAATACTTTGAAATCTGTAGCTTTTATCTTGTAATTTAATTTGAGAAATAAGCCAGCTAGCACGTTGCTCCGAACAAACCGGTGAGGTGGGCATGGCCAACGACGACGGAGAGTAAGGTGGATAGAAGAAAGAAATTAAGGCCCCGTTTGGCACGGCTCCACTTCACAAGTGGAGCTGGGTGAAGTTACTTTTTTCAGCTCCACCCAAGGAGTTACTTTTGTCTCAACAGGTTTTAAGAGACTCCTTGGATGAAGCTATTTTACTGTATCCCGTTTGGTACAAAACAGTTCTAAACAGCTCCAGGAGCCGGTGGTGAAGCTGCGACAAACGGGGCCTAAATAGAAAGGCCAAGGGCAGGGAGGCCAAATCCACACACTGTTGATGGAGAGAGCTGACGAGATGGTGCCACAGTGCATCGCCCTGTACGTGACTACGTGTTGCTGGCCGATTCCTCGCCTGTCGTTTCCTCCCATGGCCACTGCAGGGTCCGTCGACAGTTTCTGTGGCGTCTGTATAGTTTCTTCCTATCCTTGCTCTTGGATCAGGTCGCTTAACTGCGCACGGCACTCCGCCGTCTTCACACGTGGCACGACTTTCATCAGATCACATACTGCTACGTCTCTCAACGAGACGCGTTGGTCCACGCAAAAGCTATCTTCCACTACGCTCATGTAAAGAGCAAGTACAATAGTATAGTTAACTAGTGGTTATAATATTTGTCTATTTTATATATAGTCTTCAAAAAAATAGTTCATACAATAAGGTAGCTATTACAATAACTATTTGGCCCCACGTGTAAGAGAGTGAAATGTATATTTTTACGTGCTATAGCTAACTGTAATTTAGTAGCCAGCTTCCTTCTCTCTCTGCCACGTAAGATTTGGTTGATATTATATTTGCTATAGCCTGCTGACTAAGCCTTATTGTACCTGCTCTAAAGATGCACCTAGACTCGACACGAGTAGATAAACACATACAATGCAACCAAGCAAAATATAAAGTTATCTAGTCGCTGAACTTGAACATGCATGAACATAGCGATTTTTCGGAGCTAAAATCGCTCATTCTTCTCTTCTTTATTCACTTGTTCAGATCACCCCGATCAACTCTTCGTTACCTCGCTACTCCTCTCTCGTCTTCTTTTGCTTACAAGACCTTGATATTTATACCCATACACTATCAGTGGCGGAGACAAGGGGGGCTGGAGGGGGCCCGGCACCCCCAACCTTTTACTAGTCCTCTATTATGTAGTTAATTACATGTGTTTAATTAGTGGTTTGGTCCCTCCCAATTTAGCCCAAATGTAAAGTATGTTTAAAGCCCAGTCATATGCAGCCTAAATCCTCTTTGTTTTGTTTCTTGTTTTACCTTTGTATCTACTGATCTTTGTAAATGCGGGTTACAAGGTGGTGCGTACCGTGATCTGTAGGATATGCATATTTGTGTTCTTAATCTTAGAATGATTAATGCAGGCTGGTGAGTTGACTAGAAGCTGTTGTAACTAGTCATAGGTGTGATTGAAGATCACTCAAGCACTACTAGCTAGTGAAGTACATAGCGCTAGGAACCTTTAATTAAAAGCCAAGAAAATATTTTGGCCGAATTTCTACGGCAATACAATGGACATGTTCTCGTGGATTTGTTTTTTGATTTCTTCGAAAATCAAAATAAATAGAGTGTTTTTAAAGCAGTTTTTAAATGATTTCTCGAGTCTAAAAATATATGAGCCGTCCACGTCAATATATTTACCGTTCACTGTGGTATCAAAAAATGTAAACAAAAACCATAAGTACACACTTCAGTAGTTGCTCTCACATCACATCTAGAGATCCTGTTTTAATCGGCTTAGACCCTATTTTAGTCGTAGAGCTAAGTTTAAGTTAATAGATATGTAATTTTCTTTGCATTGTAATTTGTGAAACATATTACTCTTATATGTGACTATTGGATCGGTAAATTCGGCATGGTTTATTGGTTCTACTCTACTTGTTGTCCATATTGCCCCCTATATCCAATTCCTGGCTCCGCCCCTATACACTATGACTCCGACACGGAACACACTACCAAAACGGAAATGAATTAGGAACCAACTCAGCTACATGCAAAACCAACTCAAATACTTATACGTATTCAGATACACAACAAGAGCACATACACAAACTTGTACGAACTAAACAAGATTACTAACTCTAACAATCACCTCCTTAATCTTATTTCTTCATCTTGATCACGCTAATCTTCTCTCTTGCTTCCACTTCTTCCCTTTATCTGCACTCCCGTGCGCTGTTCCTTCCTGAGTTGTCACCACCCTACCCCCTGTGCTTGCTCCATCTTGAGCCTTACACAGTCCGACGTTTGCCGCGTCTCACACCTGGACTGAACCCATCCTTTCTTGCACGTCTGCTTGGGCTAGAGTACCTGCTCCCATAGCCGCCTTGGCTTTGCCGTTACCCGAGGCTCTCGCTCCTCTCTTTTGGACCAAGTCTGTCCACTTTTCTACGTACACCTCAACTGAGGCTACACTGCCCCTAACTCCCGTCTCCAACACTTCCTACGTTTCCTCTGCAAAACCACAGAAAACTATACCAACCTGTACTCTAAGATCTCCTTTTGGACCTTGCACACCTTTTTTACATGCTTCTTGTTTCATGATTTCGTTGGAGTGACACTCGCATTGCCTCTGCCAACTGCATGCGCGTAGGGTGCCGTGCCTCCAGCTGCATGCATGCCAACTGCACCCATCCTTTCTCCCGTGCCATCTACTTGTGTGCCTGCTGCATGCACACCTCCTGCCCTAACTGCATGTCTGTGGGCCCCACTGCCTTGTGCGCCTGAGCCACCGCTTGCCGTGCGCGTGCCTCACGTGTGTGGCTTGGCCGAATTGCTTCGCTCCTCTTCGCCTGCATGCACGCGTCCGAAAATGCCGCCTTTTTTCTTTGTTTCTACGTCTTCTAGGGGGATGCGCCTCCTGCTGGTTTTGCCCGCAGCTACATGCATGCCTGCATCATGAGACACACCGTCTTGACCCGAGCCGTCACGTTTCGTGCCGTGGCCTAGCTCCTCCAGACTACTCTTCAGACAAACCGATTTACAAGTTTTCAAAGAAATCTTATACAACTGATTTGGAGATCTTTTCGCTTTCATTAACAGATCTTTGTTCTTGTCGTACATATGCAAGAACTCATTCTGCAGCACCACCCTGTACCCTCTTTCTATCATTTGCCCGAGATTGAGTATATTGTTGCACAGACTTGGTATATAGTAAATCCCTGTTAACAACTTCTTATCTCCATTTTTGCATTGCAACATCATCGTCCCTTTGCTTCTTATGATCTCCACTGTGGAGTCGTCGCCAAACTTGACCTTACCCAAATCTTCTCGTCGAGCTCATGAAACATAGAGCGATCTCCCGTTATGTGGTTACTTGCTCCATTATCCAAGTACCACTGACCCGTGTGATCGTGGCTACTTTCCTTCGTCCGTAATTTTGGAACTACGTTTTCCTCATTCAGCATCACCATGGTCGGCGCCTTTTCAGCATATGAGGAGAGAAGTAGTCCTGGTTCGTCATCTTCTTCTTCGTCTTGGGTGAGGTTCACCTCTCCGTTCTTCTTCTTACTTCTGCAATTCGAAGTATAGTGCCCGTACTCGTTACAGTTGAAACACTTTATGTGGTTGTGGCATTCTGACGCATAGTGCCCGTATTTAACATATTCAAAGCACTTGATATGTGACTTATCACAGGATTTTTCACCACCGTTTTGCCCATCCTTGTCTCCATGGCTACCTCTGCCATATACTATGACTCTGACATGGAACACACTATCAAAACGGAAAACGAATTAGAAGCCAACTCAGCTACATGCAAAAACCAACTCGATTACTTATACGTATTCGGATACACGGTAAGAACACGAATACGGACTAAATAAGAGTACTAACTTCAACAATATCAATGGCTCGTGAACCGTTGGTTCTAGTTCGGTTTCCGGATCGAATCTTTTTCTTTCTTAAAAGGTGGGGTTTTTCCTGAATTAATTCCACGAGCGTTGGACATGTCTGAAATGGCAGAAAAGTGAAATTCAAACGACCAGAATACTCAGGTAGGGGTAGAACGTTGCACCCAAGGGAAATTTTCTATGCAGTAATTGATGAGTTCATTACAAGAAAGGCAAAGCTTTTCCAGTCAACGATAAGTAACTTGCCAAGACATGAAAATTGGGCGGTTGTGAACTGATAAGACAGCAACTAGAAGGAATCAAACGAACAATCAGCAATAGTTTAGATGGGATTAGTGGACCTAAAAGGACGAGGTGCGTCAAACTTTGCTGCTGGGTGATCACACCATCCGAACAAAACTCGCCCACAGCATCGGAAAGGACACCTGGGTGACGTGCAATACTAGCAATATTGGTACCTAAAATCCCTTCCGAATTCAAGTATTCAACCCTGAAAGTATCGCTAATCCATCTGTAATCCAATCTATCCGTTCCATCATTCAGTTCAGGATAAGGTATTAAGGTACCGGCCGGCCATGGAAGAATGTATCATCGTCCTTCAGTAGCTGAATTTTTTCGACACATCGCCATGTGTACGTGCTGTGTACATATATAGTGGCAAACGGCACTATATATGTGCCATGCATAATACTGTGCCTAAATGATGAAACTGACATCGATTACACATTCGACTCCTCAAATTACACGGATGATGATCGAGTACCAACCGCCTGAGCAGCAGAGAAGCGAAATCGAATAGAATCGGGCAGCGCCCAGCGAGTGGAACCAACCTGAACCAACCTGTGATCGAACACGCCGCGCACGGCGCCCGCACCCTCCAGCTCCCACACGCCCACGTAGCACGCGGAACGCGACCCGACTCGGCCAAATCCAGCGCACCGCACCGCGGCGCGCTTACCCACACCCAGCGCGCGGGCGGTCGGCGCCGCGGCCACGGCCCCACCGCGCGCCACGACGCCCGGCGCCAGCCACGCACGGCACGTACCCAGCCCAGGCGTCGCCGTGCCACCACACGCGACGCATTTCCCCCCAACCAACGCCGCGCACGCAACGCACCAGCATTATTAATACGATACCCGCCGCCGCCCGCGCGCGGTTTGGGACTGCTCCACAAACTCCACCATGGAGCAGCTCCACAAAAAATTGGAGTTTGTGAAGCGCTTTTTTAGGTGCTCTCACAACTCCACCTTTTTTCCTCGAACAGTGTGCGTGAAGCTGAAACCGTTTGACTAAAAAACGTGGAGCGGAGCGGTCCCAAACATCCCCTAAGACTCCCTCCCACCCGCACCAACCGCTCGGCTAAACCTAGCCGCGCGGCGGGGACGACGTACGTCCTCATCGCGCCAAGGTGGCACGCGGCGCCGTGTAGAAAGCCAGCAAAATAGTTAAAATCGCCACGCGAACCACGATACGTACGTGGCCACCAGCATAGTCTTATTAACCCCGCCGCGCGCGGCGCTGGCTCTGGCTGGGGAGAGGGATCAGAGGCCGCTGCGTGCTCCGAATTCTCTGCCCCTGCCCCGCGACAGCGACGCCGGGCGAGGCAGGCGGGGCCGCGCGGAACAACGCAGCTAGCTATAGCCAGAGAGAGAGAGAGAGAGAGAGAGAGAGAGAGAGAGAGAGAGAGAGAGAGAATGGGGCTACGCATGCACGCCACCGCGCTCCATTGGCCACCCCGTTGCCATCACACCGATTAAACTGCTAGCTAGGCGAACTAGCTAGCTGCCGTGCTACCCTGCGACCCATTCATCCATCCCCTTCTTCCACATCGACCCAGGTGCGTGCATGCCCAGGTGAGAGTTGGAGGCGCGCGCGGCGCGAAAGTGAGCGAGCTGGTGATCATGGAGGGCGAGGAGGACGGGGAGTGGATGATGGACGTACCGGGGGGCAAGGGCGGCAAGGGCGTGGACAGGAAGAAGCGGTTCAGCGAGGAGCAGATCAAGTCGCTCGAGTCCATGTTCGCGACGCAGACCAAGCTGGAGCCGCGGCAGAAGCTGCAGCTGGCGCGGGAGCTCGGCCTGCAGCCGCGCCAGGTCGCCATCTGGTTCCAGAACAAGCGCGCGCGCTGGAAGTCCAAGCAGCTCGAGCGCGAGTACTCGGCGCTCCGCGACGACTACGACGCCCTCCTCTGCAGCTACGAGTCCCTCAAGATGGAGAAGCGCGCACTCCTCAAGCAAGTATGTGCATCTGTTCGTCCATCACGACGCTGTGTTGAGTTCTTTATGTGCATCTGTTCGTCGATCACGACGCTGTGTTGAGTTCTCTGTCACAATTCGTTTCTAATGCATGATTGATTCGATTCTTGCAGTTGGAGAAGCTGGCCGAGATGCTGCAGGAGCCGCGGGGGAAGCACGGCGATAATGCCAACGCCGCCGGAGCTGGGGACGACGTGCGCTCGGGTGTTGCCGGCCTGAAGGACGAGTTCGCCGGCGCCGGCGCCGCGCTCTACTCGGCGGAGGGTGGCGGCGGAAAGTTCTCCCACTTCGGCGACGACGACGCGGGCCTCGTCCTCCGGCCTTCGTCCCAGCCATTGCACGCCGCTGCCGGCTTCACAACGTCGGGGCCGGCGGAGCACCAGTCGTCTTTCCAGTTCCACTCGAGCTGGCCGTCGTCCGCGGAGCAGACCTGCAGCAGCTCGCAATGGTGGGAATTCGAGTCCTTGAGGGCGAGTGAGTAGCAGATCATCGATCGATCAGATCATGAAACTATCACGCACAATTCACAAGAGAATCACCCGGATCAGAACACGTACGGTCGAATCCGTAGAGATGATCAACCGATGGTGATGTGTACATAGCTTCTGTAGATCGAAACCCAGTTCTGTCCAGGCAGTCTCCCTTCTCCATCAGCATGCAAATTTTTCTCTCCCTCTTATTTGTTGTTGTTGTTGTTGTTGTTATTGTTGTCAGAATACCAGATCATGTAATCCAGGAACACGTAGAGAAAGATCAAACTTATAGAGATCGTCACATGCAGCTTGCCCTGTTCATTCAGTGGCTGCTTTCTCTTTCTGTAACTTGTTCTTTCTTTCTTGCTTGCTTTCCTTGTCGAACGGCCAGAATGCAATGATAGCTGAATGGAATAGATAGAGCACGAAAGTAGAGAGAGAGAAAAGAAGTGAACGTAGATCAATATTCCCGAACAGGGAAGGGGGAGGGAATCGAACAGCAACTCTTACTAGTTGTACAGTACGGGACAATACAGGTGGCACCGATCACAGAACATGCATCCAGCCATTGGTTAGTTTTAAGCGAATGGTAAGAGACGCGTGGCTTAGGTCAGCCCAAATATCATACTATTTGATACGAGATCTGTGGTGCAGTGCAGGGGTGTGCTCATTCTCCCACCGTTCTATGCTCCCACGCGCGGCCCGTTGCACCCCCTCCGTTTTGCTCTAGCTCCGCCACTGACGTCACCATCCATCCAGGGTCTAAAGAAATTGCTCCCATGGCTCCAGAATATCACAGGCGCTTGTCGTGTCTCGTGGAGGTGGTTAGCATTGCTTCCATCCAACCGATATGGGTACCACTCAAATGTGACCACTCGTGACACACATATTATAAGCAATGCATTCCTGTCAAAAGCAATGGCCTTTCGGCTTATAGCTTATGATTTATGATTTTAACGTGAGTATTTTTCGGAACAAACTAAATACTGATAAACCAATAAGCTGCTTTAAAAAGACTGTTTCGATAAATCATTTCGAAAAAATGACAAAGAAGCAATCCTATTTATTTCTTTAAGAAAAATCATAAGTCGAAAAGAAGTCCCCACTTGTACAGGCTGTGATGGGATGCAAGATTTCTGTCATAAGCAAATGTCCACGTGGCTTGCTTATCCCTTACCGTGCGATGTTACCTTTTTCTTTTTTTGAAGGCGTGCGATGTTACCTTAGTGCAGCTAAACTATAGAGGGGCTTTATTCAGTGGATATTTGGTCCCCGTTTGGCACAGCTCCACTACCAGCTCCTTGGAGCTGTTTGGAGCAGTTTTGTGCCAAACGGGGTAAAGCAAAATAGCTCCACCCAAGGAGTTCCTTAAAATCTGCTGAGACAAAAGTAGCTCCACCCAAGGAGCTGAAAAAAGTAGCTTCATCCGGCTCCACTTGTGAAGTAAAAAAAAAACAGCTCCACTTGTGAAGTGGAGCCGTGCCAAACGGGGCCTTGATATACTCCAATTAGAGCCTCACACACGCAATTAATTTGACTCTCCAATTGAAGACGCAATTAGGTGTCAAGTCCAAATAGGTTACAGAGCACACAGGAAATGAGCACCATGATATTTAAGACATGAACACATGAATTTTACAAGAACCGCATCCTTAAATTAACAGGTTCATGCCCACAACTCTAGCACTCTAAACATGGATAGGTTATGCTGACACAAATAACATCTTTGACTTGCTTAGTGATGCACAGTGACTTGTTAATTTAGGGAACGCATCACTCATTAATATTTTAAACTCCATACCTCCATGCTTGGAACAATCCAAAGCCAGAATAGTACAGTGATCATAGAAAAAAAAGAATGAAAAATGATCTCAGCTATCTATATTCGAATGTACTCTCACATCTCTTTCAAAACAAACTTATGGACTAGGTCATATGACTGCTCGCTAGAAGTTGTTCTTACGTACATCACTGATATGCTTATATATAGATTACATATTCGAAACGGATATCAAAATCACGGCTTACTTCATCAGCCAAGTACGGAGATTATTATAATTTTTTATCAATTATGTAATGTAGTCTCGTACTGATACCCCCGGCCCCTCGTCCCAGAACCCATTCCTCAGCTCACCATCGTAGCATCTACCTTAATTTTTTTGTTTTGGAGAAATCACCAAGCTATGTTATCTTGAGTAACTTGAATTGCAGATATGTTGAAGAGTAACAAAGATGATACGTGATGAACTGATGATAATGCCATAATGGTAAAATCATATATGCCAAATGACTATACACTGATGCAGCATCCACGCCAAGGAATTTTCCTCACCTCACCTAGCTGACTTCGAAGGGGAAATCAACCACCCACGTTGGCATAGTGCGAACCGTTTTTCAGTTGTACTATTCGAAATAAATCTATCACCAAAAGGCAATCTATCCAATGTACTATATAGGACATAGGCTCATCATGAAGGAATCTAGGGGCAACTGCCAACTGGATTAGCATTTAATGCAGCGCACAGCACAGTAGACAGTAGGTCCAGATGAGCAGAAAGCATATTGCTAACAAATTTGCTATTCTATTGTCAGTTGCATTATAGCCCTGTTTGTTTCCACTTAAGATTATTATAATCTAGCTTATAGGTAGGGATTATATAAGCTAACTTATAATAAGCTGGTGAGAAATAAGTTGTCAGGTGTTTGGCAACCTGGATTATCAGAGTTATGGATTATTGTATCCGAATGTTTAAAGACTACAATGCACTGGGGGAGAGAGGCACGGGAGTTGGGGGTTGGATGAATGGCAAAGGTGGGTAATATTCCTAAAGTTTTATGGTCATTAAGATAAAAGGTGGATCTATAAGCTGAAATAAGCTCCTTTTATAAGCTTATTAGATTACAATAATCTGGGCTATTAGATTATAATAAGTTACCTTATAATCTAGGCTGTTTGTTTCCACTTATGATTTATAAGCTAGATTATAATAATCTTAAGTGGAAATAAGGCCCTGTTTGTTTTCACTTAAAATTATTATAATCTAGCTTATAAATCATAAGTGGAAACAAACAACCTAGATTATAAGGTAACTTATTATAATCTAATAGCCCAGATTATTGTAATCTAATAAGCTCAAAAAAGGAGCTTATTTCAGCTTATAGATCCACCTTTTATCTTAATGACCATAAAACTTTAGGAATATTACCCACCTTTGCCATTCACCCAACCCCAACTCCCGTGCCTCTCTCTCCCAGGGCATTGTAGTCTTTAAACATTCGAATACAACAATCCATAACTCTGATAATCCAGGCTGCCAAACACCTGACAGCTTATTTCCCACTAGCTTATTATAAGCTAGCTTATATAATCCCCACCTATAAACTAGATTATAATAATCTTAAGTGGAAACAAACAGGGCCTAAATAGGGCCATAGTCTATTGATAAAGTATGTGGCATCCCAACCCTAGATGGTGTTGCTCAGGGGCGGAGCTACAGGGTGGTCCCTGTGGGCCGCGGACCACCCTGCGCTCAGTCCAACCAAAGCCCATTGATAGAGTCCGCACTGGAGAATTCATCATGTATGTCGCTTGACGCTTGGCCTTCTGCGTTCTGCCTTCAGCCAAGCCCATCGCGAGAGACCGAGAGTTCGCGTGGCCGCGTATTCGCGTCAGACTGCGCCCGTTCGTATTCTTCTCCGTGTGGCCGTGCGGTGCAGCCGTGGGGGCAGGCGACGCTGTGACGGCGAGCGCGGGCGCGGCGACTCCATGAGGACCACGACGGCAAACGCTAAGCAGTGAGCAGCAGCCCAGCAGCCAGCAGGTACGTACATCAAAATCCTAAGATGAAGACTTAATTGCTAAGCCTAAGCCAAAGCCCTATTCTCCTTTAGTCACGTACTCTGTACTCACGTTTCTCCTTTTCCTTTCAGCTTCTCTAATTTCTCCCCTAGCGGCTAGCGACTAAGCAAAATAGAAGCCAGGATCAACGGTGATAAGCCACGAACAGGAAAAGTGCACAGGCCCACAGGGTATGTAAAACTGATTTAATTTCAATTATATGTTAAGAAAGCTATATTCGTCTATTTTATGAAGTTCGTATGTCCTTTTTACCTTAATTGCATTTCGTAATTCATATACTTGTGTACCGACATGTTAAATTTATAGCTGTTAAATAAAGTTTAGACAATGGACCACCATAGCTACAAATCCTGGCTACGTCACTGGTGTTGCTGCTTAGACAAACCAAAATAGGGCAAATGTAGCTACTTAGCATGCACCATCCTGTTTCACATTTTGTTGAGCTAGCTGAGAAGATAATGAACTAGACACAGGTACGACAATAGAGCATCGGGTAATTAACTTCAATATATGATGCAGCACATGATACGAGAATATTCATTATTGATCAGTCATATGAAGGGACAGTGCATACAGGGAGATCAGGCCAGGAACCATGGGGCACCAACTAGAAACTGATATTGGCAGGCTATGAAGCACCGATATGCCTGGGACGAACCGTACCGTATACGATAGTATTTGATACGACCATACAATATTGAGAAGTATCGATAAAATTCAATTTTTAAAATAAATAAAATTAATCACGATACCCTTTTAAAATAAATAAAATTAATCACCATACCCGTCGATACTTATTGACCTAAAACTATTTAAACAAAAGTCTATTACTTGATTGGTCCATTTATTACCTCAGAGGCAGCATTACCCTAACCTATCCGATTCTGGGCGTGTTCTTTTCCTCCGAAGCTGACGACTTTTAACTTTTGCTACAATACCTAATTTTCAAACGGAGTATTTTCTCAAGATGGGGTCTACAAGTTAAAACGATCTACACATTAAAAATCCAACATTTGTACCGGCTAAAATCGCAAGTGAGTATCTGTCTCTCCGTAATATGTACCGTAAACAGCCAAAATTCAAAATTTTCAACCAAAAGCCATAAGCCACAGCCGAAAAGAACAGACCATCTATCCCCTGCCTCGCCAACTGCCCGTGCACTCACTTGCCAGCAGACTCTCGCCAATCGCCATCGCCCCTAGCTGGCCACCCCATCCCTGGCTCACCCCTCCCCAACTGCCCCTCTCCCTGGCCCCTCGCCGGCTGCCCTGCTCGCCCCTCGCTGACCGCCCCTCTCGCTGGCTCTCCCCTCGTCGGCCGCCCTCTCCTTGGCCCCTCGTAGTCGACGCCGCTTGCCCCTCGCCGGCCGCCCCTCTCCCTAGCTCTCTCCTTGCTGCCTACGCCGCTCCCTGGCTCTCCCCTTGTCGGTCGCCCTCTTCGTAGCCCCTCGCTACTGCCCGTAGATCTCCAGCGCCGCTCTCCCGCCGTTCAACAGTACGGATAGTCGATCCAACTTGTGTTTTGTCAAATAACTCTCCTTTTGCCTCTATGCTAAACACTTGCCATTTTGATTGTAAATCAATAGTGCTCTTGTTAGGTAAACAATACCATGCTTCAGTTTGAATTTCATGTGTCTTTATGAATGTGGTACAGTCATGTCTAACAATGTGCTTACATGCATATTAGATTTATGGTTTTTTTTCAGGTCCCTTAGGTTATAATATGCTAAAATGATCCAATAAGAGTTTACATACAGCTTAATATTATCTTTCAGTACCCATGAAGTTTTATTTCCCCAGGATTCAAACGTCTTGGCTCAATTTGGATGGCCAGATATGCGGTTACCAATTCTGTACACCTTATCTTGTCCAGACAGAATCTATTGCTCCAAGGTCACCTGGCCCCGGCAAGATCTTTGCAAGTTAGCTCTTCCTCTGAACTGCTACGCTAGTTTTGCAGCACTACCAATAATTTGTTTTAGAATGACATCCAAGAATAAGTCTTATTTTTCTTGTTACAGTACCACATTCTCTGTCATAAGTCATAACCCCACTAAAATTATGGGTAAGCTTGATAGCCGTGTTTGTGTCTGTGGTATTTATCATATCTCAAATTATCTGTAGATATTTATATTTTGTGAATTGTGATTCATGAACAATGTCAATTATGTAGTCCATAACTGAAAGTAGTGACTGAGGGAGGCAAGGAGTAATGCAATATATAGCATTCATCAAGATAATATTAGTTTCTCGCTCTTTCGTAGTATGTCTATATTTTTTAATTTTTAAATACATATATACTTGCCATATTGCTGTATACTTGTTTTTGTACTGTACTTGTACAACTACAGTGATACGAATCTGCATGGGCAGTACAAAAACTTTGGCCCCACATTTCATCTAAATTTAATTAGAGCAGGAAAACTTCGAAAATGAAAAGCGTTCGTAACAACTGATTGACACTTGGCAGTAGTCGGTAGATCATGGGCCTGTTTGGCAACGGCTGCGACTTATGATTTTTGGCTGAAATTTTTTAATTTTGGCTGTTTACGGTACAGATTACGGAGAGACAGATACTCAATTGCGATTTTGGATGGTACAGATGTTGGGCTTTTAACGTGTAGATCGTTTAACTTGTAGACCATCGTCTTGAAAAAAATACTTTATTTAAAAGTTAGATACTATAGTAAAAGCTAAAAATCATCGGCTTCAGAGGAAAAGAACAAGGCCCATAACCGATTTCAGTGGGTCGAAAGGGAGTACTACATCCTTCTTTAAGATAAGAAAAATGGAAAGCGTGCATAACAACTGATTGGCACTTGGGTCGAAAGGGAGACGTTGCTCGGGCCGTCCGCGCCCCAACTTTCCGCGTGATACGACGCTTCAACCCCACCAGGCCGTGGGTCCGTAAAACTCGGCCGCTCCTCCTTTCCTTCAACGACCGCGCGGTAGGAGGGCCGCGGCCTCCCTAGACGATGAACCCCAACTGCGCGGGCCTCCCAGGATCCCGCACGGCCGTCGCGTCAGATGTTTTGCTCGCGCCGGCCATGCCCCCTCTGTTGGGCTAAGCGCAGCCGCGTCCGCCAGCAGAATCACACGGCCGCCAGCCCAGGAAGCTCCCCTCTCGACGCTTTCCTTCTGTTTTTCTGATATCGCCCGCCTTCATCATAGACAAGTGACGACATTTCACGTTCTCTCTCTCTCTCTCTCTCTCTCTCTCCCCCCGACTGATGCAGTCACCTCACATGGAGAGAAATCACCAACCAAAGCTTCCAGCGGATACGGGAGGCAGGTGCTGCCTTGTCCTGGCCCAGCTAGATCAACATGTCAAGCCATCCATGCATGTTGCATATGAAGTTCTTAACCGGAGTGTGTGCGCTGTACATGTCCCCTTCGTCGTCCCCGTCGCTATTCGTGTTATAAACAACTAAACAAAGCAACTAAATCAACTTAATCTCAATTTGGAGGCCCATCTCCATCTCTTAACTGACGATGTGCACTACTGCAACGAATCATAAGCAACCAGGTCAGTTGCCTACGTTAATGCTTACTCGTAGAAGTAGTACCCTCGCCGTGCCGTCTTGTACAGGCTGTACCACAGGTGCCGCGCCAAGGGCCATGGCATCAGCGACAGTGGGGCGAATCAGCAAGCTGCCCAAAGTTCGAGACGCGGACTCACAACCTTATTTTTGTCATCGTCGTGTACATGTCTCTGAAACCCTACAGAAAAGCTGAAAATAACTCGTTCTTAGCCGGACGCCTAACCGCCAGTGTACCGATCCGCCATGGCATGGGCAGCTAGCCAGCCATGACAAGAAACAATGCAGCAATGCGTATGTACCTAACAAGAACGACAAAGCCGATTCCTCTCTCTCTCTCTCTCTCTCTCTCTAATTTTGTTTTTGCAAAAGCAGCCGGATTCGTGAGATTTAGACACAAAAGAACAGCTGCAAGGTAACAAATTTGCAGAATATATCTGGGAGATATTCTGTCCGGAATAAATAAATAATTACTGTGCGTGCATCGCGTTTTCCTGGGCACGGCATCTCCGTCTCTGGCCGAGGGGGTAGTAGAGATCGACGTCAAGAATGCGCTCGTCACCCACGCCACTTTAGGCCGGATACTTGTTCTCCGTCGGCGCACCGAGCGATTCCGGCATTGACCCACGGCCCAATCGGCTCCAAGATTCGTACCATTACATCACAGCCAGCCAGTGCGTCGAGCCATCGACCGATCCCCGGATATCGCAGAATATGTTCGTACCAGCTCGATTAGGGATGAAGCATACGATGAAGTGGATGGCGTCACTGTCCGCCGTGCCACTTGGGCACGATGACCTATCTATCCACGGTGAGCTGGACGATTAGATTGATGTTTCGTTTCGTCACTACCAGTCATTATAGACGGTTGTAAACTCTCATCGCAGCCGGTTTCTGAACCGTCTGACATATGGTTACGATAAATGATTTGTGAACCGTCTATGATAAGTCACAACACAGACGATTTGTATAAACAACCGTCTGTGAAGGTACTATCACAAACAGTTATCACAAAAAACCGTCTGTGGTATTCGCCCATCACAGATGGTTCTTGGTAAAAAGAACCATCTAAAATAGTATCACAGACAATTTTTTGTGACAGCTGTCTATGATAGTAGGCCTTCACAGATGGTTTATATTATAAAACCGTCTGTGATAATTTATTCTATACCTAAAATATACAGATATCACAGATATACAAATACACATATATCGATCACAAATACACAGATATATCACAGTTACACAAATTTACAGATTAATTAGTAAGGTGTCTATATGTTGCAATAAAGTCTCAAGAGGGTGATACATATCATTAAATGTGATCCTAAACCATACTCTACAGATTTTGCAATAGACAAATACTAGTAACATTATTCCACCTAAGACTAATATGCTATCTAAACAAAAGACATGGTAGTTTCACAGTGGCGAGGGCGAAGGGGAAAGGACTGGCCTAGCCGTCGAAGCTGTAGAGGGTGCGGCCTTGGTGCTTGAGTGTGTAGACAACATCCATGGCAGTGACGGTCTTGTGGCAGGTGTGCTCGATGTAGGTGACGACGTCGCAGATGATGTTCTCTAAGAAGATCTTGAGCACACTGCGGGTCTCCTCGTAGATGAGCCCGAAGATGCGCTTCACACTGCCCCTCCTCGCCAGCCGCCAAATCGTCGGCTTGGTGATGCCCTGGATGTTGTTGCGCAAGACCTTCGGTAGCGCTTCGCACTGCCCTTGCCGACCCCCTTCCCTCTCTTGCCATGCCCAGACATGGCTACCAATGGATCTCTTCTTCAAGGCTACATGTGTAAGATCGAGGAGGCCGATTGGAGGGGGTGAGTAGGCAGATTAAAAATTCTCTTCTTCAAGGTTGGTTTATGCAATGTACCTTGCATTTGTTCTGGAATCCCCCTTTTGCTTATATTTTCTCTCGATTTTCCTGAATCCCACTGCTGTTGCTCCGTTTCTACTTGATCGCTGCCACCATATGATCCATGGCGATCTGTTCTTTCTTCTTGAGACAGCGTCTCCACATTGTATTGCTGCATGCTACATCTTCCTCCTGTGTGGCTTTTTCTTTAATCCCCTGGTCTTTGCATCGGAAACCCTCTATTATTCTCTCCCTTTTTTTCTAGATTGCTTTTTTCCCCCTTTCACTCGATCACGTCGTTGACGAGTCTTCTTTTTTCCTTGGATGTCAAGTTGATGGTTTTGTACAAAGTTTGTAATCGTGGGCTCCGTACAAGTTTGTAAATGGCTTTTTATACAAAGTTCTGTAATCGTGGGCCTCGGTACAAGTTTTTACCCGTGAGAACAAGTTGATGTTTTTTAAATGTGGGCCTTTATACAAAGATTCAATATTTTTTTTGTTTTGACTGTGAGAACAAAACGGCCACAAAGCCCAGTATGGAATCTGGCAAAGCAACGAACAAAACAAAAAAATGACGCTAACTAGGTTTGTGGATGCTGATCCGTTATGGGCATTTTTCAAAACGAGGCCCAATAAGAATTGAGGGTCCGTTAAGCAGTTTTATGCAGGTTTTGTATTGGACAATCTTGCATGTCCATTTTTTAATCATGTGGCCTAGATTTTGACTATTTTTGACGATGAAAACAGTTAAATCTCATATAAACAGTCTCTATATTTATTTCAGCTTTACCTTCTAAAAATCAGAAGCTAGAAGTCGATCACGGAATGAACCGCCCCTGAAACGGCCGCCTCGATGTAAACCTCTCGCAATAATCATCCGATCTACGCGTTGTAACGCCATAATTAAAACTTTTTACACTGGTAGCCCATAGGCCACAAGCTGCATCTACTGCTTTCCCTCCCGGCGCTTCCCCTTTCCGTCGGAAGAAGATGGAACGGGGGAGGCCCTCCGGCCCTCCCCCAGCAAATTCCCTTCCCTCCCCGTCCGTGCGTTGCCGCCTTTCCCGCGCCTATAAAAGGGCGACTAACCCCGCCTTTGCCTCTCAAGTCGAACGCATTTCGAGCCTCAACTCGACGAAGCTAGACGAACGACACGAGCAAAGACTGAGACTGTGTAGTAAGGTGCCTAGCTAGTGGTAATGGCTACTCCTGGGGACTGTGGCAGCTGGTTGCTGTACCTTTCGCTGGCCGCCAAATGCAGCGGCGATGACGGTGATCACCCGGGCCGCCTTGTCGGCTTTCTGGCGGTTTGCACTGCCGCCTGCCTCGTTACTTGCCTGCTGCACTGGTCCTTCCCCGGAGGGCCAGCGTGGGGCAGGTGGTGGTCGACGCGTCGGGGGTTGGGGCGGCTCGGGGCGGTCGTCCCCGGGCCGAGGGGGCTGCCGGTGATCGGCAGCATGTGGCTCATGACCGGTCTCGCCCACCGCAAGCTCGCGGCCGCGGCCGCGCGTCTGCAGGCGCGGCGGCTGATGGCGTTCTCCCTCGGCGGGACGCGGGTGGTGGTGACCGCGCACCCGGACGTGGCGAGGGAGATCCTCAATAGCCCGACGTTCGCCGACCGGCCCATCAAGGAGTCGGCGTACGGTCTCTTGTTCCACCGCGCCATCGGGTTCGCGCCGCACGGCGCTTACTGGCGCTCGCTGCGCCGCGTCGCGTCCACGCACCTCTTCTCCCCGTGGCAGGTCGCGGCCTCCGGCGCGCAGCGCGCGGTGATCGCGCGCCAGATGGTCAGCGCCATCATGAAGCTGCAGGGCGCCTCCTCGGCCGGCGTCGAGGTCCGGCGCGTCCTGCGTCGCGCGTCTCTGCACAACGTGATGTGGTCGGTGTTCGGCCGGCAGTACGACCTGGAGCTGGATCCCGCCAAGGAGAGCGACGACGCCCGGGAGCTGAGGAGCCTCGTGGACGAAGGCTACGACCTGCTGGGCCAGCTCAACTGGTCCGACCACCTTCCCTGGCTCGCACGCTTCGACCTGCAGAGCACCCGGGCCAGGTGCTCCCGCCTCGTCCCCCGCGTGAATCGCTTCGTCAGCCGCGTCATCGACGAGCACCGCTCGTCTCCATCCGCCGTCACGGACTTCACCGACGTGCTGCTCTCCCTGCAGGGCAGCGACAAGCTCGCGGACTCCGACATGGTCGCGGTCCTCTGGGTGTGTACAACCGAACCCAAACAAACTCTAAGCACAGCCTTGCATGTTCCGTTTCAGATTCTGATACGCTCAAGTTTATTTTCTGCAGGAAATGGTGTTCCGTGGGACGGACACGGTGGCCGTACTGATAGAGTGGGTCTTAGCCCGGCTCGTGCTGCACCAGGACGTGCAGGCCCGGGTGCATGAGGAGCTAGACCGCGTGGTCGGACAGGACCGGGCCGTGACCGAGTCCGACTCGGCCTCACTCATCTACCTCCACGCCGTGATGAAGGAGGTGCTCAGGCTCCACCCGCCGGGCCCACTTCTCTCGTGGGCCCGCTTGGCCACGTCGGATGTACACGTGGACAGGTTCCTGATCCCTGCTGGCACCACTGCCATGGTTAACATGTGGGCCATAACCCACGACGCTGATGTGTGGAGCGAGCCGATGGTGTTCTGGCCTGATCGGTTCATTGGCTCAACCGAGTTCTCTATAATGGGTTCTGATCTTAGGCTCGCACCGTTTGGGGCTGGCCGGAGGAGTTGCCCGGGGAAGAGCCTTGCCATGGCCACGGTGGCATTTTGGCTCGCCACACTGTTGCATGAGTTTGAACTTCTTCCTTCATCCGACCTGACACGTGGTGTAGATCTGTCGGAGGTCCTGAAGCTATCTTGTGAGATGGCTGCCCCGCTGGTGGTGACACCGAGGCCTCGATGTGTGGTGTCATGACATGTTAGTCCTACGTGGATGGGGCAAACTAGCGGGGCCTCGCTCTTAGGTCATATTCTAAAATGCTGTGGTTTTTGGTTGAAATAGTACTGTAATGATGTTAGCTTTTTTAGAGGTATTTAATAAATAAATAAATAAAATATACTATTATATTTTCACAGATAATACAAAGAGAAAAATATATCAAAAATCAATATGTTTTAAATAGCTTTTGGCTACTGACCATATGTTTACTTCCGCTGCCAGTACTAAATGTTAAAGTGCTACAGCTTTTTAGAGACATCGTTGCTACCGGTCGGCTTGCTACTACACATTACACATGGGTATGTGTTCGCCATGCGCTAGCTTATCTTGGATAGCTAGCGAATGACGAGACTTTTATGTGTACCAGGTGTGAGTGTGATATTTTGGTTTGTAATGAACTAATGATCCCAGCTTTTTTTTTCCTTTCTTTCTTTTTCTATGGCAAAAGGGGATAGATAATATTACCCCGTGGCCATTTCAGGAGTGCTCTGTAAAATAGTTTATGTATATGCTACCAGTTGAAACGATATGGAGTTCTAGATCTATATACTACGAATCAATGTCGCCATCATCTTCTGATGCCAAGCTGAATTATTCCTTGTTGATCATGCCTCCCCCCTAAAATGGTATCTCAAGAATAAAAAGAAAACGCAATTGCTTCTCTTGCTCCATACGATCAAACACGCTGGCACTTAACTGGTATACCAACCACTACCAAGCATATCCAGAACACCAGATTTTATTCCTTCGTCAGCTTGCAGCTAAAAGCAGCTACATACAAATACTGCCCTGGTGCCCCCTCGTGCTCAACTCTCTACTCTTTTTTTTCTGAGGATGGCATCAGCTTGGCGCATAGCTTGTTGTATCTGCGCTACCGGCCAGGAAGTCTCTCTACCGCGGCAAAGCGGACAACAACTCGGCGGCCATTTCTACCCAAGCGTGCGCGTCCCTTATCCCCACCCGCCGAAAGTTCCAAGCCCTGATGTGCCACTTCTCTGCCCAAGTTGCACGCTACGCTACAATTCTGAAGCTTATGATTGGCTGGCACAAAGACTGTTCCATGGTGGATCTGACGCACGACCTTTTGGTAGTACGTTATTTAGAGTCGGCAGAATGAATAATCCTCTGCTTGCCTTATGTTGGTTCCTTTCAAGATGAGCGAAGGATCAGTTCTGCAAAAATCTGGCGCTCTGCGTGATTCAGCAAAATCGCAGCAAGTCCGTGGCAATTTGCATGATTGGACTGTTTCTATGCAATTTGCAAAAAAATTTGCACATCACTTACGAAAAAATCACATGACAAACACAACATAGGATTTTAGAGGGTTTGTGCATACGGCATACAATGTCTCACAAATCCACGAACTGGAAAAAGATGGCTCATGTTTAATATTGTGATGAACCATTGTAATGTTTCTAGAGTAGTTATTCAAATTTGCAAAAGACTACATTTTGGTTGGGTTATTTGCTAGAATATTCAGGTTAAGCAGTCTGACTGTCTTATTTGGGCGGTCTGACCGGTAGACTTCAACCACAAATGATAGTCGAAGACATGGATCACGATCGGTAGTCGATAGTCCAAACAGCCTTGTGTTGGACGGTCCGATCGGCAGATTAACCACGGCAGATCAACCACTGCAAGTTGAGCACGGCAAAACAACCACGGATGGTCGAAAGCTATAGTGCCTGGTCAATGGTCGATAGTTGCAGTAACCGGTCGATACTTAGAAGCTATAATGTCTGATCGGTAATCGGTAACTATAGACTTTGTGATCTATTGTTGTAGTCGTAGGCTTTGCGATCGGTTGCCGTAGACCTCACGGTCAATACTCGTAGTCTTCGAGTGCTTCAATTCTTGTATCCTTCGAGTATCTCGAGTACTCGTGTTAGATTGGTCAGTGGTGACCTGTCTATGCATGGCAGTCAGACTGATTTCTCCCAATGGCAACGGTCTGATCGGCCGGTTAAATCAGTCTGATCGTCTGTTGAGGTTCCAACTCGGGTGGTTTTGAGCTTTGTAATTTTTGAGTTGCAAGATGAGTGTGGTCTAACCTAAAATGTTTCATGTGTGCACAAGGGTTTAATATTTGGTTCTAGGCTTAGGATCAATGGTTTGGTTGCATACATTTTGCATTGTGTGGATTAATTATGTCATTTGATAACTTTGGGTATTGTGCTGTGATACATAACGGTTTGCTTATTATTGTTGGTTGTAGAACATCGTAGCTAGATCATGGTGAGGCGTAGGAGGACTGGGACTAGGCACAGGGTGGTGTTGAGGTCTAGCATGGTCAGGGATACGTTGAAGATGTCTGAGACTTGTGGGGTGGTTACAAGCCGGGACACCGAGAAACTGGAGCGGGAGCTACCAGTAGTGGATATGATGGGAAACGGTAAAGTAGACTGGGGCTAGGCTCAGGGAGGAACTGAGATGCTGTGCGGCCAAGGAAGCTGGATGCCATTATACACGAGGAGAAGCATGTAATGCGCCAAGTAACTTGGGTCATTTGCAAGCAAGGACGATTCGGTGAGATCCAGAGCGTGAGAGACTTGGCGGCAAGTCCCCGATTTGGCCTAACGGATAGACCCATTAGGTTTTGGTTCAAGTTGTGAGGCTATATAAGGGGAGGAGAGGCAAGAGTTAGGATTTGAGGATTTTGCTTAAGTCTTTGTGGTGGCTAGCCCTTCCTCCCTCCCATGGGTGATATATTAAAGTGATTAGGGTTAAGGTTTCTTTGTGTTGGAGCTTTATGTGTGTTCTAGTCTTAGAGTTCTGCTATCCTGAGAGATTAGCTGTAAAACATACCTCTCCAGGTGAAATGAATACCAAACTTTGCCCAAGGGAGTTGTACCGTGAATCACCTCATGTGCTTTTGATTTTCTTGAATTTTTTGTTTGGATTTCTTTTCTCTTGAGATTTTCTAGTGCCAAGGACGTATAACAGATGGAGATAATCTCAGAAAATATATCTTCACCTATCCAGGCTTTCTGGTAGCAAGGCCATCAAGAAACTCTATTTTTGCATGTTTTGATCTGTCATGTGATTTCTTGATCTAGGAGTTTTTAGCTTAATTTCGTTGGTATTCTAACTTGCTGTGATATGTAGGAATACATTCAAAGCCATTTTAGCCATCATTTACGCACGAGCAAGTCATATTTACCGATTTAAGTTTTTTTGATCGATTTTGATGCAATCCGTCTTAAAATTGGAAAATGTCTCAACTTTGGTAATGTTTTTCATGATCGTTTGTTGGAATAGGTTTGTAATATCCTAACAAAGATTCCTGAAAATTTTAATATCATTTGGATTTATGAATCAAAAGTTATATGGATTTTTTGTTTGTGAAACAGTATTGAAGTTTCTATTCATCTCCTGATTTTTTTTTGTCATATTTCGACTTGCTCGACCACTTTGGTTTTGACCGCTTACTGGTCGTCGACCATACTGATCATATTTTGACTTGCTTCGACCACCTTGGTTTTTGACTATCCACTGGTCGTCGATCACACTAGTCGTATTTCAACTTGGTTCGATCACCTTGGTTTTTGACCACTCACTAGTCGTCAACCATTCAGGTTTTCGGCCAATCACTGGTCGTCGACCACACTGGTCATTTTTTCCACCTTGGCTTTGGACCACACATTAGTTTTTCGACCTTTCACTAGTCATCGACCACGTTGGTTTTTTCACCACTCACTGGTCATCGATCACGTTGATTTTCGACCACATTAGTTTTCGACCGCGTTAGTTTTTTGACCACTCACTGGTCATCGACCGTGTTGATTTTCGACCACTCATTGGTCATTGACCATATTGGTTTTCGACCACTCATTGGTTTTCGATCACGTTGGTTTTTTGACCACTCGGTCATCAGCCACATTGGTTTTCGATCGCTCACTGGTCATCGACCACTCGAGTCATATTCTAACCACTTTAGCTTTTGATCAGTCGTAGCAGTACCGCAAATTCAATGGCGGTAGTACCACGTCTGCAGTTTCTTCGTAACGATTCAGTTCCTTGATTCTTTGGATCTTGAGTAGGGTTCCTATCCTAATATTTATATCTCTGTAGTTATGGAAGCAAAGAATAAGTGAATATTTAGCAAAAAAATTTTAGGCTCCTATTCACTTCCTCTATAATCACCATACTCGATCCTACACTACAGTGGTTAAAGTCACCAAACGATCAGTATGCAGCTATCTGCTATTGTCAACCAGTTTGTGTCGTCTGTGCTGTCTCTGACCAAATAAGCCAGATTAGACTTCAGAGTGGGGGGAAGCAGAAGGAAAGAAAACTTGTTGGGTCGGTGCCCACAACTACTTAGATGTTTCATCAGCAGTTGAGACAGTGGTTTCGATGTGCTCGCATGAAAGAAAACAAATTTCATTCTCATGTTCGAATGAAATATCTAAAAGGCAACACACGGTAAGATTTATGGCCTTTTTGGAAACACAAGAATTTTACAGAAAACTAGTAGGAATTTAGCATGAAGCAGTTCATTTCCGGCAGGAATAGGAAAAAAAACTCTCATATGCCAAATGGGTCGTTAAACCGACAAACAAGGGTGTCTAATAGTAGAACTATCAATGGTTGGCAAGAGAACAGAGAAGCAATCACCTGATCTTACTGCACACAGTTCTTACATATCCATCAAACCTTTTTCAGAATGAAGTCTGGCACGGCAGAATTATTCAGGAGGGAAAACTTTGGAGACGAAGGTTGATAAATGACCGAACTGATGGAGTAGCACACAAGTTAGAGAGGTTGCCGCCCAACATGTGCAGATGTCTCGAATGTTCTCAGCACAGAGGCTTGATGCATCGAAGCACTCGAAAGTTTGTTGCTTTTTGTTAAATCTGAGGTTCTTTGTCAACCACACTGGCCTATCAACTCCCAGCTGGTGATGTTCAGTCTCACTGTTAGTTAAGTGCGTCTACCACCATTGGAAATTCGCTTCAACAGTTGCAGCACAGCTCCCTTGCGTTCCCTTGCTATTGCGAACGCGACAACTTAGCACACTGTGTTCAATATAATTGGGGTTAATGCTTAGTACTACCTGATAACTAACTACTACAGGAGTATTTCAGGTGATGTTTGATTATCACTATTCACCAGTGCATGCGTGGCATTTAAAGGCCACAAATTGTAGCATAAATTGGCATCAGAGCATAGTCAAATATAGCATAAATTGGCGTCAGAGCACAAATTGTAGAATTCATTACGCGCCACAGTCTCGACCACATGCAATACATGCCCAATTTAGGTCTTGTTTAGAATGCGAAAAAAATTCATGGTTCCTACAAAAATTAAAGTATCTCATGTAAATTTTTTTATGAAATTACTATAAAATTCATGCGTTCCAACAGCCTATAGAGATTTCACGTGTCCCTGTCACATGAGCAGACTGAGAAAAATGCTCTCTCCCATAGTCAAATGTAGGGAATATATGCTCTTCGGCGTATCCGAGAGCAAGTACAGTTAAATTTTAGGTGCTTAGTACCAGGCTACCAGCTACCAGATGCCCAATAATGTTGGATCAATGCAGTAGTATTTAAGTACTAGCACTATTAGTGAAGGCACTAAGTGTAAACATCGTCTGGCTAGTGGCTTGATGCGACATGTTATATGTTTAGCAGTAAGATCATGGCTGTGGAAAAGCCTGTCAGAACGAGCCTATCCATTTGGACCAGCAGTACTCGATCGATCCAGTCAAGCGTGTGCAGAGCTGATCAGGTAGAACAGTCAACAGTGCAAGTGAGGTCAACTCTTCCCCTGTTAAGGGAGCCCCCACGCAGGCACGGCCAATGTACACAACAGAAGAAAAAATGTCAGATGAGTGTGCGTCAGAGAGAGAAATAGATAGCTCTTATCAGGGAGGCGAGGCTGTGACATGCATGACAACGGTTTGAAAAGGGTTACCTACCAACTCCATTGTATCTGGAGATCTTCCATGGCATCTAAGATAAGAACCTAATGTTACTTTTGCAAATGGATGGATGGTGATGGTAAGATGTCGCGCCACTAGCCAGTTCAGTTGGCTCAGTTCTTTCTGGATATACAATGGGCATGGCCTACTTAATTAATGCTCTTTTTATTACAAAGCTTCAGTCACTGCCTGCAGTTGATCGATCAAGTGTAATGTTGGGCTGGTTATTTGAGAAAACTTTACAGTACAAGTGATAATATGCAATGCAGCATTTCACTCACTATGCATACTGGGCTCGGATGGCTCACCTGACTAGCCTAGCTAGAAGGATGAAGATGGACACTGGCATGTGTAGCAATTGTACTTGTAAGACTGGTGATAACCTCATGAAAGTGATAAGTATTTGATATTGCTTATGTTTTGCTTGTGTTGATTGAGTTTGATTCTTGTTAAAATACATTTCGACCAATGCTTTTCTAGAAGCACCGGTCAAACCACTACGCGGCGGTTTGACCGGTGGAGTGTGACCAGTCAAGTGGCGATCCAGCTGGTTTGTCTTGGGCGGTTTGACTAGCTTGATGGCCGCGGTCAAACCTTGTTGAGGTTGCTAACATGGTTCTATGGTTTTAGTTGTAAGTCATGATGGTGTCTATGCATTGTCAGTCACGACGAAAGTCCATGCAAGTGCTAGTCATAGAGTTTCCACGCATGTGTTAGTCATAGAGTAGGTCTACACATCTGGTTTACCAATAGAGAGTCAAGTGAATGCCATTTGTTCTTACGGCTCCCCCCCCCCCCCCCCCCCCCGTTTCCAAAAAGTGCTACTGACATGTGAGGCTCATTGCCAAGCAGAGAAGGTAAGGAAGAGGAGGGCTGATATGTAGGGTCAAATTGGTGAAATGTAGATGATATAGCAAAAATGATGATGTAATAGCCACATCACTCAAAACAACTCACAAAACAAGCCTTAGGACGAGTTTGTATTAGTTTTCATATTTACGGTATGAATTCTGATATTGCACACAGGAGACAAAAATTAGATTACTGGTGTTAAAACAACTACGATGGATTTTTTTTCATATAATAAGAGTGTTCATATTAACTTCTTTTGGCTTCTACTTAGAGAAATCAGAAGGTAATATAAACATCTGGCTTCTCGAAACGGCTTCTCTACTCTTCTGGCTTCCGTCTCACTCTAAAGATAAAACAGAAAGTCACAAGCGTATCACGCACTTCACTCCTCTCGCTCTCGTTTTACGCATGCATCACTCCCTCACTTTTTCCATTGCTCGCATTCTCCTTCAAAAGCTGTTTTTTCAAATACTATACATTTTCAACCAAAAGGCATCAACCACAACTAATACGAACGTCCCAATGTTCGCAGCATCAGCTGCTATACATTAGCCTTACTAAACACTAAACCGGAAGGACCCCAAAACTTCGAGCATGAGGCGTGTCTTAAACATTTCAGCATCAAGGGACTCAAATTTCCTTGCCATATACTTCCAGGTACGCAGCAAGAAACAGAATACAGCATTTTGGAAGCATGAATGCGAACTAGATGTTCATATTCACAGGCCATACAACACCTTTCTACTGGTTATTAATTAGCTTGAGCATGGATGCATTCAATGGATGAAGTGCCATCCCTGCAAAATCTGTTTTTGCCTATAACAGGTTAAACAATGAATAGTTTACGTGCCTCAGTGACATCAAGCAGTATTTCAGCTTTTCTCAAGCGTGGACACACTCAAGTCCTCACTCAGGCAACTTACAATATTCTCTATACCTAGAAGTGGGTTCTGTGCCGGGAACGAACAACAGATAATAGAACTCTTTCAAGAAGCAGCGAAAGATACCTCAAAAAGTTGTCGAGGCCTATGTTTGTTCTACCAAGAACAAAGAAAAGCGCTTCCATCAGATCAGATTTTGTCATGAAGGTTAACAACCAGGTCATGTGCATCATCTAGCAGCCTCCAGACGTCTAGCTGCCCGGCCATGCTATTGCACTCTCGCAATATCTCATCCATGCTACTATACTTCTCGATTATCAGCTTCCTCCTCTGGAGGACACAAGCTGCAATAGCATAGAGCAATAAGTCATCGGTTGGTGGAGCACGCAACCTTATCCTTCCCCAGGTGGACCTCCCAATCCCGGCTCGTATAGCTGCCTGATCAGCCCACATAACCTCCCAAAGGCACACAGTCTGCTCAAAAGTGAGCTCCCTCCTGAAGAGAACCACTACCATTCTGTACACAAAGAAGCAGTCCTCGGCCTGCAACTTCTGCAGGTGCCTATACAAGTGTGAATCTTTACGCTTGATAATCTGGGAGACAATCTTCAACTGCCTTCTTATTCCAACCTCGTCAAGCCTGAAGTTGTGCCTGGCTTTCCTCATGAAACCAACAAAGCACCAAAATGCTTCATCCTCCTCCTCCATCACTGCAATTATTGGCGATAAGAGATCACTCATACCTTGGCAGTAACCAATTTCTGGATCATAGACCGCATAAGCTTCAAGAAGCCCAACTAATCGAGCAGCATGATAAATCATCCAGGGCTCTAAATGGTCGTAATCTTTCAACCCAACAGATGCTGCACACTGGAATGCTTTCTCTTTAGAGACTTCAACCTGGTTACGAGAGAACAAAATCCATTCCGTGTTCGCCCGGATAGCATCCAACCTTATAATTCGCTGCCATGTGGCAAAGTCCTCCGAGGTCCTGCTAGACTTAAAAAAGTCTGCCTTGAATGAAGTACTGCTATTAAATTTAGGGTCTGGATCACAATTCTCCTCAGCAGACACAGATATCCTTCCAGGGTCATCTTCATCAGATGATTCAGAATCAGAAGATTCTGATTCTGCTATGCAAGGATCTACACAAGCTAACTCACTTGTGTCTTCTTCCATACATTCTATAACAACACATATTGAATTCTCTGGTTGCTCGTCCTTGCTGTGTCCAGGCTTCAGCTCCTCGAGGGTCACAGAAGCCCTTGCAACATTGATATCTTCGAAACAAGGTGATTCTGATCCTTCAGCACTACACCCTAAACCAGAGCATTCCTCATTATTGACTTCATTTATCGCCTTCAATCCATTTCCCTTGTAGCAATTCAGAATTTGCTGGCACTGCCGCCTCAGCTTTTCATACTCTTTCCTGAACCAAAAGCCATGTCAATCAACAAATTCTTAATGGATTAGGCAGGATATTAATAACATTAGAATATCAGTGTCATTCTCTTTAGGCAATTACAAATTTACAATGCCGTTCTCTTTTGAAACTACTCAAGGGAGTAAGAAGACAATGCATGCTGCTGCGGTATTTACATCTTATTTGTTCTAGTCTTGCTATATGGAATCATGGTACATTGAGCCAAATGTTTATGTTTAATGCAAATTGGGCATTCAACCAAACCTATAAAGTAAAGGCCAATTAAATTGAAGAATACCCTTTTAGTTTTAGTCTTTTAGAGAAATGAATATGTTACCTTTTCTTGATCTTGATGGTATTCCTTTCCTCTTCAGAGCTATCTAATTCATAGCTGCAGATAAGAACCAACAAGGTCAGCCTCTGTGGATATCAAATATTGAAGTTGCAAAGCATATTAAAATAAGAAGCATATAACACAAACGTCTTTACACAATCGGAACAGAGTCTATGACAGCATCCTATGCTGAGAAGCCACTCAACATGTAGTATGGTATTTATAACATTTATCATCAGCCATAAATTGAGAGTAATCTTGCAAAATCACATTCTTATAAGATTGATTACTTATGCTTACTAGATATGGCCACCAGAGCACACTTGTTGCTCGTTACTACAAGATAGATTATCACAAACTTAAATAGTACTGAATCCTCCGTACACCACTTTGACTGGTTAATAAGCCATGTTCCTAATGTAACACTACATAAAAATGCCACCTAGTTTTCCAATAATGCAGACAAGAGTGTGACTGCAGCAGCAGCCACCATAGGCATGACATACTTAAAATGACACCTACCCAAGCTCATGTTCATGTGCACACGCACTTTTTTGCCGGATAAGTCTATCCTTGGTGCCTTGGTGATATACTATGCACAGTTGTATGCGCCTATCCACTTCCTAAAACATCCACCCATCATCTTGATTTGTGGGACAGCATACATTTCAAGTTCGGTAATACCAAATTTGGGTGTAGAAAATAACATGAATTAAAAAATATCAAAAGAGGCATGGTCCTCTACTACCAAAAGGAAATTGCATAGAACCTTGTGCACCTTTGGCTGAAACTGAATTATTTAGAAATTGGGCAGACCTCCAACAGAATTTTCCTCTTTTAAGTAAACATATCAATGATATCATTTATTAACAGCATTATTTATAACTGTGTTTTTTAAAAGGAAAAATGATCAGTTTACACTTTTAATGGCTTCTAAAAAAACTGCCACCCAAACAAGCATCAGCTTCGAGATTATTTATATTAGATGTAATATTAAAATCAACCATGCCAAAACTGTCAACCAATACCAACTGTTGTGCATAAACCGGTAATGTCTCAAGTTCCCATCAAAACCAATCTGGTAACATTTTGTTATGCAGCTCATTTAATATTATCTTGAAGAAGTAACTCAAGCAATCGATTATTCTGAATCTTGTTTTCACTTTTCAATTGACTATTTCATTAACCAACAAAGTGCTTTGGGATGTACTGTATGTAGCTGCAACATCAAATTTTGTCAAAAATATGAATGCTTATAAATTACTAGATGAAAAAAAGAGATCAAGTAACTTACACTCCTAGCAGGAAGGGCCAAACTTCAGCCCTAATGCCTGGTTCGATACCCTGGTACAATATAAAAGGGTCATTTATTACAGTAGGTTCAATTAGACTGTAGGATGCAGAACATTTTTCAGTAGTATAGATATGCCTATATCTTCAACCAAACACAATGGATAGACAAATAAGCTACTGTATACACATGCAGGACATGGGTGCAAATGAATAACTAAACTTACCCCACTGCGAACTTTCTTCAGAAACTTCTTTCCTCCATCACGAAGCTTCCCATTTGCTGAAAATAGACCATCCCACTTTTGACGAGAAAGTGCTTGTTTTCTTTTCCTTCGAGACCATGGAGATTTAATTCCACCTCTGAAAAAATATTTGGTATATTTTTAGCAAATGGCACAACCAGATAGATATGGGTCAACAAAACATAAAGTCAGCATACCAACTGACAGGCTAAATACAACAGTGACATACTCTGTCATGGTGTGCATACTTGATACTTCATCCACTATAGGATATAGCATTGTCATGGGCATGGGCTTTGGACCCAACCGGTTCATTATTAGGGAGTTAAAGATTAGTTTCTATTTGTTAGAGATATGATTAAAGATATGATATTAGTTTCTATTTGTTAAAGATATGATTAAGATTAGATTCTATCTGTTAGGAAGGAGCCAATCTATATAAATGGGCTAGTGCATGCTATTGGAATCAAGTAAAGAAATAACAAAGTCATTCTCATCTAGTCTCTCTCTCTCCCTCTACACCGAAGCCGCCCGGCCATCCCCTCGGCGGTGTTTACCCCCCTGTAAACTAAGCTTTATAATAATTTGGTATCCGAACCTCCTCCGGCGCCCTCCTCCATGCCAGGGATGGAAGGGAGCAGTGAGGTAACAGCGCTGCAGAAGGTCCTGAAAGCCATCAAAGATCTATCCCTCCGCGTCGACAACAACCATGCAAGCTTGAGAGATCGGGTGGATGGAGTTCACAACAACCTGGCCGATCTCGCTACCCACGTCCTGCTAGCATCTAAAGAGGGAATGGTTCAAGTCCTCATTAATGCTACTTCAGAGTTCACACCTTATGTGAATGCACAATACTAAATTCAATACGATAGCATGAGATCAAATCATATAACTGACAAAATTACAAACAATGAGTTGACTTGTACTGATCCTTAGATCATTCCGTGGTAAACACTGTCAGGAGGACAGCCGGGCGGTGTCGACTTGATTGGAATGAGGAGCATACTATAAATGAGCGAGAAGAACCTTGAAAGAGAGACTAGATTAATTCAACTTCATTGCTTACTTGCTTACTAAAATGAGATACACTCTCATCTTTATATAGATTAGATGGCTTGATCTTTAAGAAACTTATCTCTAATATTATGGAAATATATTATCCTGACTAATCTAATCTTATCTCTAAGGAAACTAATCCAACCAAATCGGTGGCTGCCATGTGAACAGTAACCACATAGCACTGTTCTCGTGAACAGTACCTTTGCACATGACAACTTCTCCCCTTCTCGATGAGCAACTCATCCTTGAGTTGCAGGGCGACGGCCACGGCTGCAGCCCTAGGATACCCCACGTAGACGAGAGGGCATGAACTTGACGCCACATCACGTGAGAGGACGTGAGCCAAACCTCGGCGACAATGGATGGCGATGGTGTGGACACTTTAGCGTGGCCCATTGTAGAGGAAGATGCTCGAGGTGTTGGAGTTTGGATCGAGGCAGCGGAGCATCTCCTGCCTCCCTGGAGTGCGACTATGGTGGGAGAGGTGCGACAATGTCGCGATACCACCCAAGGCACTCGACATGCTCCACACCTTTGAAGGCATGGACTCGGCCAGTAGTATGGAGGTGGTGGCCGTGGGATGGCAACAGCCTTCTTTTTCCATGGAGTCACTAGTCGTGTAGCCAAAGGCAATGCTACTAATGCAACTTCACTTGGAGCTTCCTTCTTTTTGTCCCTACTCCCTCGTTGCCATCATCTTCTTCAACATGCTCTCTACATTCTTGAGTCCAACGAGGATTTCTTCATAGCCAGCAACAATCTTGCCATAGGTTAACTCGACAATATAAGTCATGGTGAGTGGCTCTGATATCAAATGTAATCATCCTTAGATCATTACGGGGTAAACACCGTGAGGAGGACAGTCAGGCGGCGTCGACTTGATTGGGATAAGAAGCAGACTATAGATAAGGGAGAAGAACCTTGAGAGAGAGACTAGATTAATTCATTTTTATTGCTTACTTGCTTAATAAAATGAGATATACTCCTATCCTTATATATATTAGATGGCTTGACCCATAAGGAACATATCTCTAATATTATGGAAATAAATTATCCTAACCAATCTAATCTTATCTCTAAGGAAACTAATCCAACCAAATGAGTGGTTGTCATGTGAACAGCAACTGCGTAGCACTGTTCTCGTGAACAGTATAGCTGCACATGACAGATTAGTTTATCAAATCAACTTAATATGGTAAAACTTCCTCCTAGTTATTGTTTCCGAAAATTCTGTTAGACTATAATTGGGCAGCGCTTGGACGGGTTTATTATCCACTGCATGAACCAATTTTAATCAGGTTAGCTGTGTTCTACCATATTCTGAACTATACATGCATAGCCAAATCTACACTCATTTATAACATATAAATTCAAGCCCAAGTAGAAACTTTTAGTAATCAGGAATTCAGGAGTCAGGACTTACTAATGCCTAAGAGTCTACATAATTTTGTTGGAGCATAAGCAAAGATTTTGGAAATTGGAAGTGCATGTGGAAGTGTTGCATCTACACTAGGCCACATTTTATCAGAAAAGGTGACAGGACAAAAGAACATTGTTGTGGGCATTGTTTCACGGTTATCTGAGGCCCCAGGCCAGCTTATATGAAATGACTTCACTGAAAAGTGCAAGCATGATCAGTTTTGTATATCACTACATTGGTGAAAAAAAATAAGGTGAAAGGTAACATGACAAGAAGTAAAACTTAAATGTATGTAGTATGGACAGATCACAGGGGAAGAAAAACTGGAGTTGACGAAAGGTTCACACAAGTTTAAAAGGCTCATGATTCACAACGACCCATAACTCCATGTGAGTACAATGATCCGACCAATGTTCTAAAAACAGGTCCACTAGGCCGAATACTCGTAACAAGACGCCTCCCTTGTTACAAGTATGCAAAACCAAGTAATTAACAGGTTTAACAGGTCTAATTGCCAGATTACTCGGGATACTTAGGTAACAGGCCGGTTACAAGGTCACTTACAAGGTGGTAGATCAGTGGAGAACTGGAGATGTGGCTCTGCACATGAGGAGGCAGCCAGGAAGCGGCAGCTCTCTGCTCTTTGTGACCCTCGATGTGCTGTTTATTTGTGCTATTTTGCTTCTAGCACTCCCATTGCATTTCTATTCATTTCAGTATTGAGTGAGAGGAGCAGATAGCTGTGCAAATGTGCTAATTTAATTCATTGAGTCTTCTCCTTATTTCTAATCTTATATGCCATGGTTTAATTCTTCAATTAGCCCACCAAATCCAAATGGCTGGTTTTTCATGGTCATCATCTTAAGATTGCAAATTACCTACCTGTAGCTTTCAGATCATGTTATATTGAAACATTTTATGTCTATTTGATGGCATCCTGCTGCTACTACATCAAATGATATGCATTAGAATTTTGTTTTGATGATATATGAATGTATGTATATAAATCCACAATTTAAATAGAAAAACCGGTTACAAGGCCGATTACCATATACTCACTACAAGGTGAGGTGACCTAACGAGTACCTGTTACCGAGTTTTAAAACCTTGGATCCGACACATGGAAGAGTTATATAGACTTAGGAGGTGACTTTCAAAGTGTGACAGCTTCACTCCAAACCAAAGAAAAACATAACGTATTCAGTATCATTCATAGGAACTACGTTTGCTACCTTAGGGGACAGGGGTCGCCTCCAAATCACCAATCCACAACACAACATGAACTAACCCTTGAGCCAATTCCGCAAGCTGTAATTTGACCACTAGCAATATCACAAGACTAGAACAAAAGCCCATCAGACCTCAACTTATATACTTAACTAACTAAGCATGCCACTGCAATTACTAATTCACGCATGGTGGTGACAGCTGTTTGAATGCAAAGTCAATTCACCGTGCACACACAATAAGCCAAGCCATCACTCCACGTTCTACTCTACTCTAAGCTGCAATCTAAAACTTGACAGGATCGAAGCACATAAAAACCCTAACTTGAGCACCTAAGTGGCCTCCAGGCTACCAATTCCATCACAACAAACTAGGCCAGAGTCCACAGAATCAGATCAAAATCTCCCACAAGAAAAATCTTATGTAAGACCTGAAAAGGAGACATTTTTAGTCCTAAAGACACCGCCTTTCACCAATCCAAAGGGGGAAACCCACCGATCCGAGAGCGGCGAGGAAGACGCGGGCGAGGACGAAGACGAAGCGGCCGCCGCCGAAGCAGACACCACGGCCACCGAGCTCCCCGCCACCGCCGCCCCCGAGGAGGAGGAGGATGACGAAGACGCGGCGGCGATGAGGAGCGACCGGAGGTGGATCCACGACGACGACGGCGGGGAGGACGCGGCCGTCGGAGACGACGAGGACGACGGCGAGGACGAGGTGCTGGATCGCCGCAGGGCCTTCATGTCCCTCTCACCCACCAACCCCCCAAACCCACCCACCCAACCACTGCCCACCACTACCAGCACCAGCGCCACTCCCCCGGCCCCCGCCTCGGCGGCGCCATCCCTGCCGCCGCAGGATCTTGCCGCCGGCGTACGGCGTCGCCGTGTGGTTTAATTTAGTTTTTTTTTCGCTTTGAACTCTCTCTTTAAGCCACAGAGTAGAGAGAGAGCATGTGACGCCAATAAAAGCCACACAAGGAGAGGACACGGCGTTTAAACGGGTCCTGTTCGGACCGGCTATGTGGGGCCCTGCGTGTCAGTGAGAGGGCATAGATGGTAGACCTACCAGGCTACCACTGGGGCCATGTAGGCCTGTTTGGTTGCATGCATCCGGTTGAACCAGGCTGGCCGGATGCAGGGTCTCCTTGTTTGGTTGCCTGGTCGCTGGGTTCAGCCTGGCTCTGCTCATGCAAGATCCCCCCACAGCCAGGCTCTGGAGAAACGTGGGAATCGGGCGTTTCTGGGGAGCCAGGCTCGCGGGATGCAGGTGATTAGTCAGTTGATGATGTTATTAGTGTATATTAGTAAATATCAAGTATTATTAACGTGTTTTGAAGAAGTTTAAGATATAATAAGATACGAACATCTCATATAACATATCTTCATAATCATAATCATAATCTTATATTATTTTTATCTCATGCAACATATCTTCGTACAGGCAACCAAACAATATCTCTTCTCAGCCAGACTCTACTCGTACGTGAACCAAACACGATAGCGTTGCATGCGCTCAACCTGTCCCATAAGAGCCTGGCTCTCAGATACGAGCCAGGCTCTACTCGTACGTGAACCAAACAGACCCGTACTCTCCAGCATTTAATACTACTTTCATGAATTTTTAGGAGTTTTTAGGTCAACTTTTGAAAAAGTTTATCATGTTGGGTTCTTTTTCTTATGTCTTTGTATAAAGGAAATTGGGTTGAATAATTTGCCATGTTTGTTTTTAGTTTGTTTTTATGTGGTTTAGTTTTGGAGTAATCTTGCATATTGTACGACTACCTTTGTACGAGGTATTTTTATGTAGAGCTAGAGTTCTCGATGAATTTTAAGTTGTGTTACAATATCAAATTTGATATTCGAGAGACTTTTAATGCTTTTTTCCACAAATATTTGGTTAAAAGATAGTAGAGTGTTGAATTTTGAGTCAACCATTTAGATCAGAGGAAATCCACACGGTTGATTCAGGAGGAGCTCATGCTAGTTTTCTTAACCATTTTCTAAGCTATTCCAACGCAAATTTTGTGTAGACCATAGTGTGAGGTTACCAACGGCATGGGCGTCTCCCAGACGAATTGACTTTTTAGCCGACACGTTTAGCTCGTGGAATGTCAACTTGTCAATGGATCAGATTTTGCTCCACATAACCCAATAATTTTGCTTTCAAAAGACGAAAAAATTATTTCCCTTTGACCGACTCTTTGAACTGGTCGTTCAATCCTTTGGGAAACACGGTTGTAGAAAGACATCAATGAGCAACCAAAGAATGGTGAAAGCTGCACTTATTTTTACGGTGCACAGTAAAAACTGATATGCATTCATTCTCACGGCGTACTTACCGTGCACTCAGACTAAAAAGGTCGTGAAAAATTTTGAAAAAATTCTGGATATACTTCATGGTTTACTTCACCTATATATGAAATTTCAAATTCATTCTATGTTAAGAATACAAAAAAAGAAAAAAATTCTGACAAATTTAAACTCTTAACATTTGTTAGATTTTTCTCTTTTTTTACTCTTAATATAGAATAAATTTGAACTTAAAATTTTTTATATATGTAGAGCAAGTTTAGAAATACATGTAGAATTTTTTTCGGATTTTCTTGTGACTTTTTTAGTTTAAGTGTGCAATGAGTACACCGTAAGGATGAATGCATAGTTGTTTTTGCTCCAAACAATAGGCCATACACATTGATGGTAGATGCCAAAAATTGCTATGATAATAACGTACATGCCTTATCTAATTGCTACAAATTTTCTATAAAAATCATGTGTTCAAATCAAACATGTTTTGGAATATCTTATATTGTAGGCGAAATCATGTGATCGATTTTTATTAATAACAACGCCAATAAAATTTATTTTACAAAGATCTTCTGGTTTATATTAATAACACAAGATTAAAGTACATAATTGCATAACTTATTAGCTTTCTATAAAAGTTGGGTATTACATGTTAAACAATCAAATCCTTCTGTCTACTACATCGTTTTCCTCAATGGAGACTTCAAATCTAGTGGTATGTCATAATTGTTGACGATTATCATGACATGGACATTAGATTACCAAGGATCACCATGAATATATAGGATTTGCAACTTTATACAGAGAGAAAGATTTACTAACCAACATACAGGTGTAAAATACGCGGAGAAGTTACTGACATTTCTGAATGAAGTTATCATCGGTTTTGAATGAAGTTATTGCTAAATATTCACAATGCCAGAAAGTTAATAACGTTTTTGAATGAAGTTACCATCGTTAATGAATGAAATTACTGGCGAACACTTACAGTACATAGCCGGTGATAACTTTCTGGGGCGCAAAACTACGCGCACAGAATAGCGCTACCGGGTATACACACACACACACACATATATATAGGTGGAAGCACCCAATCCACTCAAACGTTTTTGCCAAAACCCCCCTACCGGTTCGATTTCTTTTTTTCCGGCCCCGCCTCTGATCCCCACCCCCACCCCCGCGCCGTTCCGCCTGCCTCTCCTTCTCGCCTCCCTCCCCGGCGGCGCCGCTCCCTCTCCCTCTCGCCTCCCTCTCCCTGTCCACCTTCTCGCCCCCGCACCGCCTCTCCGGCCCCCAGCGCCGCTCCAGCGCCTCTGCCCCCTCCTCCCCCGGCTCCCTCCCCGACCTCCCAGCGCCGCCCCCCGGCTCTCTCCCCGGCCCCCTCGGCGACGCCCTCCGGCCCCCGGCGCCGCTCCAGCGCCTCTGCCCCCGCACCGCCTCTACCCCAGACCCAACTAGGGCTTGGGCTGACGGTGCCGCCTCCCTCTCACCTCTCGCCGCCCTCCTCCCCCGGCTCCCTCCCCGGCCTCTCGGCACCGCCCCCCAGCTCTCTCCCCTGCCTCCCGGCGCTGCACCCCGGCCGGACATACTTGGCTCGGTGCCTCCAGGTGTAAGTGATTGGTGGGTAGCAGAAATATATTTTTCCATTTGTATTGTCTAATTTTATTCTCTAATTTGTTGTAGTCTTGTTGACTCCTGAATCAATGGGAATTGGCATATGCAGAAAAACACAATTTGCAAATTTGCAATTGATATGTATTGCTTACGGTGTAGATTTCTGGTCTTTCTTTTGATGTTTTTGTCCGGGAGAAATGCTCTGTTACCCTGGTGCTTATGCCAGTTCATGTGCTTCGCAGGTTTGTCGAAAATCTGAATGGTGGTGTTGAAAATCTGAATGGTGGTGAACAAAAGCTTATGCCAGTTCAAATTAGTAGCTTTATTTAGTGCATGAATAGTATCAGGCCTGTGGACTGTATGCAAATGGCTTGTAAGAATTTTTGGTTTGTGCAATGTAACAATGTTAGTTCAAAGATAATTGATGGAAGCTTGCTTCCAGCTTTTTCCAGTTCTGATTGGTTGTTGTATGTGAAATCAATGAATGGAAGAGGTTGCTAACCTAACTCTAACATGGCTATTCCAGTTCTTATTGGCTGTTGTTTCTTCTGAAAAGCTATTTACTTTACTTTAAAAAGTGCTTCATTTTGTATGACAGAAGAGAGCTCAGGAGCTAATTCTGGTAGAAGATGCCTTTGTTTGACTGACAGCCTGAATGGGACACAACGACAATGGATGTGTCAATTTATCAAGTGTAAAAAGAAGAGATCAACAATCTGTCATTGTTTTGTCTTCGTATTTCTTGGCACATTACAGATTCAAAGACACAACGACAGATTGTTGATGGCTCTAGGCTGGTAGTGGCACACCAGTTTCCTGAACCATAATCACAAATCGGTTGCATTCTTTTACAGTACTACAATGAAGTATTGAGGTGTAGTAAACATTTGCATGCCATTAGCACTAAACAGATACAACATTGACGCATCCATTGCGCAGCATCCCCAGCTTGGTTTAACAAAAGAGTAGGCTAGTAATGGAAGACTGCTTCATCAATAATAATTCATTCACATACATACAGATGCAAGAACCTCGTAATAGAGTGCGCCATTTACAATGCTAATTACTTGGCAATCAGACTAATAGATTGACCAGCCAGAAAAATAAAATAAACACCGTCATTTTAACCGTCACTCCGTCAGCAATAACAATGTTCCAAGATTATAGTGACCAGAATATGATCTGGGTGTCAAAAGCGCAGGAGTAGCACTGCCAAGGGATGCTCGCCGAGGAGTTGGGAGTCATTATTCCATTTGATCGGTACCCGTTTGTCTTTCTATTTAAACTGCTCGTCCTCTTTGGGCTTGGTTTAGATACAACAAACGCTTCTTTATCTTTTAGTAGGATGCTCACCAACTTCTTCTGGTCCTGCAACAATGCAAAAGTAATGTTAGAACACCAGATCGCGTGAGATTATTTTTTAATCAATAAGTGTGTTTTACTAAACAATTGCTACCTGGTATCGCCGTTTTTCCTCTTCTGTTCTCTGTTAAGTATGTACTCTTCTAGAACTGATACTAGGCGCCCCTGTGAAATGCATATGCGAGTCAATATATACTCAAAAAAGGGTCTACACTATTGCTGATCAGATTGTATACATACCCCATCATAGAGGAAGGGCTCATTTCTTGCATTTTCCCAAGCAAAGGTCCGGTTTATCAAGTTGCCCACCATAGCTGAGAAAGATATGGGTCTTGCATCAAAATCTGAATAACCTAGCATTCTTCAGTAACTATCCTAGTTCTATTTATCAAAACTTCCACAATATACTAGACAAAATACACTTCTTTGCCATGATTTCTAAAACATAAGTGGACCTTTTCTGCCGTAATTCCAGAAATTTAATTCTCGATATCATCTAATCTTGACTGGTAAGATACTCTGGATCATTAAAACAAATCACATCTGCAGATTCATCGAAACAAATTACATGTGCTGGTGCAAAACAATCAAAGTAATGTTCATATGCAATATACAGGAGCACTTGCCTCATCCTACTTGAGCACATTTTCCTGAGGCGGCGGCGGTCGTGGATGGAGGCGGTGGGTTGGGGGTGGCGCCGAGAGAGCCGAGAAGGATGGCGCCGAGGGAGCCGGGGCGACAGTGGGGGGCTGTGGAGGGCGGCGCCGGGGGAGGCTGGGGAGAGCCGAGGGGAGCGGCGCCACGGGAATCCGGGGAGGGAGCCGGGGGGCGGCGCCGGGGACAAGGGAGCCGGGGGAGGAGGGCGGCGAGTGGTGAGAGGGAGGCGGCACCGTCGGCCCAAGCCCTAGTTGGGTCTGGGGCAGAGGCGCTGGAGCGGCGCCGGGAGCCGGAGGGCGTCGCCAAGGGGGCCGGGGAGAGCGCCGGGGGGCCGGGGAGGGAGCCGGGGGAGGAGGGGGCAGAGGCGCTGGAGCGGCGCCGGGGGCCGGAGAGGCGATGCGGGGGCGAGAAGGTGGACATGGAGAGGGAGGCGAGAGGGAGAGGGAGCGGCGCCGCCGGGGAGGGAGGCGAGAGGGAGAGGGAGCGGCGCCACCGGGAAGGGAGGCGGGGAGGGAGGCGAGAAGGAGAGGCAGGCGGAACGGCGCGGGGGTGGGGGTGGGGATCAGAGGCGGGGCCGGAAAAAAGAAATCGAACCGGTAGGGGGGTTTTGGCAAAAACGTTTAAGTGGATTGGGTGCTTCCACCTTCAAAGATCCAGGCCGTTTGAGGTACATTCGACGGTCCAAATTCGGAGTTCACATGTTAGCACCGAATAGCCTGTTAGCATTGGATACGTTCCCATATATATATGCATATGTATATGCATATATGTATATGTGTATGTGTATACATATATATATATGTGTGTGTGTGTGTTTATATATGTATATGTATGTGTATGTATGTGTGTACATACATACATACATACATACATACATACATACATACATACATACATACATACATACATACATACATACATACATACATACATACATACATACATACATATGTTTGTGTGTATATGTATATGTATGTCTATGTGTATATATGTATATATTTATTGTATATGTGTGTGTATGTAACACATACGTACGTACATACATGTACGCGTATAATAACAGGGGCACCATAGTGCCCAGACTCCATGATTAAAACCTTCTATTCATGATTAAGACTTTTCATCCATGATTGAGATTTTCTATCCATGATTAAGACTTTCCATCTTGATATATTATATATCATTGCATTTGCACATATCTAAAAGCAATCTAAAGGCAGGGAGACATGATGCACAGACACTATACACACACACACACACACACTAACCGTGCACTCTAAAAAAATTCCGAAAAAATTTTATATGTACTTCTAAACTTGTTCTACCTACGTATAAAATTTTAACTTCAAATTTATTCTATGTTAAGAGTAACAAAAAGAGGAAAATCAGATAAATGTTGAGAGTTCAAATTTGTCAGAATTTTCTCATTTTTAGTATTTTTAACATAAAATGAATTTGAACTTAAAATTTTATGCATATGTGGAGCAAACCATGAAGTATATCTATAATTTTTTTAAAATTTTTCATGGCTTTTTTTAGTTTGAGTACACGGTAAGTGTATCGTAAAGGTGAGTGCATAGCATATGTTCATGTATGGAGCATACCTAGTGCAAATGACCTTTTCAGTGTAAACATACAAACACGAATTAGGGCCGACGGATCCACCTTCTACACCTCAAACCCGTGCAGTGGAATCCGTCAAAACTTAACGCCCTTTTACATATAACCCCCTCCCCCTGCGATTTCCCTCGTTGCCTCAACTCCCCCCAAGTCTTTCCCCAGCTGCCTTAGGGTATGTACAATGCAAGATGCTTATATATGAATGCTTAAAGAGAGAATATAGCCACATCATCAAGCACCCATGCAAAAGTTATTTCCTCCAATGCAAGCATCTCTTCTGTGGGTGCTTAGATGCTATATTATCTATTAATAGATATAGTTATACACATAAGTACTTACTAAGCACCGATGCTTATTTAAGCATTGATGTTTCAAAATAAGCACCTTATCTATCCTATATAGTAAGAAAAATCAGTTTTTCATTGCTAAGCATCTCTCTAAGCGTCTGCATTAGACATACTCTTAGTCTCTTTTCCCCTGCTGCCCACTCGCTCCCCCCGAGTCTTTCCCCGGTTGCCTCAGTCTATTTTCCCCCGACGCCCACTCGACTCACCGCCCCCCTTTTCAACCACCTCGGCGCCACCCCACCACCATCCCCCTGTGCCACCCCTCCATCCCTGGTTTGCTGGCCTCCCCCACTTGCGTCGCCAACCGCCGCCTCGCTCTGACCGCTGTGCCTCCCCACTCGCATCACCATACGTTGCCTCCCTTCGACCTTGGGTCCTCGCCGCCACCCCATCCACCATCCCCCGGCTCCACCACTGCATCGCCGCCCCCGGCGCCACCTGGGCTCCTTGGCGCCGCCCCCTCCACCACCCTAGCGCCACCCCCTCCCCTGCCTGCAGCACCTCCTGACGCCACCTTGAGAAATTTTTCTGTTGGAGAAATTGTCAGAGATCTGTTGCTAATAAATCGAAGAAGGAAAATGATGTGAAAATCGTTTGGCCTGAATACCAAAGTGTATAATTGTGCAGTGCCTTCTCTCTGCCCCCACTGTTGTTGTAGAATTAGCTTCACTAGGAGTAACTGAGAATTGTACGTAACTGAAAATGAATGGATTTATGTAACATAAGAATGCATGCCTCAGTTCATTTTTTTCCCTTTTCTTGTTTCCAATGGATGTAAGTTCTCTGTGACAATGATTGTTATGTACAATTTGATGCAATTATGCTATACTCCCATGCAAAATCTGATGACTGAATCTGTTGAATGAATTAGTGATTGCAGCTGACATTTATCCACTTGGCACCGATGATATACTCCCTAGACTGTAGCAAAAATTTTGTTTACAGGAAGCCTAGGTGCAACCTGATACTATTCAATGATTTGTTTCCAGAAGTTTGTGTAAGTGTGCCAAAGGCAGTCTTGGGGCTTCCAGAATTTTGAGATGTTATGAGAGATGTGTCATCTTTCTGCTGAATAATCCAATAATCACACTTTTTATAGAAAAATATGCACTTTTACATCCATGTTTTTGTCAGGGAAAGCTACAGCAAACAGAAAGATCATATGCACTTTTGCATCCATGTTTTTCTCAGGGAAAGCTACAGCAAACAGAAAGATCATATGCACTTTCTCAGGGATATGCACTAGGAGATGTTTCCTAGACAATGAACAGTATCAGGTTTTGTCCATGGCCATTTCAATCCATCCACTTGAAAGACAACATTGCTACATTCAGCTCTCACAAGCAAATATGAAAGCAAATATCAGCTTTCCCAAAAACTAGCAGTAGCAGCAGCAAACAGCAAATTTTAGAACAAAAAAATTAAGAAGCATATATCAGGTTGTTGCATGTAGCATACTAAAAAATGGGACATGGTGCAGTATCAGGCCTGAAAATACCTCATTGAGAAGGAAAAACTATATCCTAGTGAAAATACTGACATTGATCATTCAAGCATGTAGGATTCCAACATATCACTTAAAGACAACAACTGTACACATAGCATCACCATCAGTACACATAGCATCACAAACAGTACACAAGGAGGGAAAAACATAATGGATTGATTTAAGTATCAAGCATAATTGACAGGTGAAGTGAAACACATGCACACAAGACGATACTACGAATGGGATGCTTCCGCTCTTTTGCGGGGTACCAAAATGAATTACTTGGTGGGAAGATAAACTAATCTGAGTGATAGAGTATGTATCAACGCTTTCTTATCTTATCAATGCCAATGCCACGCTCTCATCGGTCACAAATTCCATGCCTACTTCGAATTCTATAGGTGATAGAACGACAAATTGAGACAAGATACTCATAACCTTAGTGAGCATAAATTCTACATGTGATAAATTACCGTATACTTGCTTGAGTATGTCATGTATACTTTTCGGGTAGTCCTTGGTGGGGTCGAAAAAGAGGTAGATCCTCAGCTCCCGGTCGCACTTCCCATCGGAGAACACATTCGTCTGCAGGACAACAATAGCTGCAATGCAAGAAGCAAATTGATCTCTTCCATTAACACTGCAGCAAGAAAGCAGAGCAAGCACATGGAAGAAACTAAGATGTAGTTTAATGCAATGGAATGGTTGTGTGCATAGAAGGCGGTGACGGGCGACAGTTGCGGACGGTAATACTGTCGGCGGTGCAGTGGGGGAGAGAGGGATTGGCCAGTGTATGGAGATGCCAGCGGCGGATAGATCCGAACTGAGGCAGCGGGAGTTGAGGCCACGAGGGAAATCACGCGGGGGGTTATGTGTAAAAAGGCATCAAATTTTGAGGAATTCCACTGCACAGATCTAAGACGTAGAAGGTGGATCTCTCAAAACTTAACCTCCTGTTACACACACATCTATAACGATTTGGCAAAAGTTAATGAATGCTAATGGGTTTGTCTGATATATTATATACCATTACGTTTGCACGTATTTAAAAGCAATCCAAAGGTAGAGAGGCCTGATGTCCAAACACCATGGTGCCCTATTTCAGTATTTCTAAATTTTTCACACACGATACACAAAGAAAAACTTATTTTAGACCATGGTGCTCAGACATCATAATGTCCTAGTTAATTGTACTATACACACTTCATGTGTCTTAGGATTGATCCTTAGCGTCCTTAGCGCTTAGCACTTTCACCTTCAAGCAAAATCAAGTATGGCCTACTTGTATTCCTTTGAGCACCAAAGCAGGCACCAAAAGCACATTGACCAGTCAGGTCTTCCAGACAATTATAACCACTCCATTTTCAGCAACACCTTTACCTTTCTCTTTTTCGACGGCCGCGAAAGACGAATTATATCTTCTGATCTTCTACTACTATGTGTAAGCAATTCCCACTTAGCTCACACAAATTCGGCCATTTTTCTGCAGATGAAGCAGGCAAATAAAAATTGCCAAGAACGGCAAGAAGAACCCAACAGCAGCAACGAGCCAACGACACGGCTGCTCATGCAGCGAGCAACGTGTCCCCTAGACCAAGACCAGACTTCTGAATCTTCAGTTTTATATGAACAAAAGCCTTGGCCACAACATGATGCACAGCAAATTTAACATGGCTATGTATATGATAATAATAATGAATAAGGCTAGATTTTAGAGTGCCCTATATTCTAGGCCATGTTCTTTTGCTGCATGCTCATGTGAGGCTTGAGAACAGTCACATGAACCTGGGATGTTAGGTTAGGTTAGGTTCTTGCAAATTGGAGTGCAGAAACTGCAGTGCCATCATGTGTTCCTTCTTCAGAGATTGCTGTTGCTGGGAGCAGCACATGGCAGCGGTGCATGAGGACCATGGCTGAAATGCAGATATGTAATTCAATTGGCCGAATTGGTCGGTGCGGCCGGCCGGCCGGCCAGCCAGCCGATGGCAGCACGAGGGCAGCCATGATCCATCTGTAACATCCCCCAAATTTTTCGTAAATTTGAAAAACAATTGAATTCCCAAATTCTTTTGCAAATTCTCAAACTAGAGCCTAATCCTCACCAATTACTAAGCAAATCACGCACTAATCTTAAAGCAAATCTCCTCCCCTCCACCTGTTTTTGCGCGGCACTGTTCATCCCCCGAAACTACCCCGCCGCCTGCTCTTTTCTTTGCCACCGCGGGGCCGTTCTCGCGCTTTCCCCACGCCAGCGCACCCCTGCCAACTCGCCACCTCGCCCTTCGGAGCCCTTCCCCGCCAGCTGCCCTTCCCGACGCCTCTCACCCCGTGAGTCACCGCCGCCATGGTCCTCCTGGCGCCGACCCCTCTCTAGGCGCATGTGAAAGCCAGAGACTCCTCTAACCTCTCCTACCTCCCTGCGAAACTCCCTGCCCGCCGAATTAGCTCCTGGTCTCTTCCATCGCCGGTAATGGCCGAAAATCCCTACGGTGCCCTAACTTTCAATTCTTGTACTCCGGCCAATGAGAGTCCAATCCTTCTCTCCAGTAGCACTCCTGAGCTCCTAGGAGCCTTCCCCAAGCATTGCCTTGAGCCCCCGAGCCCTCTACTTTCCTACCTCCGAGCTCCTCCGCCCGGTCATGGCACCTCACCGTGGCCGGCCCAATCCGAGTCCCCCGAGCTTAAGCCAACCTCCCCATGACCTTAACCAAACCCTAGTGATGCTCAAACACTGGTCCAATTGCCCTAGGAAGTCCCCTGGTGACCGCAGTTTCCAAAGAGCTACAAAAGAGGAAGAGCTCGCCACCGGCGAACGCCGCTTCCCCGGCCGCCATCGACCCCAAAAACGGGTTCCCCAGACCTCAAGCTACCCGACCATGGTCTTGGTTCCCGTCGCAAGCCACCGGACCGCCGTCGCCAGCTCCCGCCGCCGTCCTCTGTTTCCTCTGTGCGCGCGCGGGCCGAATGGAGAAGGTGAACAGTGCGCCTGCACTGTTCATCCGACCGGACCAGCCGAACTCGGCTGGGTCGAACCCGCTCGCCCGCACCAGGCGCGTCCGACCGGGTCAGGTTGAGTTGGCTGTGTCGAACCGTCTCGCCCGAACCCGATGAACAGTACACCGAGCCCAATGAACAGTAACTGACCCAAAGTCCAAAAATTGATGTTTGTACTCCCCGGATCCGTTTCGAGCCCACCAACCCATTTCTTAGCTCCAAATATTCATACCAAGCCTCCAAAAATCCCAAACCTATTTTATTTGAATTTTAATTGAATTTATTTTGTTATTTACATTTCTTTATTCCTAGCTCATTTTTCGTCGAGCGTGGAATTAAATTGATTTTCTTTATTTTTACGCTAGCACGTGACGTCGAGGATCAGCTAATTCAAGAATACGAAGCCTCGGATCAAGGTCAAGGCCAAGAAGATGAAGAATACGAAATTGTCGAAATTATAAGTCCGCAAGGCAAGTCACATGTTTTTGATCATATTGAATCCCATTAAATTACATTATTTATTTAATGTATTTTCATTATTGATAGTTGCGAACTGATAATTGCTTAAAACAAAGATTTAGAATGGCATGCTATCTAGATAATCCTACCACTGATAAATAGCCCTGTTTGCCTTGATGGCCATATTCACCTTGACAACCTTAGTAAGAATTAACATATGATATAAATGTATACAAGATCATTTCATTCAGTATGATACACTACTAAGTGACTCTGGCCGTTGGCCGGTAGGTTTGAAAAACCCGGATCTAGGGTAGGGTGGTATGGGACGCCGTGCCCTAGACCGGAAATGCTGGTGGGCAGTGTGGGGTAAAGGTGTTGCGCGAAATCGTGCAGCGGTTTCGCCCACTGCTGTACCCTTCAACGTGTCACACTACTAAGGTGTGAGCCGTGGGCTAATAGAATTGAAAAACCCGGAGAGGGTAGGGTGGTATGGGACACCGTACCCTAGGCCGGTGATGCTGGTGTGTAAGTTAGGGTAAAAATGGTGTGGAGGTCCGTGTAGGACTTCGTCCACCGCCTTACCCTGAGCCTGAGGCTGCGGACCTCAGGAAAAGTATAAGGGCAAGAACCTTGTGCCAAGTAAAAGACACAGAAATCGCCCAACCACAAGTGTTGATACGTCAACCCTGGTCTAGTAGCTGCTCAAGTTCGATTGAACCTCTACAGACGCAGTCTGGAGGCACCGTGCGAGTCCATACGGAAGGGGCTGAGTAGGGCCGTATGGAAGTTGGTTATGTTATGTGAACAATCTGACCGATCGATCTGAACCTCGATCATGAGTTATGTGAGCCGCACAATAGTAGGCTGAGATAAGTCAGAGGTATTTTGAGCTTACTGGTGTAAGTCAGAAGTGGCCTGGGCTTATTGAGGAAGTCTACTAGGTAGAGGCTATATAAAGAATTGAGCAGCGAAAAGCCATATTTTCTTAATGCCAGACGTGGGTTAAAGAAATCTTGTGGGTAAAGAAGGGCAGCTCTGCAGAGTGAAATGAATGGTATTCGAATACACCGTGCTTCCAGTTAATGAAGCTGTGTTAATTGGGTGATTCCAAAAACAAGGCATAAGTAGTGTTTCTGATGTTGTTAAATTGAGTAATGATGAGATTTTATCTGATAACAGAAAACCCCTGATCTTAAGAAGAAAATGTTTTACTTTTAATTGTTTGCAAATAAAACTGCATCCACTTCATAATAAAACCACTATACACCCTCCACCCGAGAACCCTGGCAATTAGTTATATAGTATTTCCACATGTGATTTGCTGAGTACGGGGTGGGAGTACTCAGGCTTGCCGAATTTTCCCCCAACAGATACCAGAAGAAAAAGGAAGCAATTCAAGATTTCGCATTAGGGTTACGACCGCACTCAAGCGTTCCTGTGGAGTTTTCTTCGGCTCTTTTGTATGTAAGTTAAGTTTTGGGCTTGAATGCCCTTATTGTCGTTAAAGCTGGCCATTAGGTCTTACTTTAATCCAATTAACTCTTTTTAAATGGCTTGTAAGCAGGCATGATACACTGTTAAGCCGCAACAGAACTCCTGGGCTGTTGCTGGCCGTACGACGTCCCTGTACCCAAAAATTGGGGGCGTTACACCATCTCCCTGCATTCAATTCTGAATGTGTCCATTGGTTGGACTACCAAATCATGAGCAACTCTGTGCCTGTGGAAAAAGGCCGAACACGTCGGCTTATTAGTTAGTTGTGCGCATCGGCGTTATATGATAATAACTTAATCAGTTATGCACATCGGCGGCTCCACGGTTAAGACTACCTGTTATGACATGAAATGTTACAGAAGTACAATTCTCATTGGACAGCCTTTTGATTAGATGGTTAAGGTGAGCATGTGTGTGAGAATTTAGTTGGATAGCATAACCGGCAAAGTACAGAGGCGAGTGTCAGGCAACGTAACTAATGCATGGTTTATGTTAGGTAGAAGGATCATGTTGCTAATCAATCCTCGTTTCCCCTACCTTGGACGTACAGTTCTTAACCGTGTTGCCTGGGTAAATTCGTGTTCGTGCGGTACGTTCAGAAAATATGAAATCTGAGACCCACCTGTGAACGATTTTATCCCGCTTGTTTCAGCTTCAGCTTCTGACTTATTATTTTCATTATTCATAAATTTCGTTTTTTTCTGAACTTTTGACTTTTTTAGCTTTTTCCCGGTTCTTTTTTTCCCATATTCGTTTGCGTTGTCCATGATGAGTTAGCATTTTTTTCTTCTATTTTTAAATTTACTTACACCAAATAAGTCACCTTCAGCTACAGTGAAATTTCAACCACTATAGTGCAATTTCAGTCATAAACCACAGCTTTTCAGCCATTTTCTTCCAACCCTAAGCATGGAAGTCAAGCAAAACTCAGTATCAAGCATGACCACGTTGCAATTGTAAATGCCTAAGCATGGAAGTGTCATCAGCCCCTTGCAATTGCAATCACATATTGTTATGTGTCAAGCAGCTGAAAGGAGGCCTAAAGAGCAAAACTAGTGCTGATCTGAAGTTCTGAGCTGTAAGTCAGGCGTGCAAATGCAGGAAAATATTTGCAATGCCTTAAGACGGAAACTTGGATGGAACAATATATAACAGTAAAAACAGACACAGATACTGACAACTGATCTAGACTCCCCCAAAAAGGTTATTTTCTCAACTGTAAACTGAAAGTGTTCGAAACACATTACTTTGAAATCTGAATAATGTACTACATAAGGGCTCAGGTTCTCCTTACAAAATATCCAGGTAGGAGTAGGACATCTGCAAGACTGCAACTATGCAGGCCCTCTGCGTTATTTATTTAAGAAGAAAGCTCAGAGCTTCACTTGTTCTGCAACATTGACACCAGTGCTGACCTTGTCAGTTCCAAGTGAATTTTCCATCTTGAAGTGAAACCATCTCAGTAGGCAGCGCATCAGATGAACTCTGCTTGTCTGGAAAAGCTTTATATGCAGATGAGTTGATCACTGAACACCTTTGAACTGGCACAAAGCGTTGGACTCATAATTGGAATTTGGGACATGACAGTAGCAGTGTCAGGGGCCTTCGACCTCAAGGCGTGGCGATGGGTTGCCGTCCGGCTAGTCCGGCCTTGACGCCGGCCAGATTCCTCCGGAGAACGGCTCGCCAGCGGAAGGATTAGGGCACAGCAGAGAGGTAAGACGGAAGAGAGATAGATTCCTTTATTAATTCTTCATATCCCTAACATGAGGTTACAAAGCTATATTTATAGGACATGGACCCGGAGGAGTTTTGCTCCCAGAAGGTCGAGTCCGACTCTGATATAAACTCCTAAACATTAGAATCCTTATTAAACTAAGAAACGGGCAGGCGCAGCCAGCCTACGGCTTGGTTGTCCTCCTGCGATGATAGACTATAACATCTCTCCCCTCCTCGCGAAGCAGCTCGTCCTCGAGCTGAAAACTGGGGTAAGACTCCTGAAAACGGGACAATGGAAGCCAAGAAGCGTCTGCAACCGATGTTCCGGACCACTGAACAAGAAGATGGGGCTGTCCTTGGCGACGTTGGAGCTTCAGTACACGCAACGGTGTTGGCAGCACCCATCCGTGATGTAGGGGCGGCAGTGGCGGAGGAGTTGATGGGGGCTCTCCCTGAAACTTCTTTAAGACGCCAACATGGAAGACATTATGCAGTTTTGCCGACTGGGGAAGGTCCAGCTTGTAAGCGACAGTGCCAATCCGGTCAAGAACTTTATAAGGTCCAAAGTATTTGGGTCCCAGCTTGCCGCCCCCTGATATCCCCAGAGAAGATGCCAGCCGGTGGAGGAGACGCAACCAAACCCAGTCACCGACAACAAAGGAAACGGCACGGTGGTGTTGATCGTAATACTTCTTTGCATATTCCTGAGACTGAAGAAGACGATCGCGCACATCCTGAAGAAATTGGTCCCGATCTAGCAAGGATGCTTCGACGGCCTGGACTGTGGCTGTGCCTTGGTCATATGATCGCAGTGTCGGCGGATCCCTGCCATATACCACTTTGAACGGAGTCTCACGGAGTGCTGAATGGTAAGATGTGTTGTAACAGTATTCCGCCCATGGCAACCATTCCAACCACTGACGAGGCCGATCGCCCGTCAAACAGCGCAAATACATGGCGATGACCTTATTGACTGCTTCCGTTTGACCATCGGACTGCGGGTGGTAGGCTGAACTGAGATGAAGCCGAATGCCTGCAAGACGGAATAGATCTTGCCAAAAGTTGCTTGTGAAAACCGGGTCGCGATCGCTAACAATTGATGATGGAATCCCATGAAGGCGCACAATTTCATCAAAGAAAACTCGGGCAACCGTTGTAGCGGAGTATGGGTGAGCTAGTGGAAGAAAATGTGCGTATTTGGAGAAGCGATCAATGACGGAGAGAATTACTGTTTTGCCATGAACACGGGGAAGCCCTTCAATAAAGTCCATTGCGATATCTGACCATGGCTGAGTTGGGATGTCCAATGGTTGAAGGAGACCGGCCGGGTGGAGATGTTCAATCTTGTTTCACTGACAAACGAGGCAAGTCCGCACAAAGTCTTGCACCAATTTTTTTGCACCAGGAATGTGAAAGCCTTTCCGCAAGCGGCACAATGTTTTCTGGGTGCCCTCGTGAGCTGCATGGGCTGAGGTAAGTAGGGACTGCACCGAGGGAGACGAAGCTGGAACAAAAACTCGACCAGAGTGCAGAATGAGGCCGTCGCGAAGAGACCATGGGGTACTTAAAACGCCTGACTCAATCTCGGTCCGAAGCTACTGCAAGGAGGGATCAGTCAACACTTCATTGCGCAGTTCTGGGAATATGGCAAGAGAAGGTGACGAGAGAACCAGCAGGCTGGACGGAGAGTAGTCACGGCGAGAGAGAGCATCAGCGACGGTGTTGAGGCGGCCCGGGCGGAATTCAATTGTGAAATCATATCCAAACAGCTTGCTGACCCAATGGTGTTGCGGAATGGTGGAGAGGCGTTGATCCAATAAGAACTTTAAAGTGTAGTGATCCGTGCGAATAAGGAAAGTACGACCCCATAAGTACGGTCTCCAATGGCGGACTGCTTGGACAAGGCCAATTAGTTCACGCTCATAAGCTGGCAGTTTAGAATGGCACGGTACCACTGGTCGGCTGAAGAAAGCAATCGGTCCCAAACCTTGATGAAGAACGGCTCCAATCCCAGTCCCTGAAGCATCGCATTCAACAGTAAACTGTTTAGTGAAATCAGGCATGTGTAAAACCGGCGCTGTGGACAAGGCCTCCTTGAGAGCTTCAAAGGCTTGTTGAGCCTCGGGGGACCATCCAAATGCTTCCTTCTTAAGAAGATTTGTGAGGGGTGCAGCGATCTTGCCGAAACCTCGAATAAATTTGCGATAATAGCCCGCAAGACCTAAAAATCCCCGCAACGCTTTGATTGTTTTTGGTTGCGGCCATGCTGCAATTGCATGTACTTTCGAAGGACCCATGGCCACACCTCCCTCTGATATGACATGGCCCAAATAGGAGACCGAAGAGAGACCGAAGGAGCACTTGGATTTCTTGAGGAATAGCTCATGCTGTCTTAGGAGGAGAAATACCATGCAAATGTGTTGCAAATGTTCTGCCCAGGATGGACTATAGATCAAAATATCGTCAAAGAATACCAAAACGAAGCTTCGTAAGTATGGCCGGAGAATAGCTTGCATCAAGGCCTGAAATGTCGCTGGAGCGTTCGTCAATCTGAAAGGCATAACCAAAAACTCAAAAAGACCTTCATGTGTCCGAAAAGCTGTCATAAAGATATCATCCGGGTGCATACGGACTTGGTGATACCCCGACCGAAGGTCTAACTTGGTGAAGAACCGGGCACCCCGTAGTTCATCCAAGAGCTCATCGACCACTGGAATTGGAAATTTGTCTTTGATTGTCAATTCATTGAGAGCGCGATAGTCAACACAGAAACGCCAAGTGTTATCCTGTTTCTTGACTAGCAAGACCGGAGAGGAGAAACAGGAGTGGCTGCGACGAATAATGCCGCGCCGAAGCATGTCAGCGCATTGTTGCTCCAGCTCGTCCTTTTGGTGGTGTGGATACCTGTATGGTCGGACGGATACCGGTGCTGCCCCCGGACGTAAATGAATTCTGTGATCTTGTGGCCGTGCTGGTGGAAGCCCCGATGGTTCCGTAAAGAGATCAGCAAACTCCTCTAGGAATGGCTGCAGCTGGTCCTGACCCGTCTGGACCAATGCTTGCATCGGCCGATTCTTGGAGAGTCCCTGCCACTGAACCCGTCTGCCGTCGAGCCAACACATCATAGTCAGTTCATCAAAGTCCCAGCGGATTGGTCCCAAAGTCTTCAACCATTGAACGCCGAGGACAATATCAAAGCCGTCCAGGGGAATTGCATAAGCTGTGATGGAGAACGGGGTTTGGTGGACTGATATCTGCAACTGAGGACAAACCCCCGCGCATGCTAGTTGATCGCCGTTGGCGATTTTGACGCGTAGGCCATGGGATGGAAGTAAGCACACCTCCGTTGCTTGGACAACTCGGGCGCTGATGAAATTATGGGTGGATCCCAAGTCGACGAGCGCGACGAAGTGTTGAGTGCCAATTGTCACTGATAACTGCATAGTTCCTCCATTGGATGCTCCAGTGACAGCATGCAATGAGATTTCCGGCGAAGTAGTCTCCAGGTCGAGCGCATGCAGACCCGGCGTCTCGTCCTCTGAATCTCCATCTTCATTCATGTCGATGTAAGTGAGAAAAGGTTGCTTACAGTGATGGCCGGGCTGGAACTTGTCGTCGCAATTATAGCACAATCCCTTGGAGCGACGGTCAGCCAATTCCGTTGGTGTAAGGCGCCTAAACGGTTTTGCTGGACGAGGGCCCGGCACAGGAGTTTGTGAAGGCATCTCCTGGGAACGCCCTGGAATTGGTGTCGATGGCCGCTGAAAAGAACGCCCAGGACGATGGTGTGGATTGGAGTCGCCCACGGTTGTTTGCGCACGACGCTCATATGCGCGGGCGAGGCTCATGGCCACCTGTAAATTTGCCGGCTGCTGTAGCTCAACATCCGTTCGCAGAGGTTCCCGAAGGCCAGCCGTGAAAATCTGGACTTGCTGCAGGGGTAATAAACGGTCTGCACGGCAAAGGAGTGCCAAGAACTTGGTCTGATACTCACTGACTGTTCCCGTCTGGTGAAGTCGCGTCAATTCTCCTAAAGGGTTGCTTCTGATGGGTGGTCCAAACCGCATGTGACAAAGGTCCTTGAATTGATCCCATGTAGGTTGGCCGTCGTCGCGTTCTAATTGAAAATACCACTGCTGAGCAATTCCCGTAAGATGGTAAGAAGCAAGCCATACTTTGTCCCCTTCTTCGGTCCTCTGTCCGCGGAAGAACTGGTCGCACCGATTAAGCCAAGACAGGGGATCATCGGAGCCGTCGTATGTGGGAAATTCCAGTTTGTGATAGCGCGGAGCGCTTGGAAAAGGATTAGGTGTTGGCTGGAATCGAGGCAGCAGAGATGTGTGTGGCGGCAGAGCTGGCTGTGGATACTCTGTTTGTGGCGGCAGCAAAGATGGATGGTGAGAAAACCGCGGTATGGATGGAGGCGGACGTAGCATGGAGTGGACCGCCGATCCCTCTAGGGACTGCGCTGTTGCGGCCGAAGCTGTATAGGCGGCGGTGAGGGGATCCCCTGGAAAAGCGGTGGAGATGTTGGTAATTGGCGCGGAGGAGTTTGCTGCAGATGGAATCGGTAATATCCCCGGCGCCGAGAAGGAGAATCCACCCTCAGATTCAATGGCGGCCAGTTTGGCGCTGGTAGCGAGGCTCTGTCGAGTCAGATCCGCGATCGTGGACCGCATCTTTGCGTTTTGCTTTGCAATTCCTGCCATCTGATCTGCGTTTTGCTTTGCAATTCCTGCCATCTGATCTTGGAGTGCCTTGAACATAGCCGTCACCGAGTTCGCTTCTTCCCCGGAATCAGAACCAGGCATAGCTGATACCAAGTTGTCAGGGGCCTTCGACCTCAAGGCGTAGCGATGGGTTGCCGTCCGGCTAGTCCGGCCCTGACGCCGGCCAGATTCCTCCGGAGAACGGCTCGCCAGCGGAAGGATTAGGGCACAACAGAGAGGTAAGACGGAAGAGAGATAGATTCCTTTATTAATTCTTCATATCCCTAACATGAGGTTACAAAGCTATATTTATAGGACATGGACCCGGAGGAGTTTTGCTCCCAGAAGGTCGAGTCCGACTCTGATATAAACTCCTAAACATTAGAATCCTTATTAAACTAAGAAACGGGCAGGCGCAGCCAGCCTACGGCTTGGTTGTCCTCCTGCGATGATAGACTATAACAAGCAGTATGCAACGAGCATTGCGTTTCTTAAGTATGGAACTATAAGTCTATAACAATTAACAGCAGAAGTCCAATCTAAACACTTGTTCAGCAATGCCACTAAAAAGCTGAAAACGAGGGAGTGTCTGAAACACATTACTCTTAACAATATACTAGCTCAAGTTTCCCTTATAAGTGATCCATAGAGGAGGAATGCATATACGCAAGAACCCTGCATCTTTTATTTAAGATAAAAGCTTCAAGCTTAGATCTCCAAGGGCTTCACTTATTCTGCAACATTGACACTGCTGCCTTGTCAGTGAACCAGGTGAATTCTCCATCTTGAAGTATAGCCCTCTCAACAGGCAGTAAATCAGATGAAGTCTGCTTGTCTGAAAGTGCTTTCTGCACTGCACCAGCTTCCCCTGCTCCAGTGACCACCATTGCGACATATGCAGATGAGTTGATCACAGGAAATGTAAATGTAATTCTCTCTGGTGGCGGCTTTGGAGAATCCTTGATGTAGGTGACCCACCTCTGGTTCTCATTAAGAAGAGGGTGGCCTGGGAACAGAGAGGCAATATGGCCATCAGGCCCCATTCCCAGAAGCATGAGATCAAACCTGGGAAACCCAGTTGCTTGTGACATTGCAATCACGCCATTCTTAACAAGTTGCTTCAAGCAAGTTTCATAGTCATCAGCTGCTCCCTCAGCTGACAAGGCATCATTTATAGCATAAACTTGGCCAGTAGGAATTGGCACCTACAAAGTTGAAAGAAAGCACCCAGTTAAGTACTTTCGAATACAGAACAAATTACACAGACCTGTCAAGTGAAAACTCATGATAATGGAATAGCTAGACATAAGAATGCATCTCTGATCACAACTTCAACAAATTCTTACCTAAATATGTACACTTTTATTGATGTTATCGCCCATTTCTCTAGAAACACCAGTGTAGTAGATAAGGTCATTTTTTTTATGGTATATTTTAAGAGCTTGGCACATATTTGAGCATGAATACATCCAAGTGGACTATAGAAACCCAGTGTTGAATAAAATGTATCATCGTTGCTGATTTGCATATGCTTCTCTAGAGAGTGGTTTTGCCACATATACATGCATGTCCATGTACATCCTCCTCCGTTGGATTCAGCTTCGAGATTCACGCCTCTCTCTCTCCTCCACTCCCTTTCTCTACTTCTCTCTCTCTCTCTCTCCCTCCATCTCCGAGATGCACCACTCGCCTCCTATCCCCCGAGCCGCGCTGCTGCCGCCTCCTCCGGACGTGCCGCCAGAGACAGCGCCTCCCTCATCCTTCATTCCCTCTCTGCGGAGCCACACCGCCCACGGCCGCGAAGCCACGCTGCGCCGGAGCCAACACCGCCTCCAGGAGTCCATGCCCACGTTGGAGCTAGAAGAGAAGGACCACGTCGGGGGAGAGAGAGAGATGGGATATAGGGAGAGAGATACATGGACATCCATGTACATGCGGTTTTGCTTTTCCGTGCTTCTCTACCACAAATACCATATGCTGCTAATTCACAGAGCGCAAGGGGAACAACAGAGGTTTCATAAACTGGGATGAGAAGCACTGACTTTTTATTAATGACTCATCTAAAATGCTGACAAGGCATAAAAATTTCTTGCAGTCACTTTCCATAAGCCTGAAAATCTGAATCTATTATTCACATATCATTTGGAGAAACTGTTGCCATAGATTCAAGTTTCATGGTCCATGGTATCTAAAGAACTCTAACAAAATTAGTTGCAAAAATAGAGAATTTCCACTTGATCCTCAAAAGCTACTTCAGACTAACAGGGATGATGAACAAAAAAAGGTTAACGAACAAGTTGTGCAATTCATATGCAAGCCCATATTTTTCCATAATCACATGTTATTTCCATTGATGATTTCAAACTGAAGTTTAACATAGATATGACATGATGCCATACATGCAAATGGTTTTGAATAGCACTGTAATTTGTATGATAAATTAATAAGTTAGAGTTTAATTACTAGTTTATCTAAGCAGAGTTTAATTACTAGTTTATCTAAGCACATCTGTTGCACAGGATTATAATAGTATTAATCAAGTATAAGACCAAGGGGAGAGTGAGAGACATCATATGCTTTCTCAAATACAAAATTTCTTACCAGACATGAAGACACTCTGACAGCTCCAATTTTATTCAAAAGATATCATGGCAAAGCTAGATAACCCATTACCATATGTTCATAATGACTTCACACAACGAATTAAATATCCTGGCATCCAAGACGCCAAAAATTTTGTCAATGCAATCTGCAGACGCACATAATTTACACAAGTAGTTCTTCGGTTCCATTTTCCATCAATCCAACTTTTGCCAGAATCCAATTCCTGAATAGCTTCACATCACTCTAAACTACAAAATTATGTCTTCCAATAACCCGAACAGATCATGGAGAAACCCTAAATGAGCCGAACCAGCCGTTGCAGAAAGAACAATAAATCCAGTAACTTGTGGAGAATACCTTGGCGAGCAACCCATCCAAGGCGAGCTTGTAGTTGCTATCCTCATGGTCCTTGGGCACGACCCTCTCGTCCACCCAGAACACGTGCCACTTGCTCCAATCGACGGCCTCCAGGTACGGTGGCTCGGCCAGCTTCCTGAGAGATCAAAGACGAGAGATCTTTACGCGATCCGGGAAACCTAGAGGAACCAGGAAAGGCGCGATCTTTTGGGAGGATGCCCGGCCAAGAACCTGACGTCCTCGATGAGGGATCCGCCGGAGAGCACGACGGTGAAGGCGCCCCTCTCGGCGGCAAACTTCTCGGACAGCTCCGCCGTGTACTTCGCCAGAGACACAGCGAGGTCCTCCTTGGAGTCGAATATGAGCAGCTTCCTCTTGGACCCGGCCCCGGAGGCGGCAGGCGTGGCGCCGTCGGTGGCCATGGCAGCAGCGGCAGGGAGAATGGGGGAGGCGGCAGAGGGGAAGAGATGGATCTTGGAGCGGAGTTTTCCGCGGTGGCTGATTGCCGGCACCCTAGATGCCGGCGGCGAGCGGCGGAGGGCGACGGGTGGGAGGGAGGAGGAGGCGGCGGCGGAGACGGAGACGGTGGTGGACACGGTGGAGGCCCGTGTGTTATAGAGGAGTGTGGGGCTAGTGGTAGAAGTGACAGGTGGATGGCGAGGCATGTCACGTTTTGTGCCGTTCAGATCGAGATAGACGGCCGATATGAGGAGACCTCGAGGCGAAGTGCACCGAGAATTGCTGTGCTCGCCGATTGGTTGGCTTCAGCTTCTTCTGGCTTCCGGCTTATTTTTTACTATTTATAAATTTTATTTTTTTTGAACTTTTAGCTTTTTATTTAGCTTTTTTGCCGGTTCTTTTTTTCCGTATGTGTTTGTATTATACGTAATGGGCTAACAAAATTTTAATTTTTTTTAAATTTAATTATGCTAAATAAGTCTCTGTCAGCTACAATGTTTTTTCAGTTAGCTACAGTATTTTCAGCCATAAGTTACCAAAAAAAAGACCAACTGATCACCACCTTAAATGTGTTTCCTGCGAAACTAGATAAAAATGGAAATTTCCAGCAATGATAATAGGTTTCTTGTTTGAAAAAAAAGAAATAAAGAATCGAAATCCCTTGAGAAAACTACATCCTCCTTGGCTCACTGATAATCTTTAGAAAGTTCATCCGGTTTAAGTTAGCAAACATAAGATTAAATTGCACAAGTGTCCGACTTTTACGTTGTAGACCCTGAAAAAAGCATGCTACTATCGTGTCCTTCCAGTCTATGAATATTTGTGGGCTAATACGCTCGTTTGGGCTTCAACTTTTGATTTTAACTTCTAGTATTTTAATTTCATTTTTTCTGAATTTTAGGTTTTTTGTCTTTTCTTTTTTCATGTTTTTTTAATTATCCATGATGGATAATTTATTTTTTATTTTTATTTTTTAAAATTTAATTACATTAAATAAGCTACAACTATAATACAAAATAAGCCTTAAACAGTGAAAAAGATCATAGCAACAAAAAATCCCAAATGAGCTGGGACTTCTCAACGAAGCCTCCGATACGATTGTCCATGATCATAATAAACCGAAAGTAGATTGTCGATGATCTTCATAGATGTGCAAAAACAAAGGAAATTTATTTACACCTATCCCCGCTCTGAACGGCTTTAGATTCGGACTTATTTTAGCTTTCGGTTTATTTATGTCAGAAACTAATTTAGAACACATCAGTTCCTAATTTTAGCTTTTTCTTTTTTTCCGTGACGATATAATAATTTTTATTTTTATTCCTTTTTTAGAAAAAAAAAGCTAACAATCTTTACAATGTAATTTCAATCATAAGATGTGACTTAAACTATAAATCACTTGGAGCACCACCTGGGTCTGATGGCAAATCTTCAGCAGAGATGTCACCGTCCATAGTCCATCAAAACCCACCATGGTACTTTTGTTCCCGCGTAAGGCTCCACAACTTCCACTTGGAAGAAGGAATTTCATAATTTTGGCACGAATCAGAGAATCGAAAAAATATATATATAGTGGAAGCATAGTGCAAACAGCTGTCGCCTCCTCTCACTGAACTGTCTGGACAATTACAGTGGAAGCATAGTGCTATTAGCATTATCAACGAAAGCTTAGCGAGGACAACGAAAGCACAGTGCTATCGCTGCCACAGAATCCAATGCTTCGTACGGCAAGATTAGCCCCAACGACAAGACTCCATTAGTGGCAGTGCTTGTCACTGTGCCACATGCGAAGCACTGAGGGCAACTCTCCCGAGAGACGGCACGGCAGCCACTGATCCAAAGCGAGACCGGCAGGAGACGGAGAACAACAGGCACCTAATCAAGATTCAAAAGGCAGGCGTTGCGATGAGGTCCAGATCCGACATCATAAGGGCGCTGAATGCGAAGGCGCGCATATCCACAGGGCGCTGATGGGGAGCACTGCTGCTTGTGATGATCGATGAGCCCCCGTTTCGTGTCGCCTCCCTCGTTTGCTTCCGCCCAGCGCGAGATGGACAGATCGACGTGCGGAGGCGCGCGAGAGATTCACGCGCCGATGCTCGCCTTTCGGCTTACAATCATCAGCTGCCATGCCGCCGCCGTTTTGGCATCTTCACCTTGGTTGTATCGGGAAGGCGGGAAGGCGCCCCGTTTACGAGGAGGCAGCACGCATCCATGGTCCGTTTGCGTATGGCTCCGTTTTTTCCACCTATTTTATAGCTTTTTATTAATAAATAAATAAATAGGATGGTTTCTTCGATACCGCTTCGAAGCGGTTTATCCGGAACAGTCTTTTTAGAACGGTTTATCAATATTCAATTCTTTCATACAAATGATCATGATAAAACCAAAAACTATAAACCACAGCAAAAAAGAACGCACCCATATATAGCTAGCCAACAATGAGAAAAGAATGCACTCTATAGCTAGCTAGCCGACAATGAGACAGGTAGGGATAAATTCTCATAAATAAATGTGTGGACAGTTGATGACGCGACACGACCTTTGTACATTTAAGTATTAAGGTGGTGATCGTTTTGGCTGAAAAGCCCGTGGCTTATGGCTGAAAACACTGTAGCTGGCTGAAAAAAGCACTGTAGCTGACAGAGGCTTATTTTGTATAATTAAATTTAAAAAAATTTAAAAATAAAAAAAATATGTTAGCCCATTACGTATAATACAAACGAATACGGGAAAAAAAAGAACCGGCAAAAAAGCTCAACAAAAAGCCAAAATTTCAGAAAAAGACGAAACTTGTGAATAGTGCCAAATAAGCCTCTGGCACTGTTCATCAGCCAATTTGATCGCGCCCTAAGTTTCATGCACTAGTCAATTTATCCAAAAACTTAACCTTATGAGGAAAGACAGATAATTCACTTATACTTCAATACTTCCCCCTCACGTGTAGGCTCTCTCAGGCCTAAAACGTGGAATAAAAGTGAGTTGCAATAATTTTTTTGAATTACACCAACCTGGTCTTGAACTCAAGACCTCTTGACTTTGATACCACATTGAGTTGCATGCACCAATCAATTCACTCAAAAACTTAAACTGATGAGGAAAGATAGTCAATTCACTTATATTTCAACACCCCCCTCACATGTAAGCTATACAACCATCGATCATGGTAGGTGTACAGTAAATCGGTCGTAGGTACAGTGAACCGGTCGTAGGGTCGACCCGTCGTGGTCAACCTCTCGTGATCGTTATGTGCTATGGATCACACGTATGTTTTTAGATCTCTTGGTTTCTTATCTCCTGGTTATTGTTTCTATAAATCGGTTGTTCAAATATAGGAGGAAGATATCTATATATATAACTCTTGATTTATTAATCAATTTATTACGTGATTTTTCTAAAACACTACACGCTTTTCTCCATTTCTATTCCATATCTTAGGTCTGAAGTAGTCTACACATGAGGGGAGTGTTGAAATATAAATAAATTGTTTGTTTTTCTTTAGCAGCTTAAATTTTTAGGTCAGGTAAACTGACTGAGGTATCAAACTCAATACTTGGACACACCAAGCACAAGCGATCGTGCATGTGCAAATGGATAAGAAGGATAGAGGTTTATTAATTTCGACATATCCCGACGACGAGACAGCACAGCACGGACAGTAGGAGAACATCAATCTTACAAGACACCTCAACTGTAGATTTACATGCAAATATAGGCAGGCTATTCTTCATCACTAGCGAGCACACAGGCAACAAAAAGACTGAGCATCGTCGACGTTATGGTTGGATGTTTCTCTCGAGCAAGGAATCCGGACCATAGGGATTCAAGGAATCCTGCAAATGAAAAAGGAGTTCTATTAGTTCCTGATCAAGACATTATTGTGATCATTTGAGCTTTTTTGGTGACTTATGGCTGAAAAACACTATAGATGACAGAGGCTTATTTAGTATAATTAAATTTAAAAAAATTAAAAAAAAATATAAAAAAATGTTAGCCCATTACATATAATACAAACAAATACGGGAAAAAAGAACCGGCAAAAAAGCTCAACAAAAAGACAAAAGTTCAGAAAAAGACGAAATTTATAAATAGTGAAAAATAAGCCGGAAGCTAAAAGCTGGTGGCCAAAACTGCGTTGTTTTGTGATCATTTAATTACTCAACCAGCTCAACCTGATTTACAACTTTGCATGTTCCTCCTCCCAGATTATACATTACTTTACTGTGATGACATATCGCAATAGAGTTTATATCTGGTGAAAAGTTTGCTTTGGTTTGGTCCATCAAGGTTTGAGCACACAATAATACAGGAGCGAGAAGAGTATGCTTACCTTGCCATTGTTGGGGCCGAATCCATCAACTTGTTGAGATTTCAAGGAAGGAATGGTTTCAGGACAGATTCATCAAAAGATGATTAGTTGCCTGTCTGCTGGCTTTTTTCAGCATATGCTCGTCGTGTTGCAGTTGCAGCGCTTGGTGCACGCAACTGTACAACACCATGTGCTCATTTTGCTTCTAAGGAAGCTTTGCGACATGGCGGAGGGGGAGCCCGACCCCATGCTTCCTAGTCCCTAGGTGTTCGAGTTCAACTCGTGCCACTCTTCCCACCATAGGCAGTTCCATGATAGGATTCAGAGACACGTTAAAGAAAGAAGTAACACTGAAGGACATAGTCTGACCACTGGCATTTTATTCCCTAAGCATTCAAACTCACACCATTCTTTCTACTTAAACTGTCATCAGTTTCATCATAGGATTTTCTGAAAAAAAGGGACAAGGGGATATTTCAGATGTTGAACCATAGTGTGTGGCACAAGCAGCAACAGACTGTTGTGAGCTCCCAATAAGTGGAGGCAAAAGGTGATAGAATTTTCTTTTCTCGAGTACTGTGTTGTCTGCGACGCAAGCAGCAATTAGATGCCTAGACTCTCTTGTGATCTCCAAGTAAATGGAGGCAATAGGTGATAAAATTTTCTTTTTTCAGACTATTGCTTCTTTTTGTGACACCGTAAACAACTTGATACAGGAAATGACTTTTCTGTACTCACTTCTTTTGCATTCACGCTACTGAAGCTGACAAAATTCATATGTTATATTCCCAGTAAATGTTGCCACAAGAGTCGGTTTCTTAATTGCAATTGTGATTCGTAGGCATGTCTAGTTGTAAGAACCATAAACAAATCTAGATTCTATGCTAAAAACTACCGCAGAAAATAACATAGTTTTATTAGGATTTAGGAACACTGGGATCCAAGGAAGAAAAGCCAAGAAACCCTCGAACTGTACATAACCGTCCACAAGACAAGTAGGCATGTTGATTTGATAACCACCAGGGCCTTGAGCAGGGTTCAGCGTTGCTATATAACTCAAAGGACAGCTGAAAAAAATAAACTCCAGGTAGTAGATTACCAGATAGAGAAAGCAAATTTGTCCGCGGGCCTAGGCATCATGCAGTGAGAGGGCCCTCTGCATTGCTACGTCCATTGAGCTGCTCTGGGTGGATCTTCTTCCCCAACATCTTCCTCATGACCTACTTATTTTCACAGATGACCAATACCAACAGATGCATGACAGGTTAGTGATCGACTTTATTATCAAGATAGGCTAGATGCATGATGCTTGCTTAATCTAATTGTAGCTATCTGGTAAAACATATGAATAAGATATGGAACACTGTCCATGGAATAACGTCTGATAAATTTGGACCACTTCCAGGCTAGAAAAAGAGAGCGTAACACAACGAGGTAACGTGGCTTTACCAGTTCAGGACTTACTACACAACCTATAGGGATATAACACAGTCCTTCTCATGAGCTTTTGTACTCTTTGGGAACAGATCGACTAATGTCTGCAGGCTGTTAACATATAAGGGGCTTCTCACTCTTATGTCTATAACTTGGAGTACATCAGATTGGTGTCCGGTCGTTTTTTATTAAGTTGGCAATTGGAGCAGAAAGATTCTCGTCTGTTTCTAAGAAATAAGCATAGTTGCAACACATATAAGATAGAGACGAAGAAAGCCATACTCGACTTAATTTTCGTGTAGCCTTCAGTGGCTTTGGTGTTGGCTTTGTTGGTTTCTTTTGATGCATCTTTTCCATGCACGACGTAGGCTTTGAAGTGGATGCCCCAGCAACAATGATGATCTTCTGGTAATTCTTCTCCCCTGTATCACTTGATGAGAGTGCTTCTGCTGCAAATAGATCAGCAAGTGTAGTTCTCACTTTCTCCACCTTCTCTACCATCAGAAGTGGTCGTTCCTGGATTTTAGCGACATCATCCACTTCAACTTCATGCATCAGGATTTCTTCCTTTACGAAACATGTGAAGTTGTCTTCTTTCATCGATGATGAATGCATCTTGGCAGGCTCAACAGCAGGTGCAGGTTCACTTGGTGATGTAGCCAACGCGTCTTCTTTGACCTCACTCTTTTCCTCTTCGTACTTCTCTCCCTCCACTTTCTCTTCGTCCATGATGACGAACTCATCTTGTTCAATACAGGCCTCAGGACAAAGGGAGTTTACGTTGTGGCCAAGTGTGCCAATCGCAAGTATACCGTTAAGAAGCACATCACCGAGCAGCAGGGCTTCAGTGTCTTGCTCAGCCACACTCTCACGCACAGAGTCTTCCTTCTCCCTCATGGCTGTTCCATCCGGAAATAAAAAGAAGAAAAGAAAAAAAGTTGACAACATAAGAGCAAAGAAATGTACGATCACATAAAAGAAAAGGTAGCCTGACATTGTTACCCTTGTTTTCATGAATGATGTGGTACTCGACATTAGAATGCATCTTCCGGTTCAGCCAATTGAACACCTGGAAATGCCATAAGAACACGTAGATCATTAGCAATATCATCGAATACAATAACATTGATTTGAATCTCACACACCGGTTTAAGAGAGACAGAAACTGCAAAGACCTGTACTTTGCAGCATACACCGACAAATGGTGTATCAGCGTGAGCTAACTGTATACCTTCAGGGCCATCTCTCTAGAAGCAATCTGAAATCAGAAGTGAAAGCCAGACAGTAGCTCAGATCCTCAAATGTATGGCATGACTTTTATATAAAGATACTAGTCTCATAATTGAATGGTCCAGGAGACAAAAGAATGGACTTTTGGTTGCAACTGCCTTGGCCTGACTCAACTGAAGTAAATTCTCTCACTGAGGTAAATATGCACGCTTGTGACGGTCTCATGCTACATTCTGTTCAAAGTCAGCAAAGGTCAGCTTCACTAATCACAACAGGTAGGGAATGATTCAGAAAGACTCCAACCACCAAAATGTGGTACACTGCATGTGCATTTTGGGGCCCCATTGACAGAATGGATCAAGCCTAATTGGTGCCTGCTATCGTGCAAACTTCTCACGAAGTAGTCATCTAACTGGTGCCTGCTAGCATGGAATAAGTAGGTGAGCTTTCCTCGAAGACAGGATTAGACCAAGTATAGTCTTTAACAGCTGACGAATTCCAGAGTAAGCACGTGTCAAGAGGAGTTAAATTAAAATCCATTAGCTCATCAGATACTTGACATCTGTACAAAATGTTCATCATTCCATCTTTTCAAAGAGACGTAATTTTCATCTTCTGGCAGTTTGTGCTTATTCTTAAAATTCTTGAAAATTGCAGCACAAAGTATATCGTTTAACAGTAAGCTGCACATGCCGAAGCGCCTCCATTGATGTATGGTGTGCTTGTGAATTGTCCATAGCACACAGCCACTGACAAAGGGCTGCGACGGCACAGGCAAGTAGCGGCTGGCAACAGGCAGAAGCCTGCAAAATAGCAATCGACAGTGTGAAGACTGGCAATTTTCTAACTCGTTTTAATCGGTAAATTACGATTAAATGAAATTAATAAAGCAACTGATTAAATAAATTATACAATAATCTTTTTTAAATACATGACAAACCGAATTAATAAAAACTTTTCAAAGAACAAATCTAATTAAAAATTACTAGTCACCTCATAAATTTCAAATTTGCAGATATGGGGTCTGTTCTTCTCAGCTTCTAAAATCTGATTTTCAGCTTTTCTATAGTAACTAGCTTTTAAACGGAGTATCTTTTCAAGATGGGGTCTACTAGTTAATTGTAATATATACTGTACCGGCTTCATTTATATTGGTAAAAACCACACATGAGTTTCTGTTACTCCGTAATTTCTCGTACGAACAATCCAAAAGTTACAAGCCGCAGCCAAAAGCCATAAACTTCAGCCAAAAAGAACGGGCCCATGATTACCTCTCAACACAATCACAAGTAACACATGGCAACTAATTTTACAATCCATTTACAACAAATGATTACATCCGTCAAGCAATAATTAAAATTGTTCCTCGAATCAAATAAAAATATTAACAGACCATATTACATCATCTTGTAGTTCAAGTTACATCAAATTACAATTATCATTCTCAATAAAGACAATCATCTCCATAATATAAATAATTACACAACAATTAAAATTATATCAATATTGCTAAGTTACAATAACTAGCACTATTAAATTGCAAAGAAAACCAGTAACAAGAGACTGAAAAAGACCGAACAAAATAAATAATCGAAAGCCAAGTTGCCGTCAAAACCTGTCCGGTTTAAATACCAAACCATAACGCTCATCGAGATACCATGACCGTCCGGGACCTACCAGCACCTCTTACTTTAATGGGCATCATCATCTGGTGAAAAACCAAGCCAATACCCACGTTAGAATTCACCGCCCTTACCTTAACCAGTAGCAACCAAACCACAGTGCCGAATTCACCTCTACCAAGCCAACAGAAGAATGAGATGAAGCAGGGGATAAGACCAAGCAGCCAGTAGAGAGAAAAAAAGTCAGGGGATAAGACCAAGCTAGTCGAGGGAATGAGAGAGAGAGAGAGAGTGTGTGCATTCCGTCACTCCCACGCAAAGCCACTAGAGCAAAGAGGAGAGGAAGAAACCACCTCTCCTCCCAACTCCATTCCCATCTCACAGAGCTCATCCCACTGACGGCAAAATTAGGATAGAGTTGAGAGTTGGCACTACCAGAAGGGCCTTAGAGGAGGAGGAGGCCTTCAAGAAGAGTTAGGGAAGACAGTAGAGGAAGGAACCATGACTTCGGCAGCTCAGGAGCGAAGAACCAGCCAAAGCCAAAAGGGACCAGAGGAAGAGAAGGCGGCCGCATCTTGGAGACCCTAGAGCAAGGGAACCAAGCCAGGACCAGGAGCCCCCCAAAGTGAGCCAAACCCTGGGTGAGCCGGTGAAGCAATCGCGACTATCGGCATCAACATTATCCACACCAAAAATATCTAGCCATCGACCAAATCAAGCAAGGTGCCCCAATAAACCTTTTGTTTTTATCATGCCCACCCAAACCCACTTCACCATGGTAGGAGCACCAGCTTGCGTTCTCAAACCCTCATTCAGACATATGCCTAAACCCTCGTTCATAGTAGAGCCACTTGGTTTCATCACTAAAATGGATCGATAGAGGATAGAGGGAGTAGAGCATGCCAGAGGAGAAGCCCGCCGTGGCGTGACATGCTCAATGCCAGCCACCGCGTGCACCTGGTGGTGCTCCACCATGCTCCTTGGCACATGAGGAGGCCTCGAGCCCTGTCACAATGAACCAGGGTCGAGGCACTGTACCGCCATCCTCATGACCCAAATCACTAACCAATCGAAGAATGAACCCAACAAATTGGAAGCAAATCAAAAGAGTAAAGAACATAACAAGTAAAATAATAGTGGGGGATAGAGAGGGCTAGAGAGTGTGGGGGATTCAAATCCTAGCGACGGGCATTGGATATCGCCGTCGGCGGAGCAGATCCGGCTGGTGAGGGGGCCAAGACGGGAACCGGGGAGGGGACGGTGCGTAGGAGCGCACAGCGATGAGGGGGAGAGAGAGAGAGGGAGAGACTCAGGAGGAGCGGTGATGTCCCTAGACCCTAGCAACACAGTGGCCAAGCGAAGGCTGCCCGGGCAAGGCCGAGCGAAAGTGGCCCAACAGAGGTGGCCTAGGTGAAGAGAACCAAAGCGGGTGGCAACCGGGAGTCGGGAATGGTGGTGACCAGGGCGAATCCAAGCGGCAGCGGGTGGGCATGGCTGTCGATGGAGATGGTGACGTCTCAGGCGATGGCGACCTAGGAGAAGGAGTAGCACATGGTGATGAAGAGAGAGAGGGGGAGAGCATCGCACGACGGTGATGGCGCCTCGCTGGGGAAGCCGATGGCTAGCCGACAGGTGGCCGAAGGAGAGAGGGATGCGGCGATAGAGTAGAGCAAAGCCGAGAAAGAGAGAGTGGAGGTGTCGGTTGAGAGAGAGAGCTAAAAAAGAGATAAGGAGGAGAGAGAGAACACGGGTTGGGTGCACAGGCAAAGAAGGAGGAAGCAAGCCGGTGGGGCCGAAGGAATAAAATAGGCGAGCTAGAGTCCTTTTTTAACCACCACACGCCTAGATTTATTTAGAGAAGTATCTAAATGCATGCACACCTACATAAGAGCAAATAGGTATATATGTATGCATGTATTTGGATAGCAGTATATATACATGTATCTAATTATTCACGCCTGAACGGTAAATTACAAAAAAAACAACAAAATACCGAATACACTCCTTAGATGAGAGGCTGCACAACCCAATACCAGTAAAATAATGACAAGCGATGGGTATATGATATAATTTAATTATAATTACTGCAATTGATTTAATTAACCACCTCATCGTCATAGGAGCACATCGGTATAACACATTTTATTATGTTTTGGTAAATTAAGTTGTAGCCTACATACTATATGTAAGCGACAATTCGAGTCAAGGGAAGAACTTCATTCGATCATACCTGAACTGAACTATTATCAAATTTCAAGCAAGCTTTCCTTTGATCACTCTAATTAGTTATGTTAATTAAGAAATTCTTTTTATAATACATGCTATCACCAATTGCATTAAAATGCTTTTTAAAAGAAATGTGAATAAATGAAGAAATATAAGCGATAAGATGATAAAATGAGAAAAGAAAGAGATAAGAGATAAGAAGTGAGAGCAGTTCTACCTGAAAAGAGTCGCAGGGCTGCAAGTTATGTATAATAAGAGGATAGAGGGTGCCCTGGTCAGGAAAGATAGGGAAAGGTTCGATCCCTGGTTAACATAAGGACTAAACAATATTCACTTGAATACGGAGCCATATTTCTAGTGTCAACCATTTTCTCGTCTTGGGATGAGCAAAAAATATTGGGCATGTTCTTTTTGTCTTTGCCTTATGACTTTTAGCTGCGGTTTTATGGCTTTTGTGATGTTTAGCCGATATAAATAAAGTCGCTACAGTATGTACTATAATCAATTTGTAGACCCCGCCTTGAAAAAACACTCTATTTGAAAGTTAGTTACTATAGAAAAGTCAAAAAGCAGCTTTTAGAAGTTGAAAAGAAGAGGCTCGCTACCCTGCTATGTTATTATTATTTTCACAATGGTAAGTATTATAACTAGATGGAGGAAACCAGAACTGTTATAGAGCTCAGAAGTGATGGATCTAATGCACATATATTAGCATAGTGGAGTGTTGGATGTGAGAGAGAGACTACCCCAACCAACAACTACTTTGAGGTCGGTGGGTGCCAAGTAAGGGTAAGAGACCGTCCCGGGCCATCGATTAAAAATAGTTAGGTGGAGATATAATAACATAACTATGGAAACATTCTGTATTCTGAATTTGGTGACGTATATAAGAAAATGCAGATGATCCAGTTGCAAAGAGCTCGAAATAGGTATGGGTAAAGTGACAAGCCTATGTGGTGCTCATCAAATCATGAATTCATACATGTCTTCTGGATTGGAGGCTACGGAGGCCGAACAAGGGATCTTTCTCTTCACCAGGATGACTAGTAGTATCTGAAATACTAAAACTTACAAATTTCCACTTTAATTTGATAATCTATTTAACGAAGAGAAGAGATAGAAATTAAAATTGATGATAAAGAGATAAGTCCTATAGTTTCATTTTGTTGATATTAATGCTTGCTAAGTATGTTTGTACTCATGCTTGCTATTAAATTTTTTGTTAGATCTCAGTCTGGCCAAGGATTACCTCGGGTTGGATGTGGGGTATTCAGGCTTAGAGGATGCCTCATGGGACAAGAGTGAGCATATCGAGGACTGTGGCGAGATGGATGCATTATGTGGAGGTTGAGACGAGCAGGTTGCCTTTAGTTCTTCGTCTCCAAGAATTAGGATATTTAAATAGTTGTATCGGATACTTGTATAATTAGAGCTTACCATAGAACTTCTGTAAAAGTTCTGTAGAATTATAATTGAATTAGGAAGTTGTGAATTGAAGCATTAGCCCTGCGTGGCGACGATATTATAATAAGAAGTTACTATCTCCAGTTATTGTTCCGCTGTCACTCTGGTATAGCTTATTATTTAATAAAATGGTGTTCTTATCGAATAATAACCCGTTGCCTAGTTTCACAGACAGCAACCTAGTACGGCATCCGATGGCATAGACAAGTAGTCACTCCAGGTGCACATAAGCAACTAATGGCTGGCAAAGGCGCAAAAGTTCAGTCGCAGGTTCCCTGTATTGTGTTTGCATTCATAATAAAGCATGGGCTTCGCCTTACGTCTTAAAAAAAAGTTCGGCCGCAGATCGCTAATATCCTATTATTTTAGATGACAATACCATTTTATCATGTTTTATTTGTTATAAATTTCTCACTTGATTAATTTCTATCAATTTTGCAGTCTATTTGGATGATACAAGAGTCAGAATGACCCCTCGTCCCTCTCTCTAGACTAATTAGTTCTCATAATTTGTTGGTATTTTGGGGGCCTTCTTCACAATCTGTTTGTCAGACCAGGAATTACAATCTTGTTTTATGAAACTGAGATGTTCAATCTTGCATTCTTTCTTATTCAAGTAAGCAAATCAAGAAAAAACATTTGCAACAAATTGGTAAAGAAGGCTGGCTGAATCAGGTTAGAAATTTCAGGGGTGGGCATTGGAACAAACCTTATTTTAGATATAATAAAAAGAAGCAAACATACAAGTGGTTTTCATTAGTTCTCTCATCTCTGATTAGCTTCCCACATACAATGTACCCAAAGATGTTCTTATGACAGACCTCGTGCGGCTGTTTGCTCCAAAACTAAAGCACCGGTCAACACTAACCAACCAATGTAGTGGGTACGAGCAAGATAATACTACGTTGATCAGGTGATCATCGAAATAATAATGCAAGATAATACGAGAAGTTAACCTTGTCCAGATGATGGTTCATGAGGCGCTTTCCCTGGGTAGTCCCCCACCACCACCATTCAGTACGGAGATATGGCCTGCGCGTCTTCTTCACAATGCCAGCGAGCTCCAACTCCAATCGGTCAGGTTGTGTCCACCACACTTGATGAATGAAGAATGAGCGCGCCAGGTGCATGCCGCCGAGGCTCACGAGAGCGGAAATGCCTGTTCTGCATCCATCTGTCTACAGTGGCAACCATCCTGCGGACCCATATTTTTGATGCAATGATGTGTCGCCCAGTTCCATCTGGCTTGGCGCTTTATGAGGGACTAGAATAATACTGTATCAGGTTACAGCACAGTTCAGCAGCTAGTTGCTTCACATCAACTGCGAAACGAACGGAGGAACACTGGTAGACAGGCAGGGTACAGCAAGCATTAATCGATGTAGATGACAGATACAACAGACCGAAGAAAGCTATTGTGCAATGCTTTTTCTGCACCAGAAAATAAAAATAGTGGATGATCATAAGGAGTAGGCAATTCTCTTTGCATAAGGATAAGGACCAATGGAAGGACAGACCAGGTTGTGTAGCATTTCACCAAAAGCTGGTAAACCCATGTGAAACCGACATTCCAAAGCATCGTTTCAAGTGAACATCAAAATTTTCCCTGAGGGTGAACATCAATGATACAGGAGAAACGCAAACACATAGGTCCATCTGTGCCTGTCCTTTTAAAGAGAAGGACACTCGATCGGGAAGCAAAATTCAAGCACACAGTGACGTTATGAGTTATCCATCTCACATAAGATCTGAGGAAACAGGACAAAATACAGTTGGTAAATAGAACAATTTATTTGACAAACTTGAGAAAACTTTTATTGCACGGGGATATATTTGATATAACTTATAATGAAGCTAAGAAATCACCAGTATTACATATGATCATCGGAGTAACCCATATCATTATTGATCTTACAGATTCATTCACAGAAATTATTGTTTTCCTGTTGGGAATGGACTCAAAATTCTCATCTTAAAACAATAGTCCAGTGCAACAGCAGTAGGCATAAATATAAAAATGCTCTCAACCACACTAACTGCACCATCAAGAACGAGTGATATTAATGCATCAGTGCTCAGCTCAAAGGGCCTCACAGGTTCCAGCATAGCAAGACCTGCAAACAATTTAGTTCCGATAAACAAAATAACCGTGCTCAGGAATATTTGCTGAGAAATTTTCTAGAAATGACACCATCTGATTTTACCTCTAACAAAAGCAAATGCGGCAGCAGCCCCCATTTTCAGTTGGATATTATCCAGATCTCTTCTAATGGCATACCTGAACGTGACTCCAAACAAAGCACAACTTATGAAAAAACAACTGATGACTGAACAAATAGTTGTGGCAAACTGTGGACTTCATAGAAAGATATGGGCAAACTAGCCAGAACACCGACGATAGAGGAAACTGCTGCGGCTTTTACAGATTCTATTCTCTCACTATCTTCATTGATATCTTCACCTGACACATCTCCAAAGCTTTGATTCTCAAGACTGGAAGCCAAGGGACGTTGTGCTTCATTAATCATTTCTCTTGCCTGTAGCAATTCCCTCTGGAATTCCGCAATCTTGTTTATGTAATGCAGCATTGTAAACACATTATTAAGAAGAAAAAGCCCACCGGAAGAACCAAGCTACAAATAACTCGTGTATTTCCCATGTCAATTGAAGGAAAGATATTTTGATGATTACAGAACTGTATTATCATAGAAAGCTGATATCACAACTAATGATCATTCTGCCTCCATAGTCATGGGACCACATGAATATGGCACATGCTACTAGTACTTTATGTTTGCTCAAAATACATGGAACCATCTCATTTTCTTAGTTTACTAGACCAATCAACATGTTTGCAAAGAGCAATATTTTTACAATGCATCTCAAACTGGATATACATAACACATCATGATGAAGCAAGCAGACAAGATGTAAATTCCAATTTACCAACAGTATGGATCCCGTGCTTAGCACTTTTATCCAAAGAAACACCCATAGGGCGTCCTGGAGACTTAACCCAAAAAGGGTGGAAAAGTCAGTCCAATACAAGGCAATACGATGTCTATCAGGTTTGACTTAACTCTCTAGCCGGCAGACTTTGCGAATTTCACAAATAGCAACTCTCTTGCCTGCGAGCACATACCGCTCAAGCAGAAACAAGCTTTTTCAATATAGTAGTTAGCTAGAGCTTTTCACATTCTCTGCCACTAGTCTCTCTATCGGCGTTTCACTGTTTGCGTGTGCGCATTACTTTTCTAAATCACATGCACCCATGGCCTGCTTCCATTGTTTGGCTAATCAAAGAGCATTGTTCCTTAAGGTCGTCGGCATCACATTAGGCATCACATTAGCTCAAACACAAGGGCGGCAGTCACCAAACATCACAGGGCCGCAGTACAACCACAACCACAGTAGCATAGCATCGCACCAGAACTAAGCAGCACTACACTGGTGGTGCCCGTTCATGCTACGTCTTGGCCACCCGGCGCGCGTAGCAGGGTGGGGCTGGACGCACGTACAGTACAGGCAGGTCACGCCAGGTCGCTCTCCTCCGAGTGGCCCACGCGCTCGCACCAGGGGCATCGTTCGTTGAGCCGAGCAAGCAAAACATCGAACAGGTTACAGGCAGCGGCATGTCGTGGTGACATACTTACCTCGTCGCGGCGCTTCTCGAGGCGCCGGACCTCCTCGCTGGCGAGGGGCGCGGCGACCTCCTGGCGCTCGATGTCGGCGAGCGCGGCGCGGGTACGCTCTACGCGGCGCTCGGCGGCCTCGACCCCCTCGAGCAGCGCCCGGTTCTCCTCGCGCTGCAGCAGCTCGTCCACCTTCTCCCCCACCGCCGAGATCAGCCACGCCGCGGTGCCCTCCTCGCCGCCCGAGCCCTCCCCAGGGACGCATCTCACGCGGACGCCTGGGCCGCGGCGGCGGCATCGCGCGGCGAGGGGATTCGTGGGGAGGAGAGGGAGCTCGGGGGAGCGGGTCGCGGCGGCCGCGTGTTCTACGGTTTGGATTGGAGGAGGTTGGTGAGGAGTTGGAGGCGACTAGCGAGTGGAGTTTGACTCACTGCATGCGGCCCCACAGCAGGTTAGTGGGCCAATGTCCCAAGAATACGGCAACGTCCAGCGGAATTACAGGAAGGACATGTTTGATAAAGCCCCATATTTTTATTTTTTTACCTTCTGCTTCTAATTGTTTGATAATTTATTTTTCTAAGAATCTGAAAGTGCCCCTAGAAATCTTTTGGCTAAGGTTAGATCCAGAAACTATAAGAGAGTGGATTGGAGATAAATAGACTATGATACCCTTGGTTGTAACAATCTATTTGTATCTTTGTCTTATTTCTTTATATTTGTACATAATTTATATTTTTTTTCTAAATTTTTGAAGGCCATACACATACAAATTTTGATTTTTTTTTCTAAATTTGTGATGACCATACACACACAAATTGTGAATTTTTTTTCTAAATTTTTGAAGACCATGTATACACAAATTATGAAATTTTGATTTTAAATTTCAACAGGTAATTGCATGTCAATGCATAGTATCAGATTGCAAGACCACAACCATTCACAAAATTGACATTCAACTTATCCTTGGAAATTTAACCAAACAAGAAGCCAATGTTACCATAGCACACTAAAAAATGTTCAAAGGATAAATGGGTGGTAACAAAAGACCATATCATAAGTACTGTGCCATCATCTACTTTGAGCAAATGCCTTTGCAAGGTCGTCATGAAACCCATCCATAGCTCTTTCACTCGATTGTGACGTTGGCACATTCAATGTATCATGAGAAATGATATATCTTGCATATCTTTGAAGAACAAGGAGTAAATTCTAAAGTAATCACTAATGATTAGCAGCGCTAGACGGTCGGCCTGCCGGGCAAGAAGAGGACGGCGAGGAGGTCGTCCGAGAGGATGACGCAGCAGAACGGGGCGGGGACCTTGGGGAGGCGGAGCTGCTCGCCGGTGAAGAGGTGGTGAAGGAGGAGCCTCAGGGGGAACTGGGTGGACGCGGTGGTGGCGGTGATGAGGAAGCCGTGGGCGTAGAAGAGGGTGTGGCGAGATGGGGGCAGGTGGTGGCTCCACGGGACGGGAGGCACAAGCACTGCAGGCAGTAGAGGCGGAGCAGTAGCGGAGCTAGTATTTTAACAACGAAGTTACGAACTTAAGATGAATTTATTTTAAAATAAATTTAAATAATATAGTATAAAAGTTTAATGTATGTAACTTAATAATCATTAAAGTATTATTCAACTACGCTATCTTTTAACTTGTTAGGATTGATCATAACTCTTGTAACTCTCTTTTAGGTTTTGATTCCTGATATCATTCTTTTAAATATGAAGGAATAAAAAGAGCAATTTACTTTTTGATTCCCTAAACCAATCTATAACTACCATAAAATCATCTTATCGGAGTCTTTTACATCCCTATCTGATCACTAAACCCTGTAAGAAGAAAAACTCCCAATGCATCACCCTGTGCCACACAAACTCACAAATTGGTATACTAAAACTCAAATTAACACCATAGAACTTTCTAAAGGCATATCCTGCTGCCCCATAACGTTCTAATCATACCTTAATTTAGACAATTCACAAAAATTTAGCAGCATTATTAGGACCACTGAATTGACAGCTAGTTGACACATGAACATTAAGAAACGATCTACCAGCATTCAAGATTCAAGAAGCTAATCGACATTGAGGACTCAGGTGCATAAAAGAGTTGGACGGTAAAAACAAGGCACAATAAGTCAGGAGCATAGGTGACTTGACGAGGCAGGTGTAGAAGAGCTACTTGGAGAGCTCCTAGCACTTCTTGATAGTGGGCGGGTCGATGATATATTGTTTGTTCCTCTCCATAAGCATCTTGTGGTACGTACACCTGTGCTTGGTCACCAACCTCGTCGCCTCATACGCCTTTGACTGCAGCTGCGACAGTTTTGACACTAACATCCCCATGGATCTGCTGTTGTTTTATACTTAAATCGGAGTAATGCGGATAAGAAAAATCATAATAATATATATACGAATTGGGAAGCACGTTGAGACTTGGCTCGATGACTTCTTTGGTTTACCTTTTCCTCTCTGGTGCCTAGTGGTCGCTAGCAGCGGCGAGGGCTTCGGCCTCTGGGCAGCATAGCGGTGGTGATGATCTACACGTGAGTAGAGCCGCATGCCCAAGCTCGAGCTTGACTGCCACGCTAGGGCAGAAACCTGAAGGATTTGGCCTATTGAGGAATCTCCAGTGGGGTGACGGATCGATTGAGAAAGTGAGGATGGCTTAGACACTTGTGCTAATAGGCTTACTTGTTGCCTATTGGGCATAATGGGCTGCTGGAATATGTTAGTATGTGTAGTATATACTTTGTATATTAAAAGGGTATATATCAATTTTTTGCGCAAAACTTTAGAGGTGTAACCATACCCTTATGCAACAATGTGGCTCTGCCACTAAGGCAAAGGTGTAAGAGCGCCTTGGAGAAGGAGAGGAAGGGGGCAACGAGCAACAGCGGGGCCTAGGATGCGAGGAGGGGGCACCACGGCGGGAGGAGGCGCACTGGGAGAAGCTCTCGAGGGAGGGCAGGCGACGGGCGATGTCCAGAGGAGGTCCAGTGGGGGGACGGTGAGCGGGCAGAGGCGGTGGGTGTCGATGATAAGGAGGCGCCGCCGGGGGTGAGTGGTGACGCCAGCGCTTCTCGGTCGCCATTTTCCCGTCTAATTTCTGCCTTTTTTTCCTGTTCTTTCTTGCAGCAAAGATTGTTTCTACTGAGACACACTCATATATGTGTAAAGATAGACTCCACCCGAGTAGAATGCAGAGCTACACTCCATGAGTCCATGACCCAGAACCATCAGAATTCACCTCTTAAAAAAGAACCATCAGAGTTACGAAGCTATAATCACAGTTTGTATTCGCAGGTGCAACAAGCGCAGTGTTATTCCATACTTCTTACACAGGTGCATTGATATATGCTAGTGCAAGCGGCAGAGCCAAAAAAAATGTAATTCTCCAGTGCCACTGGTGGTTCCAGCTCTCGTGATCACAAGAATACAACAACGTAATGGAATTGATTGATACAGAATGAATTATGACTTCCCTTCAGCACCAGGTGCATCTGAACTGAGTGTGACGCACGGGAACCAGTATCTGCGCTTGCCGTCCCTGTGCCCATCGTCGATCATAGCAAGTCCCTCCTGGTTGTGCAATACAGTTTCGTTAGAAATCGTCCTTTGCATATAGATACCAAAGACTTCTACCTCCAATCTGGTCATAAGCAGTGTCCACAGGCATGCATATACACAATTACATACTTACAAGGATGGCTCCAACAAGCGTGCATTGAGTTCCAACATAACTTTCATCAAACAAAGCTGTTTTTCTTTTCTTTTGGCACGAGAATGAACCATACAGATTGCTATCGTAGAGACTAGAGAGGGAATCAGGAAGCTGCATTTACCTTCAGCAAAGTTTCAAGGGCGTCGATCGCACGGCCAGTTGACCATGAGAATTCCTTCTCAACTTGTTCTACTGTGACATAGCCTTTAGCCTGCATGTGAATGATGTTATAACTGGAGGAATATGGAGATTACGGTATAGGTAACAATTTGTGCATGTTAGCAATTTGAAAGCTTCTAACAACCTAATCTTGTTTACTATGTCTAGCTGCTAAATAAACGTCACAACAAAGTTTTGTGAGGTATTATACAGGGACTTGTGACTTCCAACATACAGCAACCGATATGCTTGTATAATGTACTATGGTACTAAATGATACGCTAGTAAAAGCACAAACCTGAGCTAGCTCAAGTATCCCATTGTGATCTGTATTCAGTTCAGTAGGAACTGATCGCACAAGCTTTTTCTTCCCAACAGAAATTACTTCAAAGCCACTACCAAGGACCTGCAAGTTCACAAATGAAGGATCAGATGAGCCAAAAATCTATACAAGTACATCAAATAACATTGAATATTTGAATTGAACCAGGATCATCCATTAATTCAAGTTTAAACTTGTAAAAATGATGTGAGTGCAATTTTAAAATCCCAACTAAAATGAGATTTAAGAATTTAAGCTTAAAATACTAACCTTCAGCTTACTTATAGCACGTAAACAGTCATCTGACGATAATGATCCAAGATCAGTTTTTCTCTTCTGACAGAGCAGTTTGCGGAGATCTAGCAAGTCAATCAAGCCACCATTATGCGACCTTGTTGCAATGCATACGTCAACAATCTGAACACCTGCCACAATAGACATGGATGTTAAGCAGAGCATAAAAAGGTAGCAATAATAAAAGAAACTTCCAAGGAAGCTTAAAGTAAGTATACCAACCCAGCTCATAGTAGAAATCGCCAATCCCTAGAAGCTCCGCCCAAACTCCTTTATTAGATGCCAGCGGATCTACTCCAACTTTTGCACACATCTCATGAAACTGCTGTCTAAATACTGAATTTTTACGGATGTCATTCTGCACTAGCACATCATATATAATGTTACTAGAGACCATTGGAACATGCTTTGCCATTTAAGCTCTTTTGTGATATGTTGTAGCACATGGGAATAACAATGCAAATACCACTTCACTGGTACTAGATGTCATGAGATGAGTGAAATCGAGAACTATCAGCTATCACAAGAATTAGCAATCAATTGTCATCTCAGTATGAAATGAAGTACAGCATCCACCCAGCTGTCTTGGTATAAGACTAGTTTTACTTTGCTTGATAAGGAGGTAATTAACTGATTACCGACTGGCCAAAGCCAAGGGGTAATATCTGTCACTTAAATGGTAGAAATCAACCAATGAAGCTGCTGAATAGCATCAAATTTTGGCATAAATCATAATTTGACTATAATCCATAAAAGGCAACATATAGGTTTTCTAAGCTATAGTGCAACATTCTAGATTGTGATATGATAAGGCCATGTCAAAGAAAAATACAAATTGGCTGTTTTTTTCTTTCCTTTGACATATTTCTAAAGATTAGGAGATTATTCACAGCATTACTTTTATTTTAAAGTTATTCCACAAATTAAAAAAGTTCAAAATAACATATTTTCTTTACTTCACTTTCCAGTTCCGATGACCCTTGCTCAGTTTCGGGTATGTGCTGGGCTGTGCACTTATAAGCTAGTTAGGTTCCCTTCTTCAAAGTTTGATTGACAAATTAAATCTAGATACAAGCAGTAATCCAGTAACTATATTGTTTTCAGGTTTGCCGAAAATAACCATTCCATTTGTGGGTGTAAGAATTCAATAGATAGTAATACAAGCGCAACTGATATATCCTAACCCCCAAGATTGATATCATTATCCACCCACGCCACATATAAATTGGAAAATTTGTTAACAACATATAGATTCAGTGAAAGTACTATAAGATCCCCCCCCCCCCCCCCCCACCCTTCCACGTGCAGCTAAAATTCAAGAGCAGAGAATCACCTTGTGCTTGCGAGCAAATTCTTCAAGCTGCGACCGGAACGTTGTGAGCTGCTCCTTCATGACATCCGTCCTGACCTTTGCCACATTTTCCCCAACCAGCCGGAATTGATCCTAAAAGCTTCCAAGAACACTCTCCATTGCATGATCCAAACAACAAAAGAAAAAACCTTTAACCTAACCAGCAAAGAACTGCACATACGCGAGTAGCCGCCGCGTTCTGCAAGCCCGCGATCCCCGGCCGCCTCCTCATGCCTCCTCGTCTAAATCGCACACGAGCTGCAATTCAAGCAAGTCCGATGAGTCAATCGGCAAGGCACCTCCTGCGATTGGCGATCGATTCGATGTGCGCATTGTTTCGCGTGTGCCGTTAGTGTACAGAAAGTCAATAGGAGCAGGTAGCTGACGGCCGGGGGCGGAGACGGTACCTGAACCCGAGGGGGCGAAGACCTCCGGCGGCGGGTGAGTGGATCCCCAACAGATCGTGCGGGCGCGGGCTCGGACCGACGGAGCCGGGTCTCTTCCCCGCCCACTTCCTCCGGTGAGCTAACCCTCTTGGGACCGACCGTCTAGATAGCAGCGGCTTTCCTCCTAGCGCGCTCTTTTTTCCACGGGGAGTGGGCGCGGCGACGGGAGATCGACGGCGGGAGATGGCAGGTGGGCGCGCACACGTGGTAGGGAAGGTGCGGGTGGCTTGCGGCGAGGGCGAGGAACGGTGGAAGGGTGAGGACCGAGGAGCGGTGCACGTCGGCGGCGAGGGGCACAGCCAAGGATGGGCTGGGCCGGCGATTGCACGGGAGAGGATTCGGAAGCGAGAGAGATGAGAACGAGAAACAAGTTTGATAACCGGGCCGGGGCCTGGCCTAAGGGCATATTCTTTTAAACCGAAATTAGCGGTTTTTAATTTTTATTATAGTATCTAACTTTTAAATGATGTATTTTTTTAGATCGAGTCTACAAATTAATTATAGTACATGTTAAAAACCTAACATCTGTATCAACCAAAATCACAAGCGAGTATTTTTCTCCATAATCTCTGTCACAAATTGCTAAAATTCAAAAATTTCAATCAAAAGTCATAAGTCCCAGCTGTACCAAATATGCCCTAAGTCCAATTGAAGGGCTTATTTAGGGCACAGGAATCTTCCATTAAACGGTTTAATTCATGTGAGAAAAAAATATTATTCTACTAAATTCTCGTGGTCTGAAGCGGCCGAAGAGAGAGAGAGAGCTGTGGAGTTGAAGAAAGCCCAGTGTTTTTTTGTTTCCAGAGTTGGAATTGGTCCGTAAATTGACTAATTGAAGTTCTAATTTCGAATTAGATTCTCCAATATAGTTTTGGTTGATATGTAAATTCTTTTTTTAAGAGCGAGAATAATTGGCTAATATTCATCTTTGAATATCACAACCCATACGCATGTCATGGAAAAAGATTAAAAATCATAGTGAAAAGTTCGTATAAATTACGGCTAGTAGCAATCAAATTCTAATAGTTAACCAGAAAACTAAGGTGTCTACTATTTAGACTAAGAACATATTCATATTTGTTGCAGCTAATGGTTTCTAGCTAAATGAATAGTAGTGATTAAAAGAAATGTCTTTTACAAGAAAGGGATGAGTGGTGGAGAAAATGAGGGAGAGATACATGTGCAAATGGTAGTGAGAGGAGTGGGATACGTAATGAGCCTATGACTCTATACTTTATCCTCAAAGCAAGATGGAAGTAAGAGGAGTGAGAAAGCCATTTTGAAAAATCAGGTGTTTATATTAGTTTTTGATTTTTCAAACCAAAGCCAGAAGTAGAAATTAAAACCAACAGGCAACATTTTTTAGAGTACTCCAGATAGTCTATTTAAACTCTTCAAATTCAGAGGTTAGGCTTGGACTGAGTTCGGGCCTAACCATAAAGCTGTAGTATAGCCCAACCTTAAAGCTTGAAGCCCGTCCTAATCATTTTCATTTCCTTCTAACCTTTTTCAATTAAGTTGTTAATTTTTCATATTAGCATCTACTCCCTCTACTGTTGAATAAATATTGTTTCTGATTCGACGTGATCCCCAAAATACTAATTATGAAAATATAACATTATATAGTAGAAGCACAAATTTATCTTCGTATATCATTTTACGTTAGCGCATCTGTTTCTTCTTTCTACTAAGATGATCTATTAAACTCATAGTCCATTGTCATATCCGTTCCGAAGGTATCTATATCAGTTGTGACATTGTTGAATTTCAAAATGATGAAAAATAACCGTGACATTGTTGAATGCTATATTATACCAATATAATGTTCTCACTAGTTGAATATCACGCCCACTGGTGAAACCATATCATCTCAATTGTTATTAGCCTTTGAACGATAGTTGAAAGATACAAATTAGTTGTTTTAGTTTGCATTGCTCCCTTTAGGTCAGGCTCAATCCGCACAACCCGACCCAAATCATATAATATTATACAATTAATCCCCACTAATAGCAACTGATCTCTATTTCTCTGCCTTCTCAATAAGCCAAGTCGTCAAAAGCATCAATGGGGAATATTATTTTGAACTACGACTTATGGTTTATGGCTTTTGATTGTTAGTGAGAGAGTACAGAGTAAGAGAAATTCGCATGCGGTTTTGACTGATATAAATGAAGTTACCCCAGTGTATATTATAATAAACTTGTAGACTCCATCTTAAAAAGATATTAATTTGAATTATACAATAAAAAAAAGCCAAAACGTAGTTTATAGAAGCCGAACAGAAGAGGCCACATGTCCCTCCATTTGTTACCCATGTCGCACTGGATTCTTTTTTCCCTACATCCTATAGTGTGCGCCCCCACCAGCTCCTTCTCGCTTACTGTTTCTCTTCCGTCCATTAGTGGTAGTACCACACTTCTCCCTAATTATAACCGATGAGGCTTACTGAACGCACGACCGCGAGGTGGTCAGACGAAGTTACGGCCGCGAGGAGGTCAGACGAAGAGTCTACTATCGCGAGGCGGTTGGACGAAGTCACAACCGCGACATGGTCGGACTAGGCGTCTACGACCGCAAGGTAGTCGGGCTAGGCGTCTATGATCATGAGGTGGTCGGACAAAATTACAACCACGAGGCGTTCGTACGAAGTCTCAACAGCGAGGAGGTCGGACAAAGAGTCTACAATCACAATGTGGTCGGACGAAGTTGCGACAGCGAAGCGGTTGGACAAAGTCACGACCGCAAGGATATTGGACGAAGAGTCTATGACCACAAGGTGGTCGCACTAGGCGTCTACAACCACAAGACGATCGGACAAAGTCACGACCACGAGCCATTCGGACGAAGAGTGTACGACTACGAGATGGTCGAACGAAGTTATGACTGTGAAACGGTCGGACAAATCATCTATGACTACGAGGTAGTCAAACGAAGTCATGATCACAAGACGATCGGACTAACTGCAAGATGCACTTGTTCCAGGCTATCAATTGGGAAGCTACTTACTTCGCTGTGAAGCAAGATCATGTAGTTCTTCCATACATCTATTTGTTTTTCAACTGACCTTTTCAGAAGTGTGTATTACGTTCCGAAGGAAACTATAAATCCACTTCTTGAGAACAGAGGTACTCATTGATTCTTTTTTACTTTGGCAGGTCTCTGGTAGCAGCATACTGGTTGGTCCTAAATGGTTACAAGAATGTGTTTCATCTGGATGGAGGACTCTACACATGGTTCAAGGAAGGCCTACCAGCTGTTGAAGCAGAAGAATGAGCAAGAAGGGCCGGTTACTTCATGTTACGACATCATTGTTCATATACTGTGAGTTGTGATGAGTTGTAACGATGTGCTTCACGGATAAATGTGTGCACTGGTTTTTACAATTTATTCTACTCCCTCCTGTCATGAATATATGTCCTTTTGAGATACGTATAGTTAAACTTTTAAAATATTTTCAATATTTTTTTAAATATTTAGATTAGATGCATAAAAATCATATGAATAGATTTATCTTGAAAAGTATTTTCATAATATTATAATTTTATTAGGTGTTATAATTATATTATAATAGAAATTAGTAGTCAAAGTTGATTTTTTTTAACCGTGTTAATGTCCACAGCGATATGTATTTGTAACTAGAGTTGAGTTTTTTTTTCTTTTGGATGGAGATGTCTCCTTGTCCTCCCTGCCTATATGAAGTTCTGCTAGATTTCTTCTGACCTTTCTGTTGTCGACTTGTCGGTGTATGATACTTGGGTATGTCAATATGATGACTATTGAGTTTGACAGAGAAGTGGGCAGTCGCATCATTTCTCTTGCACCTCTAACTTAGAATGGACCTTTTTATGGTAAAGGCTGCCGAAAATAATCGAAGGGAAACAAAATGGTAGCTTTGCAGACAGTTTTGCATGGAGTCAACTAGCTTTTTGGGGTTTCATTTGGCATTGGAGTATGTTTTACTATTAGGTTGGTAGACCCTTCTGACGAGATCTTAGGGCATATATAATTCGAGATACTTATACAAGAAAGTATATAGCTATGTCATTAAGCACTCATGTAAAATTTATTTTTCCAGTGTAAGTATTTTTATATAGACGTTTAGATATTATATTATCTACTAATTAGATATAGCTGATGTGCATCATATTTGCAGTATATTTTATGACATTATCCTGTTGCTAGCTTGAATTGGCCTTAATTTCATCAATTATACATAAACTTGCCCTCATTTTGCTACAGTTTACAGTGTTTGCACTTTCCTTGCAGGTCGGCGCGAAATAGGCGCAAACTCCACAGAGAATCAAAAGGGAAGGAGCTAGGGTTGCAAAACAGCAAAAGAAGAAGGACTAGAGTGCAAAAGAGTCAGCAAAACCCTAACCGTGCCCAGCACCCGTGCATTGGAAACCCTAGAGGGCGCTGCTGGTATAAAAAGCCGAGCAACTCTTGACCAGGGGCCGGTCAATTTCCCACACCCACAAACCCTAGCCGCAATTGCTTCTTCCCCACCAAGACCCAACACCCGGCCGCCCCACACCATCTCCAGGAGAGCCTCCACCGATTTTCGACGAAGCTCCAAGACTTCAACATGCAGCCGCCCTAGCCTCCATCAGATCCCCATTTTTCGCTCATTTCCCCTCTCCCAAAACGCCTCCACCGAGACCACCACATCCGTTCGCCAGACCTCTCAAAAAGCCGCACGCCTGAAACTCCACAAGGTAGTCGTCCCTCTCCCGCACTAAACCCCCTTGCTGCCGGCCAGATCTGCATCCGCAAGTCACCTCTTGGCCGGGATCTGCTTCATCCACGCACGGATCTGCGACCTCTACGTCATCTTCGGCGGATCTAGTACCTCTACACGGAACCGGCGACGCTTCTCCTTCCACGGCCGGATCTGCATCCTCTACAACGGGAGTTCAAGGAGTGGCTTCTTCGGCTGGATCTGCACCGCAACCCTCTACACGGCCACCTCTTCGGTTTCTGCATCACCTCTGCTTCCCCCTGCCTGCATCCTCTACAAACATTCCACTTCGGCTAAGATCTGCTAGTCTACTGGTTGTTTCGTTTCCCGATCTGAATCTTTTGTATTTTGATGGCTTGCTTGGATGTATGGATGTTAGATCTGTGTTATGCATGAGTTTTCTGTACGGATCTGGTTACTAGAAGTGTTTGAATTGTTATTGCTATGTTGAGATGCTTGCATGATGGATCTGTGATATGCATGTATTTCCTGTGTGGATCCGGGAACTAGGAGTGCTTTTACATCGTTCCTGTTTGTCTGAGATGTTACTGTGGATGCTATTTACTGTTTAGATTCATGATTTTCATCTGATGCTTTAGTAGATCTACTAAGTTCTTAATTCTGCTAGTAGTTTAAATAGCATGCTTGAATGATGATGATATTTGTCTTTTAGATTCTCTCTTAAAGCTAGGGTTAATTTTGTGTTGCTGTAATGTTAGGTCTTATTAGTAGAAAAGTAAAAAAAGAAGGTCTAGATATGTTTGTTTGCTGTCGTTCATGTGGTAGATCTGTTTTCTTGAATGAAGTTTAGTTTGCTTTTCGATTGCATTGCTAGATTCATTTACTTTCTATTGTTTTACTCTTGTTGCTGTGATTGGTTAGCTATAGCTGTAGTATTATCTCAGTCTCCTTCCCCGTGTCCTGCGGCTTCTTCTCCCCTTCTATTCTTCTCTTATAAGCAGCTTCGTCTCTTTTCTCTCATTCCTTCTTTTCCTTCTCTCTGTAGTCCGATAGTTCCAGCTCTCTCTCTCTTCTAGATCCCAGTCTAACTCTTAGCCTCTTCACCTTCTTCAGTCCCTTCTTTCTTCCCCTTTTCTCTCAGTTTCTCTCTCTTCTCAAGATTTCTTCGATCTGTCAATATCTTCTCTAGTCTGTCGTTTACCGTGCTCTTTTCTTATCTCTTCCTTCTTTCTTCTCCTCTTCTGCTAGCTTAGCCAGCCTCTAGCCTTTCCTCTCCCCTGCTCTCTCCCTCTCTCTGTCTCTCCCTTTTCCCCTTAGATCTTCCTCCTTTATCTCTAGCTAATCTTTCTTCTGCCTCACTCTCCCTTAATAGAGTCAGTTTATAAGGAGTCTCTTTTCTTTTCTCCTTCCTGTCCAGTATTTCACATTCTCAGCTCCCTCATCTATTCCCTTCTCTTAGGGCCTCTAAAGCAGTAGTTAGTTTAGTTCTTATTTCTTCCCTTTTATTCAACGTTCGTGCGACTTAGCTTTGGTTAAGGGGTAATGTCACCAGTAATTTAGTCCCTGTGGAGAACACGACTTTCGCTGCTATCTTAGCGGCAGCCCGTACACTTACAGGTGTGCAGTTCTGCACGATCAATAGCTATATACATAAGCATCCGCAAAGCACCGGTGTGTTTATTTAAGCATCGATGTTACAATATAAACACCTTATCTGTTCTATATAGCAAGAAAATCACTTTTTATTTGCTAAGCACTTGCATGCTCTTATAGGAATCTGCTAATAGGAATCGGGCTATGTTAATGTGATTTTCAATGTTTTAGCTTTGTTTAGATGTTATAATAAATAGAGAATCTGTATTTTGGTGTTTCTTCAAGGGAATTTCTTGGAGTTGCATCGAAAGTAGAAAGAAAAGGTGGTCACGAAGGCCTCGTTCTAAATAGCTACTAGCTTTTAGAAGCTAAAAACCATTTGGAATGCGTTGGCTTATTAACACGATTCCCCTTTTCTTTTTTGCTTTGTATTTTCCGTGAAAATATAACGGTATTTTTAATTTTTTGTAGTGCCTTAGAAAAACTAACAGTCATTTTAGCCAAAATTCATCAGAAAAGACTGAATTGAACGGGCTGAAATCAGTGAACCAGAAGGAAGGAAAGGAATTTCCCATGCTTCAAAGGGGCCTGAGTTTGATACAGGCAAAAACCACGATCATTCTCTTCTATGCGCCAAGAAGTAAAAATTATGATCGATGATTGATGGATCAAATACAATCATATATGAAGAACTAAACCATTTCCTGTCGCATATACAATCCTTTACATGCCTGAACCCATCTATATTCGAGAATGCAAGTTGTGAAGCTCAAAAAAGTAAAAACTATTACGTCTCACAACGACATCAAGAAGACGAGAATCTAGTCTTGCCAATCACGAGCAGGCGCACTGCGAGCTCTTCTTCATGGCGCTGGTCTCCATGATGGAGCCCACGTCCACCTTGGTCCCCTTCAGCGACAGCACCTCACCTCCGTCGTCACCATTGCCGCCGCCGTTGCGCATCCGCCGTGCCTCGTCGAGCTCGAGCGCCCTGCGTGAGACGACGGCGAAGATCTCCTCGAGGAGCGTGAGGAAGGCGCGCTCCACGTTGTCCCCCGTGAGCGCGGACGCCTCGGAGAAGAAGAGCCCCTGCTCCTCCGCGAAGCGCGCGGCCTCGTCGGCGGGCACCTCGCGGCGGTGCGCCGGCATGTCGGCCTTGTTCCCGATGAGCGCCACGACGGTGGAGCCGTCGGCGTGCGCCCGCAGCTCCTCCACCCACCGGACCACGTGCTCGAACGTCCGGCGGCGGGTGACGTCGTACACAACCATGGCGCCCAGCGCGCCGCGGTAGTACGCGCTCGTCACCGCTCGGTACCTGCACACACGCACGCAGAGTCCAAATGCCAATCAAGGGAATTTCTTTTGGCCTTCCGCGTATCAACTTCACTGAACACTGGAATTTCACACCAATCGTGTAGAAGCTGTTTTGTATATTCTAAAACTCTTGCGTTCACGATGATACTCACAGGGTTGCACACACACACACATAGAGCCTCGCTTCTATCTTAATAATACAAAATGCTCTTCATACCATGGCCATCTAAGATTGCTTCCCTATGTGCTGATTTTTTTAGAGAAAATTTGCTCAGTACTATTTCAAAGATTTACAACTTAAAAATTACCATCGCGAAAATCACATATAATCAAATACCATCGCAAACGCCAAAATTCAAGAAAATGCCCCTACCGTGGCGTGAGGTTCCATCCTCCGGATGCCAGTGAGGGTGGGTGGTGGAACGAGCGTATTGCCCTCACGGAAATTTAGGTATTGATCGGTTCGGCTGAAAAGCTCATGGCTTATGGCTAAAAACACTGTAGCTGGCTGAAAAAAGCATTGTAACTAACAGAGGCTTATTTAGCATAATTAAATTTAAAAAAATTTAAAAATATAAAAAATATGTTAGCCCATTACATATAATACAAACAAATACGGGAAAAAAGAACCGGCAAAAAAGCTCAACAAAAAACCAAAAGTTCAGAAAAAGACGAAACTTATGAATAGTGAAAAATAAGCCAGAAGCCAGAAGGCGAAGCCGAGTTGATCAGTGCCTTAGTAGTTGGCGCCAAAGTTGTCTGCGTTCTTTTCTCCCCATCTCAAGAGTACAACCAAATCTCGCTAAATTATGAGCATAACTTTCCCTGGTATTGAAGTCGACATTGTTTTCCCTGGTATCATAACCAAAACATTACCGGGGGACTCCCCGCCCGCTGAGGGCCTCCACGTCGGCCGCGCGTGCGCTCCGCCCGCCGCGTGGCCGAGCAAATCTCGGTACGGTCGGGAGAGGTCATTTCCTCGCATTTCCCGGAAATTACGTAAAGATCCTTTTTCCCTCGCGAACAGGTCCCTGCAAGTTTTTTTAGCCCCTCCATTTTGCAGGATAGCGCCCCACGTTTTCCTAAATTACGTACGGGTCCTCCTTTATTTACGTACAGACCCATTTATTTACGTACAGACCCTCGATTTTTTACGAAAAAACCTTTAACTTTTCCGAAAATACACATACGCCCTCGATTTTTTTTTAAACTCCTCACGAATTATCGCCTCTTTTACTTCGACACACACGGTGGCTGGCGCGGCGTGGCGCCGCGCCTACGAGGCTAGTAACTTTCACGAGGCTTCATGAAAACTGCCTACCTTTCTGCATTCTTATCTTCTTTTTTTCTTTTTTGAGGCAAGCATTCTTATCTTCTCATCTTCTTACAATTTAATTTCTTTTAGGAGTCTTGGTACCCATCCAATCGGTGATCAACTTAAATACAAGGAAATTGAAGTCGATCGACTGACATCATCATCCCCACCTCCGGAAGCAAGGGCTCCGTATTATAAACGTCCTTGGCAGTATATACCAATCATGTGGGAAAACATCCAAATCAGGTGGAATTAATAACGTGAAGGTTAGTTAACATTAACAAAAGAAAAGGCTTCATTCACGTCAACAAAAGATTCACACCAATGTAGGCTACACGCAAGCATCTATATCTTTAGCTAGTATGACGCACATATGACCTAACGAAAACGACCTGTAATTCTATACCGTGGTAGTTCATAACTGTGCATGGTGCAGGAAGCCGGAAACGATGGAACGGGGTTGGAATTGACTTGAACGATGGAACTGTGGGTCTGTTTTTTTCGGTTTCTAAAAACGGTTTTTGATTTTTGCTACAGTACCTAACTTTCAAACAGAGTATTTTCTTGAGACGGGGTCTACAAGTTAATTGTAGTACACGTTAAAAGCCCAATATCTGTACCAGCCAAAATCACAAACAAGTATTTTTCTCTCCGTAATATCTGTCGCGAACAGTTGAAATTCAAAAATTTTAACCAAAAGCCAAAAGACGCAGCCATAAAGAACAGGCAGTGTGCATGGTGCAGGAAGCCGAAAACGATGGAACGACGAAGCGGACGTACACACGTACCTCTCCTGGCCGGCGGTGTCCCAGATCTGCGCCTTGACGCGCTTGCGGTGGAGCGAGAGCGTGCGCGTCTGGAACTCGACGCCGATGGTGGACTTGGAGTCGAGGAAGAACTCGTCCTTGGTGAATCGCCCGAGCAGCTGCGTCTTCCCCACCGCCGCGTCGCCCACCACCACCACCTTAAACACATAGTCGATCTCCGCCTCCTTCTCCCCCTCCCACCCAGCCGCCGCCGCCTCCTCCTCCCCCCATCTCGCCACCATCCTCCCTAGTCCCTACCCTTCGCAGCTAGCTGAGCTACCTCCCTCGCTTCCTTCCTTCTCCGAATCAATCAACCAAAGCCTTCCCTTTTCGTTCCTTTTCCGGATCACCTCTCACCTCTCTTTATCCAGCGATGCTTCTTGGTTATTAATTGATATATGATGTGTGAGCTGTGCGAAGCAAAGAATATGTATCTATATGGCTATCTATCTAGCTAGGCTGTGGTGTGGCATGCAAGAACAGGACAGAACAGGGCAGGGCAGGGCATGGCAACATGGCATAGCATGCAGTGCTTTTGAGGTTGAATTGTGCTGGTGTCTACCCTAGTGCCTGCCTAGTTGTGTGTGTCCTGCTTTTGGAGAGAAGGATTGCAGCACGAAAGGGAGGCCATGTTAATTTGAAGGCCACCTAGTCTTGGTGTCTTGCTCCCTTTTGTGCATCTTTTTTTTTTCTGGTTGCTGCCTTTTACTTTTCTTGCAGAGTTTGAAAGCGAGGGGAGCTTTGCTTCAAACCTGCATATATTCGTGTCCACGGCTCGTCACTAATCAGCCGTATACATTGATGACACAGGACAGCACAAGTTGCTTCCTGACTAATAAGACAACCCCAACTTTTATATAAAAAAACTGCTTCTACTATCCACTGCTATTTATTAGTCACTACAATATTAATTTTCACATATTATAACGTACTTTATATTTTATTATATCACAATTTCGTAAGTTATATGGCGGTTGAAATGTTATAGTGTCTTTTGTTACACCATCTGTCTTACATATTGCACTATTATTTATCAATCACCACTATTTATCAGTCATTATTATTCATCAGTCACAGTCAAAAGCTATCAGCAAAACCTAATATGAACAGATAATGCCATGTATGCCTTTATCTTGCAGTGAGCCAGTGAAAATAGGGTTCCAGCTATAGGCATACAGGAGTTGAGGAGTGGGATGCATTAGTCATGAGCAAAAGCCAGAAATCCTGTAGCCTGTACCGCGCCTAATCTCTTTTAATTTACCTTTAATACGTTCAACAGAAACTTTATGTACTATATATAGTGTGTTTTCTGTTTATGAAATAAGCAGCCTGGGTACATATAATAATAAACCGATCGAAAAAGTGAAGGAACAGTGCGACATGAATACCTTTAGTTACGAGTAAAAAAAAATGTTGGAGACATGAGCTGATTTAGAACAGTGGCTGGTCATCTTCTCAGGCTTCATCACTTCACAGCTCATGTCACACTCATACAGTGGCAGAAATAGGATTTAGCTACATCCTAAACTGAACTCTAACAACCTAAAACTAACACCAATTTATATCCAGACCAGTTCTCGATCAAAATTCAGAAAATTCGACTGCAAGTTGCAGGAGCTGTGCATTTGCAGTCCAGAAGAAACCAGGAAAACCCAGGTCCAAGCACCACCCCATCCTCCGGACATATATAACCGATAAGAACATCACGATCGTGGTGGCGGTGGTACGCAATTGCGTCCCGGCTAAGGCTTCTTCTCTGGGCATGCAGAAAATCGATCCTCTTTGGCCACAGGCTTGCAGGCACTTGGATTTCGCTTTCTATCGTGCCGTCCCTGTCGTCGCTTTGGCTTCGTATGCCACGCGATCGCAAGAACACTCGGTAATCATGCGTGCCATACGGTATTTCCCGTATTTTCAAGCAAAATGACGGGACCAAGCTACTAGCTAGCTACGAGAAACCGCTGAAAAAGCTGGTGATTTTTTAGCAGGATTAATATATCGTCGTGTAGGTGAGATGGCAGGTGTAAGGTGTTGGTACAGAGATGCGCAGCTCTTCTACGTATACTGAGAAGAAAAAAAAGATGACATGTGTTGGGTGTTTGCATGTCACTGGGTTTTTCTTTGAAAGACTAGAAGGACAAATTTTCTTCATTCTCCTTTCTGAACAATTCGAGAACATGGATGTATTTTCATGAGAGGACACTTCAGAATTTCAATATCACAATAACTTTTTGTGAAAGGTCCCGTCATAGGATCATAGAATGGCACCGCTATTATTAAAACATGGGTTTCTTTAGACTGATAGTTTATAATTTATGACTTAAATATTTACATTCTGTCTGTTGGTGAGAGGTAATATACAGAGAAAAATAGTTACATACGATTTTGATCGGTACAGTTAAATTTAATACATTTTTTACTATAATTTTCTATTTATCATGCCTTGAAAAAATACACAGTTTAAAAGTTAATTAGACAGACAATCATAAACCAATTTAAGCCTAAAATAACCAGTCGTCTACTTCTGATAGTCACTGTTCGGATACGCTTGAATATACACGTTCTGAATTCTGATCAACAACAAGCACGTGAAATTAGCGAAGACTTAATTTGTGCGAGGCTCAACTAGAGCAAACAAGATTGAATTAATACAAGAACAGAAAATCTCTGCACGGTTGATGATGCCTTGTATTTGCAAGCCTTTTGCATCGGAGCTGTCCTTGGAGAGCATTTCTTCAATCAATGACAACCAGGACAGTCATTCACTTTAGCTTTCTTCACATGAAGAGACCTATGCTTACCGTAGACGACACTAATCAATGACTCAGTGCACATGTATATATCCTACCGTATAACTTCAAGTGGAATATTGATCGTTGATCACAATTCATCATGAAAAAGAAATCATCACCCGTCACCATTTTTCAAAGAATTTGCCATCTCTCACAACAAAGTAGTAAGCACAACTGGATTGACATATTCCAAGGAGAATAGTTAGATGATTAAAAGTCACGTTAAGGAATGCATGCAAGAAAATGAAAGTGCAGCTGTGCCCAGCAATGTGTTACAATACACAGGAGCCTTGACTAATTGTTCTGAGACTCTTGAGTGCATGCTCAATTTTTCAAACATAAAGCTTATCCATCTAAAAAATAAAATAAAAATACAGATTATGGATTTAAGTCATGTGCTATTGAGTGTGGATTATTTGTTGTTGGTGCGAGTTTACTCCCGTTATCTGTTTGCAGTCTTCCTCTTCCTTCAACCCCCAACACCACTTCCTCTTCCTTCAACCCCCAACACCAACACACATCATTACTGTTATAAAAGAATGCGTTAGTGGTTGTACGTCCATTCTCCTCCAACCGCTCTCTTTCCTCAACTTTTCACCATTTTTCACTTTCGAACTGATCAGAGCAAGTCTCTTCTATAGCACAATTCTCTATGCATTCAATGAGTTCTGTTGCAATGCACGGGTATGTAACTAGTATATATATTATAAATAACAAGGGCACTATGGTGTCTAGGCTTTATGATTGAGACTTTCTATATATGATTAAAACTTTTCATCCATAATTGAGACTTTCCAACCATAATTAATACTTTTCATCCTGATATATTATATATCATTGTACTTGTATGCATCTAAAAGCAATCCAAAGGCAGGGAAGCTTGGTATTCAGACACCATGGTGCCCCATTTCGAAATTTAATTCAAACTTATTTGAACTAGTTAGTAAACTAGTTAAACTTGACATCCAAGAAATTTTAAAATTTTTCGCACATGATACATACCTATTTTAGACTATGGTACCCGTGCACCATACATACATACATACATACACACATACATACACACATACACACACACATACATACATACACACACATACACACACATACACACATACATAGGACGCTGAAATAGAGCACCTTGATGTCTGGACACGCCTCACTGCCTTTGGATTGCTTTTGGATGCGTGCAAGTGCAATGATATATAATATAGTAGGATGGAAAGTCTTAATCATGAATAGAAAGTCTCAATCATAGATGGAAAGTCTCAGCCATGAAGACTAAGCATCATGATGTCCTTGTTATTTATACTATATATATATATTAATTATAAATAATAGGGGCAGTATGGTGCCCAGGCTCCATGAGTGAGATTTTTCATCCATGATTAAGACTTTTCATCCATGTTAATGATTTCCTTTCCATACTATTGTACTAGCACGCATCTAAAAGCAATCCAAAAGCAGAGAGGTTTGGTGCCCGGGCACCATGATGCCCCATTTCAGTGTCATATATAGGATATTGAAATGGGGCATCATGGTGCCCAGGCACCAAGCCTCTCTGTCGTTAGATTGCTTTTAGATGCGTGCAGGTGCAATATATTAGGTAACCTATTAAGATTCATTAATTCGAAAAGGTATCAATTTGGAAAAGAATCAATCATAGATGGAAAGTTTTAATTATGGAGCTTGGGCACCATGGTGCACCTGTTATTTTGCCTATATATATATATATATATATATATATATATATATATATATATATATATATATATATATATATATATATATATATATATATATATATATATATATATATATATCGGCCAAGGAAGCGTGCACGGAATTACAAAGCAGTTTCCTACCTTATTCTTCCAGGAAAATTTTCACATATTTCAGTCTTGTTTTTTCAAATACCAAGCATATGAGCGAGTTATTCCCGAGTCTTAGGAAGTACTGTCAGACAGTATAAATTAGAGACGAAAAACTATATTATAACCAACATAACCGATGCAAATCACCAAAATATTTGCATAAGAAACGTGCCCTTACACTCTTTACATTCTTGCACCATGAAATCAAGCTACCAACCGACATAAGCCGGCTTAGCGGGGTACCACACACACATACCTCGGTATAATACATGTACCCATCCATCACTTCATACTCATTAATCACAACAGAATGAATATAAATTGAGATCTCATATCACATGAATAAACAACCTTTCATCCCAATCTACTTTGTATCCATCTAACCAATTGTTATCACCAGTTCACCACATCAGTACAAACCTATGCGGAACCTTGCAAAAACAATGAAAATACAACGCTAGCGGAGCATAAGATTCACCTTTGGACTAGTATTGTACACAAGTCTCTCTAAAGGTTTCTTCTACCATGAGGCCCACCACCTGACCTTGTGCCAGGAGAGATGGAATTGTAGGCGCAAATTGGCAGAGCGACTGTCATGTTCATCAAATTTATAGCCTGCAAAATGAATTGTCATAGTTTCAGAGCCACAGTCAAACTCATAACCTCAACAAATATTCGAGGATCTAAGTTTATTCTCCTTCAATCAAATGTCTAATTCACACTGCAAAGCTGATGTACATACAGACATTACATATTAGATATGATATGACACACAACAGTAATCTGGCTTCAAAAAGACACGCATAGGAAAAAGGAAAAATGCTGATATTTCAAACTAATGTTAAGCTAATCTTAGTTTTTAGTTATCTATGCTCTATAATGTTCAGCGCATCAATTTGCCAAGCTAAGCAAAAAAAACGTCATATCCACATAAATTTATTACATTACTACATCCACTTATCATTAAATGGCAATCATAGATTTTATTTTCAGTGTTTTGCACATCATTCGGTCAAGTTAAGCTCAAAAGGAAGACTTCCACAATTTAATGGTTTCATCAAACATGTGATAAAATATTCACCAAGGTAACATAAAAACAGAACATTAACATGGGATGTTGGTGACCAACTGCTTGTTACATCTACGTGGCTACGTGTCAGCTGCTGGCTCTCCCATGCACACAGATTAATCTAAAAAAAGGTTAACCAAACAAAAAGACAGAGGACAGAAAACCAATATCTTGTCACAAAATTCTGATAACAGCTATTTGTCAACTGCTGGCTCTCCAATCCACGAATTAATGTAATGAGCCACGTTAAAAAAATACACATGATATAACCTAATGGAAGTGAAACAACGGAAAAATATACAAATAAATAAACAGATTCTGCATAAGTCTCATAGCACATGAACTTAGTAAAAAGCAAGAAGCTGGCAAACACACTAGTCAACAAAAATGGCAACATAAGTAGAATTTATTTAGATGCAGGCAATCATAGATTTCATAGCTAGAAATGATGTCATAATTACCTTGCAAAGTCTCCAGAGCAACAAGAGCTTGGGCAGGAGTGTCAAAATCATCAACACATAAGACATGATACCATCCAGACTATAGGGAGAAGAGTTCACATATAAGATTTAATGTTGGCTTCACAAATAAATGAACAAGTAAAATTATATTAGTACACAGCATTTAACTTACATGTCTGGACTCCTTGTTGACCAACCTCACCTCACAAAAAGCAGAAAAAGGGCGAAAGACATCTGAAGAAGCAAGAGTTAAGGGGCAAAAGCACCTAACTGGTGAAATATGAGGCACATCACAAAATATGCATGGATACATAGATTGATAATACATAAATATCAAACGTAGTTTACAAGTGAAGAAGAGGACAAAAGACTCAAGATTGCAAGTCATTTTTCCCATAGTGGCAGACTACAATACTTAGATTTATGTGTTTAGAGCTATCACGTGAATTGAAGATATTCCTGGGAATCAAGATGTATGAAGTATGCAGCAAAATGGTAATCAGAACATTATGGATGTAAGGATACGGGAAACCTCCCTCCTCATGCAGTTCGAAGGAGACCTTCCACATTCAACATGTTAGATATGTCAGGACGAAGAGCAGGATCGGTCCTTGCAGAGCCCATGTTTCTACCGTCCAACCCCATAACACCCATCTTTTGGGGATTATCAACTGGATATGTAGCCATCCCACTGACTGGCCAAGCAGTTTGGCTAGCACCGACATAAGGCATCTACAATCACATGCACGGTACAAAGTTACTATTTTGGTAAGAAAACTGCTAGCCTTAACTAAGAAACTTCTAATTGCTATACTACCTCATTCTTTAAGTGATGACCATAGGAGGCTCCCATTGCTTCATGAAAGCCAGAGCTTTCTTGTCCAGAAGGCATGTATGCAAAACAAATTTGTAAAATGCTTAAATATTTAGATGTACATCTCACTTGGCATACACTTCTAAAAGTCATTCAGCAGAAAGTAGAGTATGATCTCCTCCAATGTTCACCTAGGCGCTAGGCGTTAGGCGGGCGGTGAGTGCCCGCCTAGCGCCTAGGGTGCTTAGGCGGCAAAACACAATTACAATGTATATGTGTAATTTGGTGAGAATGAAGAAGGGCCCAATTCCTACGCGGAGAGTTGTCCACAGCCCGGGCCCACGCGGCAATCCTCCACCCGCACCTGCCGGCCTCCCAAATCGTGAGAAGTTCTTGTCCTCTCCCAAATCGACACGCACCAATGCGGCCACTCGCCTTCCCGACCATTAATTGACTCCCTCGCAGCGTTCCTCCGCCTGCACCTGCCAGCCTCCCAAATAGTGAGAAGTTCTCGTCCCCTCCCAGCCTTCCCGACCATCAACTTCCTCGCGGGTGTTCCTCCGCCCGCGCCTGCCGGCCTTCGCACTCGCCTCCTGGGGCTTGACGCCCGACACCAAGACCCTCCTGAACCTCTTCCTTGAGCTCTCCCATGGCGGCTGCGCGCTCCTCACCACCGACCCACCGTGGGTGTAGCACCCCACCATCGTCCACGCCGACGCGCCGTCCATGTCACCATCGTCCGCATCCACAACCGTCACGGTGCGCGCCTCGTCGAGAACCGATAGCTGCTCTCCGACGGCACGCTCGGCCGTCGGGGCCCATGCCCGCTCTCCGAGAAGATGCGCCTTGGGGAGTCCCCCAAGGCCGATGCAGCGTGCGTCGTCAGCGAGGAGCTCGGGGAGCACGTCTACGTCCGAATCCTGGGCGGCTGCAACGCGGGAGGGGCGGAGGTGGAGCCGCTCATCGAGGAGCACGACTCCACATCCTACACTGGGCTCCCTACCAGGTACATGCTGTACGTCAGGGAGAGCGACTCCGCATTGGGCCACCCAGCGCCGGCGCGTCTTGCCCGCCTGGGTCCGCTTGGGACCGGCGTTGACCGCCTAGGCGGGCTGAGCGCCTAGGTCGCCGACTATGCCTGAGTCGCGGTGGCCGGCCTACACCCAGCGCCTAGGCACCTAGGCGCCCTAGGCGGCCGCCTAGGATAACACTGATCTCCTCAAGTTGTTATTTTATTTCTTCCATTTTAGAAGCAAGTCACAACAATATGGAAATAGGCACAATAGACACACGCACGTGAAAACCAAATAAGGCACAACAACTACAAAACTGTCTACCTACTAAGAGTCCCACAACTGATGAGCAAGTAGCAATCCATAATGCCATTTCAAATTTGAGCTAGGTGTGCATAGCAGGCAATCATGTGCTCAATAAAACGATACTAAAAGAACACATGATTCAACTTTATTGCACCTTCAATAGATGCATACAGAAATAGCGCCAAACAACGTAGCGGCATGTAAGCCCTAAGCCAAACTAACTAGATCCATGTAAACAGTATAGAAACTTTTTTACGCAATATACCCCTTCATTTTTCTCGCTGGTTTTAAATCTCAGGATATGTAAACTCTTTGGTCATCAAACAATCACTCTAAAACTTCTTTAGAATAGAAGTCAAAACCTTTTGCCCACCAAAAGAAATTGAAATCTCAAAAAAGAAAAAAGAACTGATCTTGTGCGGCATTGACACTTCTGTGCTATAACTTTAATACACCTGAAAGCTAGGCTACAGAAATCTAACGCTTAACAAAGCTACAAGCTAAACAATCAACAAAATCTCGCAGATTTCCAGACAAAAACTACTAGTTTTACTAGGATAGCCTTGAACCTTTACCAGGAAAATACGGATAAAGAATCAACTATTTGTTCTGATCTAAATTTTCAGTTAAGCGATCCAAACACCTTGTCTGATTCTCGAAATAGCTACAATGTAAACCAATCAGTGAAATCTCCACACAAAACTACTTCTAGAGTTATCCCTTAATGTTCATTAGGAGAATATGCTGGGGAGATCAATGCTCTGCCTATAAAAAGAATTAAGCTTTCACCAACCTGACGCTTAAAGAAGCTACAATCAAAGTCTACCATCGACAAAATTTCATAGATATCCACGATAGGCTGCTACATCTCTTGGGATCATCTCTTAATGTTCACCATCAAATAACTACAGAGCGAAATAGAACTATAATCTGGAGGAAGCGGGGTGCGGGGGCACGAACCAAAGTAGTCCGGGCGCAGGCGCTTGAGCGGCGGCGCGCCGGCGGGCACCTGGGGCGGAGCCATCACGCGCGCGACCTGCGGGGCCGGAGCCATCGGGGGTGCGACCTGCGGCTGCGGGGAAGGAGGCCGCACCGGTCCCGCGGCGTGCTGATGGCCCGACTGCTGCCACACACAGGCGCGGGAGCGGCCATCCCCGCCGCCACCTGCTGGCGCAGGTCGACGACGTAATTCCAGAAGCGCTCGGCGGCCATCTGAATCTCGCAACTTGAACCGGATCGATCCACCGGCGCAGGAGGGATGCTAGAGTTCGGGGCAGTGGGTGGGGAATGCAGGGCGCTCGCTTCGCTTGCTTCCGTTACTGCTCCAGTTGTATTTTTGGCTCCCTCCGCCCGCAGGAGGGGCGCGCGCGTGGAAGGCGCGGAGGAGTGGGTCGGGTCGTGCCGTGCCGTGCGGCGCCGGGGGAAGGACTGTGCCCACTCGACGGAAGGTTATAAGAAAACTTCAGGAAGATGCTAAGGAGCTTTTCTCATATATCTATCCTACTTTATAATTCATCAAAATTTTCTTTGCTAAATCCACCCCCTTAACCACCCCCACAGTCATGCCTAATCTAAGTCCACCCAAATTTATGTACCAAAGTAATCCAACTTCATACAAATGAATGACATGGATCTCTCCTCAAGCCTTATTCTCTTACTCATTGAAGATTCTAAGGTCAATATTATTTGGATCATGCACATCATTGGACATGCCTCGCAAAACGGTAAGCTGCCCACCCCCGCCCCCGCGCGAATCCCGCGCCTCCCCACTTCTCCCCCGTCTCCCCCCATTCTCTCTCTTCTCCCAAAACCCATCTAGGGTTCCTGGAGGTGCCGCCGCACCGCGCTGATGCTCTTCGCCGGCGGCGTTTCGCGCCCGTCCCGGCCCAACATCCGGGGCTCCATCCTCGCGGAGTGCGCGAACCGCACGGACGCGTGCGTCGTCGTGGACTGCTCCGGCGGCAAGTGCTCCCACGACCCCGTCCGTTACATGCGGCCGATGCTAAGGGCCAAGTTCTGCCTGGAGCCTCCGGGGGACACGCCGACGCGGCGCTCGACGTTCGACGCCATCCTCGCCGGCTGCGTGCCCGTGTTCTTCGAGGACGTCGCGGCGAGGCGGCAGTACGGCTGGCACCTACCCCCGGGGCGGTACGAAGAGTTCTCGGTGTACATACAGAAGGAGACGGTGGTGTTCGGGGGCGTCAAGATCGCCGAGACGCTCGCGGCGGTGCCAGAGTCCGAGGTGCGGAGGATGCGGGAGCGCGCGCTGGAGATGGCGCCCAGGGTGCTGTACCGGCGGCACGGGAGCACGGCGAAGCTGAGGGGGGCGGGGAAGGACGCGGTCGACCTTGCCGTGGACGGCGCGCTCCGGAGGATACGGAGGCGGGTGCGCGCGCTGGAGGACGGCGAGCCGGAGAGGATATACTGGCAGGTGGACGACAGCGTCGACACTTAGGACCAGAAATGCTCTTAGTGTCCCTCTCTTTGGTTGGATTTGGACATTTGGTATCGTGTAGTTTATAGTTCACTTCCATTTTTCATTTTAGAGTGTAAACCTGCTGCGTCATGGAGGTTTGTCTTCCCTGTAGAGAATTTTGGATTTCTACCGTACATTCTACTAATAATATGGAGATGGTAAGTGATATGATCTAACCATTAATTTCTTAAGGGGTTTTTAGTCTTTTTATGTAAATCTAAATACCTTTTTTAGGGTAGTGATGACCTTTTTTATAAGCCTAATCTTATGTGATTTGCATTTCTTTTATAATTTTACTCCTCTTGAAATTCTACTACTCTACTACCAAGATAGTTTACCCTTAGTCATGTAGTAGACTTCAGTGTATGAAACATGTGTAAAACCTATAACTGGAAGATGTTACCTGTCCAACATTACTACATTGTATTCCAGTTACTGTTCCTTGGTTGATAATATGCTCAGTTTTTTTTTATTGATAGCTCCTGTATTTAACATGTATATCTATTTCCAATCTGTCATGGAATTATGGGTTTCTTGTCTGTTGTTTTTTTAATGACCTGGTACAATTTCAATTCTGTAACTTCATCCTGCAAGACATAGTGCTTCATTTAGGTTTTTTTTCTCTCTTGAAAGATTGCAGAAAGTTCTATTCTAGAATGCTCTTCATCTTTATTTTGTTTTTTTGTTCTAATTGAGCAATTTGATGTGGCATAAGTCTTGTACTAAAATCATTAAAATGCACTGAATGTCTTTTTGTTGTCAAGGCTATCGTTTGAGCAATGTTGTACTTAACATGTCGTATTGGCTTTGATATTTCCCAACACTACTTAAGCTGAAAATGTTTCCTTTCCAGTGTTATCTTGGAGATGTATGGGGATCAAATTAGGAGTTATAAATTTGATTCTTGTTGTTGTTTCTTACTTTTATTCAGAACTTGAAGTGCCATACTTAAACATAAAGCTGGTTAAGTTAGGTAGAAATTCACACTGTAATCACTATCAAACAAGAAACCGCAAGAGCTGTCAAATGTGGCTACTAGAAGATGACTATACTACACTTGTAGGGTTGATAATGTCTTTATATATCTTTTATATATCCAGTATTCAGAATTTCAGATATAGGTGTTTACTCATATAATCATAAAGTGAGACAAATTGAAAGGTGGGCACAAACAATTTTTGATGTTTGTAACATTGATGTTGCATCAGGTTCCTGTCTGTACTGCCAATTTCAAATTTTAGATGTTGATCAAGTTTTCCATTGTAGAATGTCAAGCATAGCTGTGAATTCATGACCCATTTTGAATTAAGATATGAGAAATGAGAGTGGTTTGCAGATTCAGCAAATGCTCCAAAGTCCAAACTGATCATTTCATGCTTTCATGCTCACCAATGTTTGCCATATATGTTTACCTTGTATTCAGATTTCAGATATACATCTGTAAGACTGTAACCCCACTAACACAGAGATATTTTGAAACAGTGGAATGCCTGAGTGCAAACTCGGGCTGAATGATAGGGTTCTTTTGGAAGCTCAAGGCCGAGCAACTAAAGGAAAAGCGATAGATCTTGATGACATCAAATTTCATCAGTAAGCAAACAATATTGAATTTTTTATCAAGTCAGGTACTGTACATTGCAACTTTAGAATCACCATTCTCTCTTTTGCATAGTGTAGTGGTTAGCACATAATGTAATTTGTTTTTCGAAATAGAACAGGATGAGATATGATCTGGAGGCTATTCTATTAGCTGTGCATGTTGGTTACTTTGACGTGAAGCATGAAGTATCCAATGCAATCTGGACTCTGTGGTAAGTTTGTTTGTTGGGATTTGGTCTTTAATTTTGTAAGCTTGGTGCCTTTGTATGAAACATCAAGTGCATTAGTTTATATAAACGATAATGTTTATAGTGCGATCAAATGGTTCCATAGTGTAGTGGTTAGCACTCCAGACTCTGAGGCCCTGTTCAAGCAGCGATAGTTTCTGACTTCTAAAAGCCAAAAGTTGTTTGGAACATGTTGATTTTTTAACGCGGTTTTTTTTTCTTTTTATTTTTTTTAGAATAGAGGGGTGCATTTGATCGGATGGACGATGTACCTTGCTAACTTTAGTTAGATGCCCAGTGATTCAGATTATGCACATAATGTAATTTGTTTCTCGAAATAGAACATGATGAGATATGATATGGATGCTAATGTATCAGCTGTGCATGTTGGTTACTTGGCGTGAATTTTTACATGAGATATGATCTGGATGCAATCTGGACGTCGTGGTAAGTTTGTCTGTTTGTTGGAATTTGGTCTTCAGTTTAGTAGGCTTGGTGTCTTGGTATAAAACATCAAGTACATTAGTTTACCTAAAGGATAATGATCATATTGTGATATTTACAGATACAACAATTTGCTGGAGAAACCTATCTGGCCCAAACACCCATGGCCATAATGAATTCCTACTCTGGCTAAGCATCGTCACACCAGCTATTACAGCCACAATGCTCACCATAGACCAGCCATAACATGCTCAGTATAGCTCTCTCCTTTCATGGCATATTCCAGTTCGTTTTATTTTTTACAAATTTTATTTTGTTTTGTATTTTACCGTAGCGTTAGCACGGGCACACTACTATACATATAGATTATCAAAGATTTAGGAGATCTTGAATATGGTTCGGATTGATTCTGTGTGATGTTAATTTCAGAGGGGAAATGGAGATACAGTCATCTGGTAGGCCCATCGATGTGCTGATGGAGAAGGTGCTGTCCGTGAACATCATCTCCTCGGACTACTTCAAGGAGCTCTACAGGCTCAAGACATACCACGAGGTTATCGATGAGATCTACAATCAGGTTGACCACGTTGAGCCATGGATGACCGGCAACTGCCGTGGCCCCTCCTCCGCGTTCTGCCTCCTGTACAAGTTCTTTACCATGAAGCTCACCGTGAAGCAGATGCACGGGCTGCTGAAGCACCGTGATTCTCCTTACATCAGAGCTCTCAGACTATAATAATCATTTATATTTCAGATTGGATTTCTCTACTTGCGATATGTTGCGGAACCAAAGACATTATGGACTTGGTATGAACCCTACATTAAAGATGATGAGGTATTGTCTCTTTTCTGTTAGTTCCCTGCTTCTTTTGCATTTGTTTGACAATAAATTTAAGCAGCAAGAGGACAATTGCTAGCTTTCCCCCATGTGTTCTATGTTATGCGCTGAAGTATTTAGCAAACCTCTGTGTTGCTTCCAATAAAGTGGCATGTTAAACTTGTATAAGATAAACAAAGATCTTCTGTTCTTATTGTGTACCTGCTATTTGCTAAGGACAATGATTGTGCAACCACAAATAATTACTAAAAATATAAATGACGCCCAGATAGTGAGCTGATGGAAGTGTGATCAGAAAGGCCAAATTGATACTTCTCTGGAATCCACCATTCCTGTACTAGACCACTAGCACTTGCTCTTTTGAAACATAACGACGTGCACATCACATGTATGAACCCAATGCTTAGCCATGTGGATCTATCTGTGCAAATGGTTTTTCACGCATTTTCATAACATGTTAATTTTGCTGTATTCATAGTTGTAAGACATTTATGCTTCTTTATGATTAAATAGTTAATCCCTTTGCAGTGTAACATAACTCACTCTACATAATATGTCTTCTCTTTCAGGAGTTTTCCCCTGGATCCAATGGTAAAGTGACTACTATGGGTGTTTATGTGCGTGATCTCCTCCTTGGTCAGGTATATCTCTTAAACTTCGCACCCATTTCTGCCATTAAACAGAACAGCATCGTAAAGTTGCTATTACGGTGCCCTTTAGTTACCCAACCACATCCAAGGGCATACATCTTTAACATACTATTTTCTGAACCTAAATGCAAATTATACAGAGAAGGGTGCTGTTATGGGCTTTGGGCCCTATGGGGCAGCGGCTGTGTGGCAAGGCTGCAACAGCAATGCACGCAGCAATGCACGCAGCAAAGCTGGATGTGTATCCATCCTCCCTTTGTAGTGCATGAGCACCGGGAGACCTCGTGTAGAAGCTTCGCGCCGCCAGTACCATGATCGAGCAATTTGTTAATTTTGTTATCAGGACACCCCAGTACCGCCTACCTCCCTACAAGTCCAGAGTTTGTTACTTTTGTTTGGTTTAATTGAAAATTGTTGCTTCTATTTCACATGACGTAACATTTACATATGTCCATTGTCACAAATTGGCACAATTCGGGATCATTAAAGTGAGCATTAGATACATGCGATCGATGCTCTGTAATGCTTGTTAAAATGTTGGTGTGTGCAGCTGTTTATTTTGTGATCCATGTGATAGTGCGGAATTCATTAAGCCTTCCCTGTGTCGAGACCATCCACCTATCAGTATTTAGTCAATTGGTCCAGGTTAAATATTGGCCACAAATTCTTATCTTACTACTACATCTATTTCAGAGACAAGCCACTATAATTGAATGTATAATACCTCACGCCATCCTGAAATTAAAACAGAATGTATGTTTGGTGGTAGTTTTTCTAATCAATCCTTGAATCTGAGGGTAAAATTCCTATGTACTGATAGGTATTGGTTTCCTTTCGTAAGATTGAGGACCAGGACTGCAAGAATTGCTAATTGATTTCTACTCTATTTTTTTATACAATGATGTTGTTTTATGAACATGATCCTTCGGTTATTGTTTGACTAGGTTGGACATTTTCATATTGCACTCATTAAAAAAATTCGAAGAATTTAGATCTAGACATTCAAATGTAAAATTGTGAAATTTTCAGGTCATAGGTTTCTGAAGCAAGGTTCAACCTAACAAGGCAAGAGCAAGCAGCAAGTATGAGAGGTTCTACGTAAAGCTGCTGTGACCCTTGTGTCATACATTGCACCAAAATATTATTTTCAGAAATTTAAGAAGTAAATTCGTAACTAAATCATATAAAAAATTTAAACTTATTCGCAGGACCTTGTAAGGGTTAAGGGCTAAGCAGCATAGATCAGAGATAAAGATGGTATAGTAGTAATCAAACTAAAATATGGTGCCTTAGATGAATTTCAGCGTCTTGTGCAAAATGGGTGAGGAAATGTTTTGTTCATTGTTTGCTCAAGAGAAAGCAGCGAGGGCACAAGGTATAACCAGTGCCTGGCTACTTCATACCTGCTGCATCTTATTGTGAGATATTTTCAACTTGATTAGTTAGATTGGTTACATGCTCCATTGGTTAATGCCTTGACGGTTCAAGGATTTCTGATCTGCAATGAAGCTGTATGGTGTCACTAAATGAATGGCTAGACTGAAAGTGCTAAAGGCATAGAGGGAGGGATAATGCTTACATAAAATTCAGTAGTTACGAGAATAGGTGAAAGATGCTCATGGGTTAACTAATCTTTTGAAGTACTTGGGTTATGAAAAATTTTCAGCAGAGGATGTCAAGCTGAAATCGCTCAGGATGAGTTGTTGGATTGCCATTCCGGGGCACGAGCTTGACACAATCGCTGATACTTCCTTGATGTCCATAATTAAACATTTTGAGCCGCCACAGAACCGGCGTCTGGAGGCTATTTTGCCTATCATGTGTGTAGCCACCTTTTTTTCTCCTTTGGTTCAATATCAATAAATAATGGATTGATTCCTGAAACTTTTCTGCTGGTGTGTCCTTCAGTCAAATTCATTGAAATTTGGATTTTTTTTGGGTTGCTGCTCTTGTCCTGCTTTCAGAGTGCTATGCAGAAAGTTGCTTGATTTCACGGCGAGCTAACCACAAACAACGCTAACCATGCCCAATCATAGCAGCATGCACTTAGCTTTAGATGGAAATCCAGGATTTATAATTCTGGGTAAAAAGATGGCATCGTTGGTATTATCAGAAGCGAAGGATATGTGAGGAAGATAATTACCACTACTGTGTTTGAACTTGAGAAGTGATTAAATCGTGCATCTAAAATTTGCATGACATGCTAAAATTACAGAAGTTTCGATTGGACCATGTTTTGATCAGTATGTAGAATCTACCATATTCTCGGCCTTATGATTAGATCATTGTACAATAGCTTGGAAGGAGCTGTTGATAAGGTAAATCACCTGTCATGAAAATGCCATTAATGGGTCTATTTGGGCTTGCCAATGGAAGAATATTCATATATCTATGACTCAGGGAAGGTAGCAGTGTAATGGAGTTGTAGCTTTGTGAAAATTTTCGTGCTTACATTTGTGGATCTCCGAAATTCGAGCTAAGAAGTGTAGTTTTTTTGATAGTTTTGATATTAAAGTTATAGCTTTACAAATTTTACTTAGAAAAAAATATACGATAACACTAAAAAATTACACCAACGGGCACACCTATCAATTGTAGGATTTTTATTCGGTTACAGCGGCGTGCAGGAAGAATGAGCTCAATCATTGCCAAAACCATTTTTTCTCGCATTATGTTTTTTGGCACGACCTGGCTTCGAAGCACTTTGTGGGAATTATCCATATAGTCTTGTTTGAATTTCGTCACCCTTTCTTCCTTTCAGTTATTTGTGTAAGAACTTTTGGGATTTTTGGGCTTATGTCTGCTCATCTCACGATTTTCATGTGATTTCTTAATGGGAAGGAGATGCGAGTCATGTAGATGTTTTGATTGTGGCCTTGATGGCGGGTAGCATTGTTACATGACTAACAATACAGACAAAAAAGATCTTGTTTGTAGTAACTTTCAACTTTAGGATGTCTGCCTGTTAATTGAAATTATTTATTCAATACATCTTTTAAAAAAAATTCAAATACGGTATCTATATTATATGAGAAAGGGTATTATTAAAAGATGTTTGTTGTAGGCCTGTTGTACGTCGGTACATGTTGTTGCTGAATGCAGTTGTTAGCCGCTGTAGGTTGCCCCATGTCTTAACTTTGGGAGGTTGCTGATGACGGCGCAATGCTTGCTGGCATAGAGCTTGAGGTGCCTTCCGAGGGCTTTCCAGCGCATATGGAGATTAAGTTCTTCTGGGCTGTGGTTGCCCATATTTGAGTATTTAGGCCATGAATATGCTGCCCGGGATGCTGTTAGTATCCTCCAAGGCTGCTATGGGTTTGTGGTACATGATTACGAGGCAATGTTACTTTAGAAAAGGATTGCCTCCTCGGTGGTTGGTGCTGCTATCTGTCCTCCAAACTGTCTGTCACAACTCACAAGTTCGCTTTGAGCTTATATAATATATGATATATGAATCTTAATGAATCTGATTGTTCGTTTTATTTTTTATAAATTTTATTTTGCTTTATATTTTACCGTAGCGTTAGCACGGGCACACTACTAGTGAAAAATAGATGGTGTATTTGTCATCTAAGGGTGAACTTTTTCAAGCAGGTCCTGAAACAATTGTTGATAAAGCTGTTCAAGAAGCTGGCTATGCAGAAACAGTAGAAAAAATTTAATGCTTTGTGGGCGTTATTGGACGAGCACAGTAGGAAGCACGTCGACGAGAGGAACAAGGGGTCGGTCATGCCCGGGGTGGCACAACCGGAATGTCTGACAGCACTCGATGAGCCTAACACAGCTAATTCGAGAAGGAGGAGCTCACGGAACATCAAGTGTTTCTCGCTGTGGATCGAGGGAGAACTATTGGAGAAGTGATCACTGCTGCTGTGACACCCCGGCCCATGTTGGCTATGTGTGTGTGCACATGAATTTCTGGGTTAGTCCCACCTTACTAGCTTACTTTGAGAAGCACTTACATATAAGCCTAGATGTTCCAATGGTAGCACCCCCGGTTAACCGTTTTGCGCGAAGCGAGGACGAAAGTGCAAGCGGGTTGCTACATGTGCGTGGCCTATCCAGAATGTGGTTAGGTCTGAGTCGGTTTGGACCCTAGGGTGTTACAGATGGTATCAGAGCCAACTCTCACGGTTACATGGGCGCGTGCGGGTCAGGGGCGTGGGTATATGGCGCATGGCATGTGTGGGCCCGGAGTGGACACACGGCATGGCATATGTGCTGGCACTGAATGCACGGACATGTACCAAGAGGGGAGATCCTTATCATTTGCCCGGTGTGGGTATGTTGGTCCGACGAGGACGTCGGGTCCTTTGAGGGGGTGTATGTGACACCCCAGCCCATATTGGCCATGTGTGTGTGCACATGAATTTCTGGGTTAGCCCCACCTTGCTAGCTTACCTTGAGAAGCATTTACATATAAGCCTAGGAGTTCCAATGGTAGCACCTCTGGTTAACTGTTTTGCGCGAAGCGAGGACGAAAGTGCAAGCGGGTTGCTACGTGTGTGTGGCCTATTCAGAATGTGGTTAGGTCTGCGCCGGTTTGGACCCTAGGGCGTTACAGCTGCATGACATTGACAGCGCAATGTACGGCATAATGACGACTAACCTTGCGAAGATGTACAATTGGGTTCTCAGAGGTCTTCGTTCTCAGCCCCTCGTCACCATCGTGGAAGGTGTTCCACAATCGGCTTCTTCAGGAAAAGGCATGCGAATGCCGCACTTCATGTGGCCAACCCAAGAACATTGTACTCATCGGAAATTATGACATACATGGCGACGAAGGCACAAAATGGCCAATTGCATATGGTGCACGTCATGGGCAACAGAGAGCATCATTTTGACATGGTACTCCGGGATAGAGCCGAATTTGGAATGGCTCGTGCCCTTGTTACCTATGAGGTATGCCTTGGAGATCATGTAAATGAACCTAGTTGCTCGTGCAACAAGCTGAAGCTATTACACAAGCCATGCTCTCATGTCCTCACTGCATGCGGGACCGTGGGCATAGATCCTTCGAACTTCATGTCGGAGTACTTCTTCAAGGAGAGGGTGATGCATGCGTGGTGTGGCGAGCTTAGGGGGTTCAGGGTTATGGGGAATTTCGTCACCTTGGATATTGCAAAGAGGATCTAGATTCCAGATGTTGACATGTAAAGGGTGGGAAGGGTCGGCGACAGAGCCGGCGTATTAGAAATGATATAGATGAAGCGCAAGCCAGAGCACATGGTGCACGCTGTGGGTAATGTGGTCAGGAGGGGCACACAGCTAGATGATACGAGGCGTGTACTGATCAGTAGGCAGAGCGGCATGGTTTGTACAACTAGTTGCTGGAGACTACAAGTAAATGTCTATTGTAAACTGTACTTTGTTAGTTGGCACTTTTAACGTGTGTATTATCATACTAAATGTATCATACTACTCACTAGAAACTGGCAAATCAACACAGAACACAAATAAAATGAGATCACATCGGGCAGAGGATATCATATCGCATGAATAAATTTCAACCTCCATCCAACCAATATTTATCACCACATCAGTGTAAAATTATTGGACATCGCTAAGGGCAATGGCAATACTGTACTAAAAAAGAGGTGCTTCCATTTTTGGACTAGCATCATACACAAAAGTCATCAGTTCTCCCTACATATTTCTTCTACAAATGTCGACATGCATCGTTAGTCGAAATGCAACACGGGCAATATGATAGTCAACTCAAGAATTCTTTCAGATGAATCACTACAACTGTAGACGATCTGGTCTAGCCAGTATTCCATATGTTCTATAAAATATGCGCAGATGGGCTCTCAAGTAGTCTCAACACATAGTATTACAGCATGTAAAGTAGATTAATTGCAAAGCTATCATTTTCAGACGATACAGGCATCTTGACAGTTGACACGGCTCTAATTTAGCCTTGCTCAGCCTTCTCTTCACAGTCTAAATATGACTACAACAGCCCTCAAAAAATTATATATAACTGTTACAGGTGTATTGCATGCTGCTTCGCAATTATGGTGGTGATCGGTTCGGCTGAAAAGCTCGTGGTTTATGGCTGAAAACACTGTAGCTGGCTGAAAAAAGCACTGTAGCTGACAGATGCTTATTTAGCACAATTAAATTTAAAAAAATTTAAAAATAAAAAAATATGTTAGCCCATTACGTATAATACAAACAAATACGGAAAAAAAAGAACCGGCAAAAAAGCTCAACAAAAAGCCAAAAGTTCAGAAAAAGACGAAACTTATGAATAGTGAAAAATAAGCCAGAAGCCGAAGCTGAGTTGATCGGGGCCATGTTGGTTCAACATGCTGTTTAGTAGTCATTGAACTAACTGAACTACATGTCAGTACGGTCATGAAATGCAATTTAAGATTGTAACCTCCCACCTTATTTGAATTTGATCCAGAAGTTTCATATAAAATGGTCCTAGTCTATCCAGTCAAATATGATTGGCACAACGAACAACACTTTAGTGGCTGTACCCACGCAGAATATTGCATACCAGTACTAATTATCATCATATGAAACTAAAAGATACAGTTCGTGCAAACGAAAGGCTGCTGCTCATCAAGGCTACTATGTTTAATTGTAGGCAATCATTATACATACAGACTCCTGCATATTGTCTTGTTCATACAAACTAAACAGATTACTAAACAATCTTTTTCTATGTTGAAAGAAGCGCGACATAACCAGCGCAGACACTTGATGATTTGGCTGAGTTCTTTTGAGTTTAAGGTTTGTGACTTATGGCTTATGCTATAGTAATTAGTTTTTAAACGGTGTAATTTTTTTAAGATGTGGTCAATAGAAAGATTATAGTAAAAAAAATACTGAGTTCAACTGTACTGTCCAAAATCGCATGTGATTATTTTCCTTTGCGTATTGCCTCCTGCGAATAGCCAGAATTCAAAAATTTAAGTTATAAGTCATAAGGCACAGCCCGAAAGAACCCTAGACTAGGGCATGTTATTGTTAGAGATATATGTATAGTTTGTTATTCCCCATTGTTATGAGGGGTTCTTTGCATATTTACCACTTGTACTTTGTGTATATATACTGGCCCATTGGCCTCATATGAATACAAGCGCTATTCATAACATGGTATCAGAGCCAAAACTAGGGTTTTGGCTTACCTAGGGTTCCGCGCGCCGTCGTCGGCCTCCCCGCGCCGCCGCCGGCCTCCCGCGCCGTCGCCCGGCCTCCCCGCGCCTCCCCGCGCCGCGGCCTCCCTGCGCCGCTCCTCCGCCCACCGCTCCTTCGCCCGAGGCCGCCGCCGCCGTCGGCCCCGCCCGACTCCGCCTCCCGCCGGCGCCCGTCCGCCCGGCCTCGGCCGCCTTCCCCGCGCCGCCGCCCGGGTCAGATCCGCCGGCTGCTTCTCCGCCCGACGCCGCCGGCCTCATCCACTCGACGCCGCCGGCCGCGCCGGCCGCTCGCCGCTCCCTCCGCGCCGCCGGTCGCTGCGCCCTCCGCACCGCCGCTCCCTCCGCGCCGCCGGCCGCCGCTCCCTCCGCGCTGCCGGCCGCCGCTCCCTCCGCGCCGGCCGCTCCCTCTGCGCCGCCGCCGGCCGCTCCCCCGTCGCCGTCGCCGCCGCCGGCCGCTCCCCCGTCGCCGCTGCCGCTCCTGCCCGAGTCCGACCGAGGCAGGCTCGGTTGGTTTTGAGGAGCAGACCGACCGGGGAAAAGAGAAAAAAAAGAAAAAAACGTCGTTCTAACCGCCGCGCCATCCAGCGCCGCCTGTTAGACTTCGTTGCCTTGGTCGCCGCGCCGTTCAGCGCCGCCTACCAATGGGCACCGTTTCCCTCCCTCGTTGCCCGGTGATCTTTGATGGTGTTAATTACACCGACTTCGTGTCTCACATGCGCATCCACATGCGTGGTCTTCGTCTCTGGGGCGTCCTCTCTGGTGATGTCACCTGCCCGCCTTGCCCTATTCCTCCGACGGAGCCTACGCCTGTTGCATTGCCTCCGACAGCCGATAAGGCTGCTGCTGATGATGAAGCTGCTGATGAAGCTGCCTCTGCCTACCAGGAGGCTCTGGATTCCTACAAGGATCGTCTGACCATCTACACTCAGTGGTACGATGATGACGCTCGGGCTGCTGCTGTCTTCATCGCCAGTGTCCAACCTTAGTTTTCTTCTGAGGTTGTGGGACTCCCTTCGGCTTTCCAGATGTGGACTCATCTTCGTCAGCGCTACGAGCCCTCTGGTGATGCCATGTACCTGTCCGTGGTCCGCCAGGAGCACTCTCTTCAGCAGGGTGATGCTACTGTTGACGCTTTTTACGCTCAGAGTTCTGCCGTCTGGCTTCAGTTGGACTCACTTCGCACTGCTGGCTGTCGTACCTGTCCGTGCTGCCTGGATGTCCGTGCTGACCTGGAGTTTCAGCGGGTTTACGAGTTCCTTACTCGCCTTCGTCCTGAGTTCGAGCAAAGGCGTGCACAGCTCCTTGCACGCCACCCTCGTGTCACTCTCCTGGAGGCTCTTACTGAGATACGCACAGAGGAGACTCGTTTGAGTGGTGCTGGTCTGATGCCACTCCCCTCTGTGCTCGCCGCTCGTCCGCCTGCTACACTGCCTCCTCCAGCGGCTACCACAGGTGGTGGTGGCCGTCCTCCGTCTGGAGGTGGCCGTCCTCACTGTTCCTACTGCGACAAGGATGGCCACACTGAGTCCCAGTGCTACAAGAAGAAGCGGCATCTTTCACGCCGTTCTTCTACTGGCACTAGTGCTTCTACGACGACGTCTGCCTCGACTTCTTCAGCAGCTTCTCTCACCGAGCAGGAGATAGCCAGACTTCGACGCCTACTTGCCGCCTCAGGTTCTCCCTCGACAGGTTCTGCAGGTTCTGCTACTGACTCTTCGGGCACTGAGAGACCACCTCCTACACAGTCAGGTACCTCCCCGTGGATTCTTGATTCTGGAGCATCTTTTCACATGACTCCTGATCCTTCCACTCTGTCTTCTATTACACCTCTTGATTCTCCTGTCAGTGTTCTTACTGCTGATGGTACATCTCTTTCTGTCTCTGGTCGAGGATCTCTTAGCAACTCATCTTTTCATGTTCCTTCTGTTGCTCATGTTCCTCGCCTTACCTTGCAGCTTCTTTCTGCTGGGCAGATTACTGACCTTGGTTATCGAGTTATTCTCGACTCTGACTCTTGTTGTGTTCAGGACTGCCACACGGGAGCTCTGGTTGGTTCTGGCCCTCGGCGCCGTGACTCACAGCGTCTCTGGGAGCTTGACTGGCTTCATCTTCCTTCCGCTGCCACCACCGCCGCCAGTCTCTCCGCTTCTGCCACTTCGTATACCGGCTCTTTCCAGCAGTGGCATCACCGTCTTGGCCATCTGTGTGGATCTCGTCTGTCATCCTTAGTTCGTCGTGGTCTTCTGGGGTCTGTCTCAGGAGACGTGTCTTTAGATTGTCAGGGCTGTAAGTTAGGTAAACAGATTCAGCTTCCTTATCCTCATAGTGAGACTGTGTCTCAGCGTCCTTTTGATCTTGTTCATTCAGATGTTTGGGGTCCGGCTCCCTTCGTTTCGAAAGGGGGTCATCGTTATTATATTATTTTTATAGATGATTTCTCTCGCCACACTTGGATATATTTCATGTCTTCTCGTAGTGAGGCCTTGCCTATCTATAAACAATTTGCCACTATGATACACACACAGTTCTCCACTCCTATTCGTGTCTTTCGTGCTGATTCTGCTGGCGAGTACCTCTCTCGTCACCTGCGCAGCTTCCTTGCTGAGCAGGGCACTCTCGCTCAGTTTTCTTGTCCTGGTGCTCATGCTCAGAATGGTGTCGCTGAGCGTAAGCATCGTCACCTCCTTGAGACGGCTCGTGCTCTGATGATCGCCGCCTCTATTCCACCTCACTTTTGGGCCGAGGCTGTTTCCACTGCCACCTATCTCGTCAACATCCAGCCCTCTTCTGCTCTTAAGGGTGCGATCCCTGTTGAGCATCTCTGTGGTTGTCTTCCTGACTACTCTGCCCTTCATCTGTTTGGCTGCGTTTGCTACGTTCTCCTTGCCCCTCGAGAACGCACCAAACTGACCGCTCAGTCTGTTGAGTGTGTCTTTCTGGGGTACAGTGCCGAGCACAAGGGATATCGGTGCTGGGATCCTGTTGGTCGTCGGATACGGGTTTCTCGGGATGTGACTTTCGACGAGTCTCGTCCATTCTACCCACGTCCTGCCTCTCTTTCGGCTTCCTCTGTGGAGTCTCTGTCTTTCTTGACCTTTCCAGATACTCCTATATCTGTTTTGCCCTCGTCCACTTGTCCTACTGAGTCTCCACATATTCCCCCTGTGGCCTCTCCGCCGTTGTCGCCGCCTGTGTTGTCTCCTACGACTCCCCAAGCTCCTCCCACTATCGTCTACACTCGTCGACCTCGTATTGAGAATATTTCCGATGAGCCATCTTCTTCTGATGTTTCATCTTCTTCTGATGCTCCATCTTCCCCTGATGGGTCATCTTCTCCTCGCTACGCTCTCCGCGATCGCCAGTCGATTCGGCCTCCTGCCCGTTTTGCCTTTGCTGGCGCAGCTACTCGTGAGCCTGTCTCCTACCGGGATGCTGTTACTCACCCTGAGTGGCAGCTTGCCATGGCCGAGGAGATTGCTGCCCTCGAGCGTACTGGTACTTGGGATCTTGTTCCTTTTCCATCTCATTCTCATCCCATCACGTGTAAGTGGGTCTATAAGATTAAGACTCGCTCTGATGGTTCTCTTGAGCGCTATAAGGCGCGTCTTGTTGCTCGTGGTTTCCAGCAGCAGCATAGTGTTGACTACGACGAGACTTTTGCTCCTGTGGCCCACATGACCACTGTTCGCACTCTTCTTTCGGTGGCGTCTGTTCGCCACTGGTCTATTTCTCAGCTTGATGTCAAGAATGCCTTTCTTAATGGCGAGTTGCGTGAGGAGGTCTACATGCATCCGCCACCTGGGTATTTTGTTCCTGAGGGCATGGTCTGTCGCCTTCGTCGCTCTCTCTATGGCCTTAAGCAAGCCCCTCATGCTTGGTTTGAGCGCTTCTCCTCTGTGGTCACTGCTGCTGGTTTTTCAGCTAGTGATCATGATCCTGCGCTCTTTGTCCACACTTCGTCTCGTGGTCGGACTCTTCTTCTCCTGTATGTTGATGATATGATCATTACGGGAGATGATTCTGAGTACATTGCCTTTGTCAAGGCTCGTCTTAGTGAGCAGTTCCTTATGTCGGATCTTGGTCCTCTTCGTTACTTCCTTGGGATTGAGGTTACTTCCACTCCAGATGGTTTCTTTATGTCCCAAGAGAAATATATTCAGGATCTTCTTGATCGCGCCTCTCTCACTGATCAGCGTACTGTTGAGACTCCCATGGAGCTCAATGTTCACCTCCGACTCTCTGATGGCGAGCCTCTTTCTGATCCGACTCGCTATCGTCATCTTGTTGGGAGTCTTGTCTACCTTGCTGTTACTCGTCCGGATATCACTTATCCAGTTCATATTCTGAGTCAGTTTGTTTCAGCTCCCACTCAGGTTCACTACAGCCACCTTCTTCGAGTTCTGCGATACCTTCGTGGGACTATCTCTCGCCGTCTCTTCTTTCCACGTTCCAGCTCGTTACAGCTTCAGGCCTATTCGGATGCTACTTGGGCCAGCGATCCCTCTGATCGCCGGTCTATCTCTACTTACTGTGTTTTTCTTGGTGGTTCTCTTATTGCCTGGAAGACGAAGAAACAGACTGCAGTGTCCCGTTCGAGTGCAGAGGCTGAGTTGCGAGCTATGGCTCTCTTGACAGCAGAGATTACTTGGCTACGGTGGTTACTTGAGGATTTTGGTGTTTCTGTCACTACACCGACCCCTCTCTTGTCAGACAGTACAGGTGCTATCAGTATTGCTCGTGATCCTGTGAAGCATGAGCTCACCAAGCACATTGGTGTTGATGCTTCTTTCATGAGGTCTGGTGTGCATGATCAGGTGATTACTCTTCAGTATGTGCCTTCAGAGCTTCAGATAGCGGATTTCTTCACGAAGGCCCAGACTCGAGCACAGCATAGCTTCTATCTCTCCAAACTCAGTGTTGTTGATCCACCATGAGTTTGAGGGGGGTGTTAAAGATATATGTATAGTTTGTTATTCCCCATTGTTATGAGGGGTTCTTTGCATATTCACCACTTGTACTTTGTGTATATATACTGGCCCATTGGCCTCATATGAATACAAGCGCTATTCATAACAGTTATAAGATGCAGCTCATTGCAGAAAGAATGCAACAGCCAAAAATAAATCTGTTCAGTCTAATATCACTATGTTTCTATTGGTGAAACAATTTAATGTTCCTGAACGGATTTTGTTAATCTCTGTTAACTTTGCTGAATGAAAGCCGGACGGTGGTGTGTCCAGTTGAATAAAGACAAGGCAGCGATGATCATTTTCCTCTAAGAAGTTCGTTCAAGGCCAGAAAAAGGGGCGATAGGAAGGAGAAAATTTTTGGTTGCCCGATACATTAGGAAATATATGTTCCATTTATCAGTGAGTAGAAACAAAGAACTGTTCTATTGCCCCGTTACTACAAATGGCCAGGATTGAACAGCCTGGCATCAAGGGCCTATGAAATTCAGTCAACATAGTAACAAGTAATGAGCCCTGGTGATCGAGCTGTTTAGGTTATAGGATTACCAGCTCCCCCCCCTCTTCGAATAACATTTTTTTGTTTCATATTCTAATTACAATATTAGCAATTTCTTTGTTGGACTCCTGAGGGCATTTAGGTAATTCCTCAATTTCAAAAAGAAAAAAAGAGGGAGAGGTGGTCCCACCTATCGGTGGGACAGAGGAAGAGATAAGGCCGAAGCCTTCTCTCTCGTGTGCGCATGGGAAGAGGGATCGGCTTGACTGCTTCTTGTGGCAACTGGGTCACACAGAGATGGCGACGGTGCCGAAGGCATCACCGGCCCGAGCGCCTCGTCGTTAGTCGCCTCTTCACTCCCCTATATAAGGCTGCCTCCCTCTTCTCCTTTTGGCACCGAATGAAGTGAGTCCTCCTCGATCTCTTACTCTTCTCAGCTGGGTCTCGGTTTGAGTCTTGGGGTAGCTGCTCCGCCATGTGCTTCACCAGCGTTGATGCCTATGTAGTCCGGATTCGCCTTCTCTGGATTTTCCCATGCGGTTTCCTTGTGCCATTTCTCTTTGAGAACTAGTATTGACGGTTATGGAGGATTTAACTCTTGAGGGCTATATTCAGTTGAATTTGTGCCTAGTGGAGAAAGGAGTAACCGAGGCCTGATCTTTGTGTTTTTGGGTGCTCTTGGCCAGAACACTTGTTGGTCTTGTGCAGCATCTTCCCCAACCCTTGACTTCACTCTTCGATGATATGAAGATTGAAGACCGGCATCGTATCTCCATCAATCTCGTCTCCTTGCGTGGCATAGCGAGGCGTTTGGTTTTCTAGGATAGCGCCGATTGCGTGCCATGCCTTGTCTGGTTTCTTCTCGATGACTTGGAGTTTCACTGGTGTTGTAACTCTTTCAGCAGTTCATTCTTTGCACTTTGCTTGAAATATCCATTCTATGAGTTATTGCTATCTGTCTCTAATTGGAATTTCCAAAGTAATGCTGTGGGTTAATTGCTCAGTGATGAAATGACATAAAAACGGAAATTATATATGAACTTGAGTATAGATTGGTCTTGAGCTTTTGTCTGACTTGCTATTTTAAATGCTTTGACCATTGCAGTTGTTGTATATTACTGCTACTCACTGTATTATCTCAGTTCTGTGATCTATGATTAAGTTTCATTCACTTTAGTTGATATCCAAACACTGTTATCCTATTATAATCAATATTGTTCGTGTTAATTGGATGTTAGATTGATTATTGGGATCATTTATACTGTCCAGCAAGCTATATTCATGATCTGTTAGTTTCTTTTAATAGCAAAATTTGATTTAAGCTCAAGATCTAATCTATAAACTGTCACATATAATCAAGCTTGCAATTTTATCATGGCTGTGAGAGCCAAGATTAAATATTGTGCAACAAGCCTTCTGAGAGCAATAAATAACATTCAAGGTCTATATTATGTTGATTTTAGACATTCACATGATATATATGTTGGGCATAAGATTCTACTTGAATGACTTAAAAAGTTTATATGTGTACATATTGATTAAGTCATTTTTATGCCTTAGGTATCATGCTTGTGTCTTTGTTAAATATGCTCGAATTAATTCTGAATTTCTGCTAGAATCGCATATTTTACAACATTCTTAACATCGGTCTTCCCCCATAAACTCATTGAATTGCAAAAGATCCTTAAACTTGCATTGATGTTCAAATCAAGTCACCAGCTCACAAACCCATCATATAAGTCCTTGAACTTGCATGAGTCCTTAAACTTGCATGCCTGATTCAATAATCTGGACTCACCTTTGTGAGTTTTTTGGGACATAATAAATGTGGAGTGCAATTTCATGAAAGTAGGTGGACATTTATGCAACATTAAAAATCTAAAGTGCAATTTAGTTACTATTTCACCTATTGAAGCTACACAAGATAAATTTGGGCATTTCGGTCAAAAAAACATAAATCTAGGTAGCCTCATTCATGTCAGTGAACGTGAACAGGTTCCCCAGCCATTCCTCTTAGACTAACACCATCGTGGTTCTATTGAGCACCAAGGATCACACAACTACTGATACTATTAAGGCATAATCCTACTAAACTCACATATTGTCATAGAAATTTGAGAAAAAGCAATGAAGCAGGTAGAAGTTAAAAGTAGTCAATGCCAAGGGGAACAAATGACAAAAGTGATGCACCGGCTGGTGGCCAGAAGTAGCAGTGAAAACCATATGATCGATATGATGAATTAGAAGGGATAAATGATTTTTTAAAACTTTTTCCCCAACTATCAACTCTACGTAGCGGAAATATAAACTCACAAGCTCACCAAAGCCAAAACCAAAATCCACCTGAGACACTCTGTGTCCACCAGTCTGACCATCGGTCAACAAGCGGTCTCACCGTTGGCCGAAATGACTGTGCCAATCTAACCGCTCGGGTCCTTGCGGTCCTACCACTCACCAAGAAAATAGTGCAAATAACACTACACGCAATCTAAGAAAAGATCCAACTTTCAAACCACTGATCCAAAGTAGTGAAACTTGGCACAAACTCTCCATAGAATGTGAGGAACCTATTCCAATCATGGATCATGAAGATCGATGCTAAAGTGCTAACCTTTATCCAAAAAGGAGAGTTGCACCAAAATCGGGTAAAAGAGGGAAACCTTGATATGTTCTTACTCGTGAGTCATTGATGATCTAGATGATCTTGAATAGGTTCTCACATGTCATAACAAATTAGATCACAGCACGAACTCAAGCCAAAATCTTGACAAGCGTAAAATCTCAAAATCACTGGCTCATCCCCTAAGCTGCCTGGATAGTTGCTTGGCAGTTAGAACTTTCGTTAGGGTTATGCTTAGGTTTGGCCCATGGGTAAGCATATGGCCTTAGGTCATTCGCATTGCTGTGTTGGCTACTCACGGAAGACAATGTTCCAGAGGATGTATACACACTCTGATTCTGCCAGATGTGCAAATTTAGAGGCCATTTTCTACTTGTACCTACAACACGTTGGCAAGGGGATATAACGATCTAAAACATACCCGCATGATCTCTAAGAGTGCCAATGTCCAGCTAAAAAGTATACCCTTGGTTCTTAAGTGCAGTATGTTCAGCGACTTGCAAAAGTTGAAAAGAATTTTAGGAATACAAGCAACTTTTGACAACCTTCTGGTTGCAACCATTGTTTCTATTCACCTCTACATCTTCTGTCAATAACATTTTGTCTTTAAAAAGAGACACAAATAACCAAGCAACTTTTGATAACCTCTTAGTGGCAACCATAGTTTCTATTCACCTCCACATCATCTACCAATAACATTTGTCCTTACGAAGACACAAACAACTAAGTAACTTTTGACAACCTCTTAGTGTCAACCACTATTACCTCTACATCATCTGCCAACAACATTATGTCCTTAAGAAGAGTAAACAACCAAGCAACTTTTGACAACCTCTTAGTTGCAACTATTGTCTCTATTTACCTCCACATCATCTACCAATAGCATTTGTCCTTACGAAGAGACACAAATAACCAAGTAACTTTTAACAATCTCTTGGTGGCAACCATTGTCTATTCACCTCCTCATCATCTACCAATGATATTTGCCCTTAAGAAGAGACACAAACAACCAAGTAACTTTTGACAATCTCTTAGTTGCAACCACCGTCTCTATTCACCTCCACATCATCAACCAGTGATATTTGCCCTTAAGAAGAGACACAAACAACCAAGTAACTTTCAACAATCTCTTAGTAGCAACCATTATTTCTATTCATCTCCACATCATCTACCAACAATATTTTATCCTTAAAAAGAGACATAAGCGGCCAAGCAACTTTTGACAAACCTTCTATGGCAACCATTGTCTCTATCCACCTCCATATCATCTACCAATTAACCTTTGTCTTTTAGTATTAATTAGCACAATCCATGCCACCATTTTACTTCTTCCACCCAAAGGGAGATTACCTATTAGATTACTAGATTATCCTCTCCGCAGTATCCCTTAGTGCCACTTTCTCTATTTTCTCTATAAACCCCACTCTCTCTTCCCCCCCCCCCCACCTTCCCATCGCCATCGCTGCCACTAGCAATATCACCACCCCCACAATTCACCCAAAATTTGCCAATTGTTGTCAAACTCGGCCAATGTTGCACACAAATTGTAACATCCCAATTAGGGAGCTAGTGTAATTTCAAAACTTTAAAATCTTTTAATCGTTTTTCTAGTGCTTCTCAAAAAGTTTTTGGCGAAGTTCAAATTTTCCAAGTTGGATTTCTTGCCTCAAGCCCGATTAATAAAAATCCAAACCTTGGAATCAAGATCTAGAAATTAAAGTTTAAAATTGAGAAGATCCAAAACTCCTTGGAAGTCTTAATTTCAAATTTAAATTAAAATTTGGAAACTCGAATCCAAGAATGGAAATTGAAAATAATATAAAATCTTTCCCATCCAATTTGCATTTATAAAAATTCAAATACAGAAAATTAAGATTTATTTCTCTGAAATGCGCCAATTTTAAAATCTAATTGTTGAATTCAAAAATTTGGACCAAGCTCTCAAATCCAACATATACTCACAAAACCAAATCTGGAATCCAAAATTTGGAAATTCTAAAATCACCAAAATCCCTCTGGGCCTGCCCATCCTCTCTTTCTTCTCCCCGGCCTACTACCTTTTCTTTTTCTCCGGCCCACCCGGCCTCTTCTTCTTTTTCTGGCCTCATGGCCCACCCGACCGCAGCCGGCGCGCCTGCCTCCTCCTTTCTTCGTCTCCGCCTCCTCCCTGTTCTTCCGGCGCGCCGCTCGCACCGCCTCCCCGGCTGCGCCGCTCTCCGCCGAACCAGCCTACCCAGCCCGCGCCTAGCTCCGCCCCGGTTTCCCCATCACCTCTGCGCCAGTAGCCTACCGCCGGCCTACTCCCCGCGCCACTCCCCTACACCGCTGCGCCCATGTCGTCGTACTCCTTGCCATGCCGCCGCCCATGCCGGCAGTACTCCCCCAAACGTGCGCACCAGTGGAATGACTGCTCCCTTCCCTCGCGTATAAGTAGCCCTGAGCTTGCCCCATTTCCTTCCGCTCCCTTCTTCCTTCCTCAATCCAAGCTCAGCTCGTGTGCGCCGCCGCCCACCACCTCGTCCCGGCCACCTCCGACGAGCATTCCACAATTCACTCGCGTCACGGTGCGTCCCCTTGTGCCCACTGCCTCCCCGCTCCACGAATCGGAAAATCGACGCCCGAGCACGCCGCGCCAGCTCCTTCCCCCTTCCCGGCCGACCACCACCATTTTCACCGCCGCCTCCTTGTCGGTCGACCCCAGGCAGATTCCTCGCGCCGTGAGCTTCACCTCGGCGCCCCGAGGCTTCCCCAACCACCGGCCGGAGCTCTCCCCTGCCAGAGCGATCCCGCCACGGTCACCTTCACCGCACCGCCGCCCGTGTGCGCCGCCAGCCTTCCTTGGCCTCTCTCCGGCTCCACCAAGCCTTTGGGTGAGTTCCCCGTGCCTCACTCCTGCTTACGCGCACCTCCATTCTTTCCCCCTCTCCTCCGGCCGCCGGCGCCCATTTCCTCCTCACCGCCGGCCGCCTAAGGCCGCCGCCCACCCGCCTTGGCGCCACCCTGGCCGAAGCCCTGCCACCGTGGGCCTCCTCATCGCCGGGGCAACCTATTTCGCCGGTCGCCGCCGCCTCCTCGGCCGTTCCTCGCCGCCGCCGCCGCACGTTTTCCGCGCCATGAGCCTTCCTCTGTTTTTCACTGTGCTGTACCCCGTTCTATTTCAGCCGGCCGAGCAGCCTCTGATCTGTACCTCTGTATGACGGGTGGGCCCACTTGGAATCTTGACCCGAACTCATGGGCATGAATGTATCTTACCACTTTACTGCTAAGATCCTAAAATTTCTATCTAAAGTTTTCTCATTTGAGGGTAATGAAATATAATTTGTAAATAAATATGGAAATCAAGAATTAATTGTAAGATTATAATAGAGGCTTTTGTAATTCAAAACTTATCCTTAGTAAACTTCATGACAAATGAAATAACATAATAATCTTCATATGAAACAAATTAAAGGATTCTCTTTCATTCATCAAAAGTGCTAGAGACTTAACCCCAATAATTAAAGATACATGTTTGAAGCTTTATAAAGATAACTACTCTAAAATTTTACCTTCAAACAAAACAAATATTAATATCACGTTCTGTCGCAATCTCAGGTGGTCTAGATACTACCTTCCATCTGTCAGTCTAAAGCTATCTATGCAAACCAAGTAAACCGATTTAACAAGATTTTGCCACATAAAATATTAACCCTAAACTACGCATCTCTAATGCCATGGAAACTCTCCTTCCAAAAATGCTTAAAATATTTGAAGTAAAGACTTTAGCATTATCTTAAAATACTGAGATTTAAAATGACAAATAAAATACGATTAAGAATTCTTGAATAAGAAAGAGCAATCCTTCATCTTTGTCTCACATCCAAATCTCCGATCATTATCTCAGGATTTAAATTCGATAGTCGAGGATAATTAATAATAAAAGATCTAGCTTTATTAAGAATATCCCTAAAAAGTCATAGCATCTCTTTTTAGTAAAACATAATCGATTGGCCATTTCTAACAATTTGGTTGATCAAGCAAAGAGATTAACTTTACTCATAATAATGACTGGATTAAAATGGCCAACCCCATCATTTACTTAAATCGCTAACCTAATGATTTATTAAGTTGGCTACTGCAATCTCAGATAAGTATTGCTGCATGAAATATCAAAGTTACACTGGGTATTTAAAATTATACCCACTACCTGTAAAACTTCTGCATCCTAAAATTTTGAGGTTCTATTCCTCTCTACTATCCTCGCTAACCCCTTTTATCTGTCCGTAAGTCTTGCCTGACTCACGGGACTTCCTTGATAAATATAATTTAATAAACAGAAAGTCATCAATTAAAAGATCGAGTCTCGCCTTTCCCCAATCGGCTACGTTGGCCACCTCCTCTTCCCAAAGTGGATAATTCTTGTAAATACTCATTCACCTCCAATCCCTCTTTATCCTAATTTCCCCTCTCGGTAAAGCTACTTAGATAATTCATTCTTCTGCCCAATTCCTCTACCGTTGTGTTACAGTACACTAATCCAAATCATACTTTCATTCTAAAAATCGTAATAAATGTATAATTTAAATTAAATCGGGCATTTAAAGTGTTTGGATTTATTTAGCCTTTCTTTTCTTTGCCGCGTATTAGAATCAGAAGACTCGACGAGGCGACGAATTCGAACATACTCGGCCATCGGGCCCAGACGAAGGCCCTGTATGGCTGCATTAACGACAGTGGTTTCATTAACGTCTTTCACTTGGCATCGAATCTTGGCGAAGCGCTTGAAGTAGTCCCGGAGCTTCTCCGAGGGCTTTTGCTTCACAGTGAAGAGTTGGTCCGCGTCGACTCGCTCGACATAGTTTCCCTGGAAGTTGTTGTGAAGGCGGTCACGGAGCTGCTCCCACGCGTAGATGGAGCCCGGCTCTATGGTAAAAAACCAAGAGAGCGCCACTCCTTGCAGCGCGAGAGGGAGTCCCTTCGCCTTCGTGGTGTCGTCTCCGCCCGCGGCCTCGATCGCGGTTTCGTACACGCGCACGAACTCGCGGGGATCCGTGTCGCCTTTGTACGGGTCGACGACGCTAGGGAACTTGAAGTCTTCGGGCCACGCCGCCTGCTGCAGCCCCGCCGAAAGCGGGGACTCCGGGTCTACGCGTCGCAGCGGCACGCGGCTAGATGTGGGGGCTTCGCGGCTGTCCGCCCTCTCCGGCGTGGGCTCGGGCGCGATTACTGGCGCGGCCTGCTGGCTCCGAGCCTCTTGTATATCTCGGACGGCTCCACGAAGGTCCCCTAGTTCCCGCTGGAACGCGTTGAGGGCTGCTAGTAGGGTGCTTTCCACCGCAGGTGCTGTCGGGGCCGCCGGAACACCCAGCGGACGGGTCGGTGCAGAGACCATCGCCTCACGATCTCCGGATCCGCCGGATGCTTCGTTGCGGCTACCCCCGGCCGTCTGATCCGTGCTGCCGGCGAGGGTGGCGGGGGCTGTCGTTGTAGTGCCAGCGACAGGGTTGGATGTCGTTGTAGCGGTGCTGGCGGGGTCGGTCGTTGTAGCGCCACCGACGAGGTTGGATGTCGTTGTAGCAGCGCCGGCGGGGTCGGTCGGTGTAGTGCCAGCGTCGACGCCCGCGACCGCTGCGCCTGCGCCGCCGCCAGCTCCTTCGGCGGCCGATGCCGAAGCCCTGGTATTCACGCGCCGCTCCGACCCAGCCGTCTTCTTTCCCTTCGCCGCCGCTGATGAAGCTTTTTTCGGTGCCATCCTTCTTCGGTCTTCAGGCTTGTCCTTGTCCTCCCCACGGACGGCGCCAACTGTTGTGGCTACAGGCCAAACAGAGAGAGAGAGAGATGGTAGTAGAGAGTGATAGAGATGAGTATAATGGCTTGCCCCCTCCCCATGGCCTGTATTCATATATATACACATGAGAAGTGCTTTTACAGTTATACCCTTACATCTGGTTATCCCCTCTGGGAGCACTTATGTCATTACACATGGGCTATTCTGGGCCTTATAACCTCCTACCAGGTCTGCTGGGTTTAGGTGGGGGCCACCCCTACGACAAGGATCAAGACTTGGGCAAAAGCGACGACTAGTAAAATTAAGATCAATGACTGAGAAGGCTTTGAATTAGAACAATCAAGGCCATGATACTCCAAGCAAAGCAAGTCATCACTTTGATCATATTGATCCTACATTTTATGCAAAACTATGTTCTTTTAACCTACCTACTTGCATGCCTAACTTGTTATGCAAATATATGTCAAAGCTTAAGGTAGCTACATGCCCACTTGTTGTTGTATTAAATTTATTATGCCATCCTTTGGAACTTGAATCACCTGATCCTTGTCACCATAGATATTATTGATAACTTTACTAGCTATAAGTCTTATTAAATGCCATGCTAGTCTTGTCAAAGTCCAGGGCGCTAGTTGCCCTGATCATCAATCTCTAAAAACATAAGAACTTGTTTTGGGGAGTCACGGGATGTACGTGACTGAATACTTTGTGACTATTTATTTTATGCTTCTCAAAATCCTCAAAACCTGCTATATCTGTTTGGGCGGGTGGTAAGAGTGGTTGGTGCGGAAGTAGCACGAGAATATGTGGTTTGTGGACTGAACCGCCCGGACGCATTAAGGACTTAATCCTGTGATGACTTCTCCGTGTAAAACAGTACAACCACAAGTCTGCAAATTGCAACTTGGCTAAGTAAATCTATCGAACCCTCGGAACTCATCTCACTGGTAGGGGAAAGGAGGATGCTACAGGGGCAAGAGAAGGCCTAAAGGGACACCGAGTGCAGGGTGAAGTTTCCAGCCGTGCTAGCGTTGTGGAGAGTTGCAGTCCGAATGCGCTAGTTTCCGTGGTTACATCCCGTGCAAAGTATGGGACCCACCGCAAGTGGGAGAAGCCCATAAAGTGAGATGACAAAAGGGGCTCGATATTTTGAATAGTTATTGTGATGATCTACTCAACCGCATGACTAAGGAATCGTGTGGCGCAACGAGCAGATCATCTCTTGTGGTGAAAGTGTACAATCTCTGCAGAGAATAAACTATTCGAATAGCCGTGCCCACGGTCAAGGGCGGACATGGGATTCTCCTCGAGCTAGTTCTATTTCAAAAACCTTTGTGGGTGGGACAAAAACCTATCAGAGCGAGGTACTCTGATTTTGGATTTCTCCTGGAGGGACGTACTCCAGCGTGATAAATAAGATGGAAGTGGCATACTGATCAAAAGCTAGCATAGGTGGATGGAACCATGTAATCGGTGGATGGAACCGACACCGCTATAATTATTGCACAATTTCAAACTCTTTAAAGCATGTTTATAAAACGCCAAGTCATAGGAATTTTAATTATGAGTATTGCAAATGTCGCACTAAGCAAATAAAAGAACCTCAAGCCTCCTTTGACAACCTTGCATCTATTATTATTGCATCCTGTGTGGTGGCTTGCTGAGTATCATCGTACTCATTCTGGCTTAACTGCCATCATCCAGTCAGAAAGGAAATAAAGTCAAGCCCTGCGATGCCTAAAAAGGGTCGACAGAGCTGGAAGACGATGAGGCTATGGACTAGGTCGCGAACCCCAGTTGGCTGCCTGTGGGCAAGTCCTGCGGGTCCCACTTGCGTGAAGTTTCCGCTGCTGCATTTTATCGTTTTCGGCCTAACCGGCCCATGAGTAAGTATTACTGTATTATTTACGCTTCCGCATGATATGTTTTTGATATACAGTAATGTATCTGTGAGCACTATCTACTGATCCAGGGAATAGTGTGGTGGAATCACAAAGGATCTGGGTTTGCTAACCCGAGGTCCGACACAAATCCACCATGGTCAATAAGAAATGTCACTATGTACAGAGGTGGGGGCAAGGATTTCTCCTTTCTTCACCTTCGCATCGCCGGTACTGCTCTTAATCTCGCCATGGGCCACAAATTTGCCCCAAATCTTTCTATTGCCATAAATTTAGCCAACACCCAAATTTGACATGGTCAACAAGCAATAGCAATATCACTAGGTATGGAAGGGGCAAGGATTTCTCTTTTTCTCACCTTCCCGTCGTTATCATCTCTATATACTAATCTCACCATGGCCCACAAATTTGCCCCAAATCTGCTTGTTGCCTCAAATTTGGCTAATGTCATGCACAAATCCACTAGGGCCAACAAGCAATAGCACCAGGTACGGAGGTAGGGGCAAAGATTTCCCTTTTCCTCACCTTCCCATCACCGCCAACACTACTAATCTCGCCATGGTCCATAAATTTGCCCCAAATATGTCTGTTGCCTCAAATTTGGCCAAGTTGCGCACAAATCCACCATCACCAAACAAACAAAGTTAATTGCGATGGAGGTGGTGAAAGATAAAGCTCCATTTAAGTTGGTTTTGGTGTTAATGACAAATGCCATTATAATATTAATGACATATACTTTATAATGTTTTGGTGAAAATGATAAATGAATTTATCTGACTAATATATTTATTTGAGTTTATCTTTGATTAGTCTCATTTGGATGAAAAGGTGAAATCAAAGAGGTATGCATTCGAAATCGCTTTCTCATTTACAAATGCATTCCTTAGATCCAAAATATATATTGAACTCCTCAATTAGTCTAAAACGAATATGTGCATATGTCTTCACTATATACACTTGTATGCACACATTTAGAGGGGGCTCTCTATATATTTTGGAGTTTCATAAGTATTGATCCATGCTTTCTTTAATACGCATATTTGGGATCTTTACTTTGAAATATACTCTTGAGTATATATAACTTGTGTAGTTCGTATATACTCATGTACAATCGGGTTGTCATCTAACTTCTCCATTATGTGTTAATGGTTGAATGCCTAAATGTAACATCCTGAAAAATATAAATATTAAATTATGAAGCTTTTGAATTATTTTTATTCGTTCTTTATTTTGAATTTGGAGTTTGTGGTGTTTTTCTGAATAATTTAATGAAAGATCCAAAAATGGTAACAAGACCAAAGGGAAACAAGCATGTCTAAATATTAGAAAATTTAAAATTTAAGTAAGAATCTGAAAGGATGATCCAGAGAATAATGAGGGAAATTTTTGGTTTAAACACAAAGCTCTCATTTTTAAATAATGGCGTGGATAATAAGGAAAGTAAGTAAAATTTAATATCAACAATAGTTGAAAATATTTTTGTTAAATCCAGAATGTCCTCATGAACTTCTGTAAATTTTTTCTGAAATTTTTAGAGGTATTTTCATATTTTTTTTTGAGCTTAATTGGATTTTCTGGCAATTTCTAAAAGCTAAAATCAAATTAAAGAAAACTTAAAAGCTCAACTCACCCTCCGGCCGCAACCTGGACGGCCGGGATCAACCCACGTCGCCCGAGCGATCCCGCCTTTCCCCTTTCCCTGCTCGCTGCGTGGTCGGCCGCGATCTCTCTTCCCCACGCCCCAGCCCATCCGGTCGCCCGCCTCTCGTCCTCGCTCGGCCGTCCGATGCGCGTCTAGCCCATCCGGCCCGTTCGCTTCCCGCGTGCGTCCGCCCCCCCCCCCGCTGACCGGTGGCCCGCCCCGCCCGCGCTTCTTCCGCTGGCCGGTGGACCCGAACTGTCAGCTCCTTCTTCCTCCCTCCTTCCTCTCCACGCGCACGCAGCGCAGCTCCTCGCGCTCGCTTCCCTGCCGCAGCGAATCCTTCACCTCGCGGGCAAATTAAAAAGTACGGTTACAGGAGGGGAGACGAACCTCTCCCGCCCTCTCTCTCTCCTAGAAAATCCCGGCGAGATTTGCCTCCATTCCCCCTCGCCAGCGTGAACAGGGCGGCGGCCACATGTCGACCTCGCCGCGCGCCTCTCCCAGCTATATAAACCCCTCCTGGGATTCGCACTCGCGTCGCAACACTCCCTACTCCCTTCCCCCGCGAGCAATTGAACTCTAACGCCCTCAATCCACGTCGCCAACATCTCCTTCCCCACGGCCGGCGACCGAGCCACCGCTGACTCCGGCCGCCTTTGAGCAATTCCTTGCTCCCGGAGCTTCGTGGAAGCAAGGCGAAGCAGACTGCACCCTCCGTCGAGCTCCCCGATCTCTCTACATCACCGGCATCGATCGACCTCCCCGGACCGCCGCCACCTCTCGCCGCCAGCCCTCTCCGGTAAACATCACCCTCCGCTGACCTGACCAGCAGCTTCATCGGCACCAGGATATTATATTTCACGCAGCTCCCGAGCCTCTCCGGCCACCGCTCGCCGCCGGCGCCACCGCCTTCTTCTTCCTCTGCTCGGCCTCCTCCGCGAGCTGACTCAAAGGGGTTTATTACCCATATAGGGTAAGCATCGCTCGCGCGACCGAGTGGCTTTCAGCGTTAGTCTCTTCTCCCCCTCGCTCCCGCGGCGCGCGTTCGAGCCCCCAGCTCCGCGCCTGCGGTCGAGCGTTTCTTTTCATTTTCCCTACTGACAGGTGGGCCCCACCTGTCAGCCTCCGTGACCAGAGCGACCCGCTGACTGCTGGGCCCCACTGGTCAGTGAAACTCATCCACCGAACCCCTGCTGACATGTGGACCCCATGAACAGTAGCTGGACCCACTTGTCAGCGGCACAGCAAGAAAAGAATTAAAATAAAAGAAAATGACATGTGGGACCCACGTGTCAGAATTTTACATTTTCTGGCATTTAACAGAACTGAGAACTTCAAATAATCATAACTTATTCATTTTAACTCCAAATTGAGTGAGACAAATTTCTAAATTCATCTAAAATCAAGATCTATCCAATGGAACTGAAATACTAATTTTTAGAGTTCATTTGAATTTCTGATGTTATTTGGTTTGATTTGCTGCTTTTCTTTTTGTACAAATTTTTGGCGCGCGCTAAAATAGCATACGAGGCACAAGAAGAAGAGATCGAAGCAGCGACACTAGAAGCACCAGAGAATCCGGATCCCGACCACTGTGACCAAGGCGAGTCAATACTTTGATCATGTTGAGCCCACATTTTTGCAAATTACTTGGTTTTAAATTAACAAAATGCATGCTGTTATTTTTATGCAAATACATGCTAAACTTGATATTCTAGTTAAATGCCATTGCTTACCTTGAATAGTATTACCCTCCTTTGGAATGATTGAATGTGAAAACCTTGTCGCCCTAGCAAAAGTATAATACTAATATTTCGAAAATAAGTCCCTAATGATATGCTATGCTTAGTGTGGCATTAATACTCAGGGGGCGCTGAAATGCCCCAAGTTTCATTGTCACTTTTAATCGTAAGAACTGGTTTGGGCAGTCATGGTGATAATGACTGACATACTTGATATACCTATTTTACACACCCCAATATTCTCAACATGCTTAAATATCTGGGCGGATTGGTTCGAGGGTGTGTATGTGTGGTGCAGTGGATGCACAGTGTGGTGCAGTGGATGCACAAAGTGGGCTAGTGATAAGACCGCCCAGATGCCACTAAGGACTGAATCTTGTCATGTCAACCCGTGTAAAATCGTACAACCACAAGTCTGTAAATTACAACTTGGCTAAGTAAATTTATCGAAACTCCGGACTCATCTCACGGGTAGGGGTGTGAAGGGGTTATGCTATGGCAAGGGGGCCTGAAGGGACACCAGTGGAGGGTGAAGTTTCCCAGCTGTCCTACGTTGCGGAGAGGTAGAAGTCCGGCTGCGTAGTGGCTGGGGGAAACATCCCGCGCACAGATGGGACCCACCGCAAGTGGGTAGTTTCCCATAAATGTGAGATGACAAAAGGGTCTAGATACTTTGAAAAGTCACTGTGATGGTCTGCTCAACCACACGTCTAAGGAATCGTGTGGGGCAACGAGTTGATTGTCTCTTGTGGTGAAAGTGTACAAACTCTGCAGAGTCAAAACTATTCGAATAGCCGTGCCCACGGTCAAGGGTAGACATGGGAATTTAACTAGATATAGTTCTGTTTTAAAAATATTGAAAAACTGGGAATGGAAAAGTGAAAGGGCGATGGACTGCCCTGGTTTGGAATTGTCCTGGGTGTCGTCCCAGTGGTAAGTTAAGCGGCTATAACGCTGAAGAAATGCTATATGGTGCAGATGCCATGTAATGGTGGATGGAATTTGAATCACTATTATTACTGCATTCGACATATACGTGTGTTCAAAATGCTAGGTCTTAAGGAATTTTTATATAATTGTATTCAAAAGCACTCTTCGCAAAACAAAATAAACTTAAGCCATCCTTGATTAGCCATACATGTTATATACTGCATTCTGTGTGTTGATTCGCTGAGCACGGGGTCGGAGTGCTCACGCTCGCTTTGCGGCAAAAATCCAGAAACAGGAGCGCAAGACCACTACGCCTACGAGGAAGCTCCCGCTACGGAGGAGAAGAATGACGAAGAAAACTAAGGCGTAGGCTTCGTTGTTTAGTCATGGACAAGTAGACATATGGCGTTGTGTGCACGTATGTTACTAGTTAGCTGGTGACATATAATGCACACAGTACCTTCCAGTCGCTTGCCTGTGGATTTGGGTTTGCTTTTGTTATGATTCCGCTGTGCATGTTTGTAATAAAGACAATTGGCCTGATCGGCCCCTTTTGTAAACTCTATCACCCGACGTGGTGTATTTCAATTTATGTAATATAATGGTTGATTATGCGATGTATGAAATGATTCAGCAATGTACCTGTGTGCACTAACTACTGATCCAGGGATTAGTGCAGTGAAACACAGTAAGATTCGGATTGAAAAATCCGGGTCTGACAGCGCTGGTATCAGAGCATACGACTGCAGGGTAAAAGCCGTAGAATGGTCGTTAGAAGAACCTTAGAGTGGTAATTTTTAAATACCAAAGGCATTTCTAAAAATATAGCGTATTAATGCTACTCGTACCCTTCCTAGTTCTGCACCCCTTTACTTTCAGTTAACTATTTTTAAACGTTTCTAACGCAAAGTAATTGCCTTTACAGATGGCAGGTAATTGGGATTACGTCGCTCATGGAGTTTATGAGGGCGTGTTCGCAAGAATCCTGCGCAAGCTCCTCCACTACCTTGAATACCCGGAGCAGCCCATTTATCGTGGGCGTCAGACATCTGCAGGAGGGGTGTACTGTTGGACGTTTGAAGTATTTATCTATCCGAAGAGCGAACATGACCCACCTCACGTCTTTCAGACAGAGCACCTGAGAAGCACCAGGTCTGCCGCACTCCAGGATGCTGCACGTCTCGCCGCCGCCCGACTTTGTGACATCTACCAGATCTCCCTGCGCCGCACACCCTTCTGCTTCTACCCTTCCCGCAGGGAGGGAGTACGCCATAATGAGACCTACCTGCCAGTAAATGAGGATGATCCAAGGCTCACCCACCAAGTTGATCTTACCAGAGCCATGGGAGCAGCCCATACTGCTGCATTGGAAGAAATGACCGCCCTCCGGATGCACCTAGTTGCCCGTCACACCGAGGTGGTGACCCTTCGTGACCAGCTTGCCCAGTGCCAGCAAGCACTGGCAGCTGCCAAGGCAGAAGCCGCAGCAGCTCAGGCACAGCTCCTTCAACCTCTCGCTCCGTTGGCAGCACCGGCACCTCCTTCAGTGGGATCAGGCCCCCGCACCCGGCTAACTGCACGTAAAAGTGTGCGACCTCCGAGTCTCCAGTCTGCACTTCGATGGAGAAGGCCTCCACCAAGCCGCAGCCCCCCACGTGCTCCCACGGACTCTGATGGTTCCGACCCATCGGAGTTTAGTGGCAGTCGATCCTGCTCCAGATCGCCAAATTACGACCCCTCCGTCAGTGGTGATCGCTACGCGGTGTAGTAGTGGAAGTGTCGTCGTGCTAGTATCGTGCTTGTATCCTAGATGTTGCATCAGTCCTGTTATATTGTAGTTGCGATAATGTAAACTTTAATTATTATGTTGTTGTAAGCCCAGCCTGGGAGGCTGGCTATGTGAATGCCTATATGATAATGAATGGCCAGGCATAAGGCCTTATGATGAATGTTCTTTGTCGTTTATCTTGTTGGTTCTTTTCGCAACAAGGACTTGGAATGACTTCATGTGTTGAAGACCATCAAGTCAAGATTGAGAAGAAGATAGTTTCATGAGTTGAAGGCTATCAAAGAAGAAGATGGATTCATGTGTTGAAGGCCATCAAGAAGAAGATGCGCCATGAGTTGATGCATGTTCAAATGGAGATGATCATGTGTTGATCATCAAGACAAGTGAAGACCATCATGTATTGATGGAGTTGATGAAAAGAATGCATCATGAGTTGATGCCTACCAAGACGATGACCCAAGGCAAAGGTATGACTAGTTAGGGCTAAGGATGTGATCCTAGTCTTTTACCGGCCTTGGTGTTTGGTTGGAAAACCGGATTGCTAGTGTAGGTTGCCGTACTATTAAGATGGGTCATGTCTAGTAGTTTGAGTCTCATCATGTGTTGATAGCTCAAACCTCACTTGCTCTAGCTCATCTCGACATGAGGCTTATATTTGCGAATGTGTTTTGCAAATAGTTGAAGCTCATGTGGTGAATCTTTGCAACATGGGACTATGCATTACGAATGTGTTTTATAAGTGCTTGAAGTCCATGTTTTCATTTTTTGTGATATGAGGCTTATATTTGCAAATGTGTTGTGCAAATGGTTGAAGCTCATATATAATCCTTGTGTCATGTGACTTAGGTTTGCAAATATGTTTCGCAAATGTGAGAAGTCCATGTACATAATCCTTGTAGCATGATCTAAGTTTGCAAATATGTTTTGCAAAAGTTGGAGATCATGCATTATCCCTTGGCATGGTCTAAAATTGTTTGTTGCTATTTCCTTTGACATTAGACTATGGTAGTGACTCTTTGGATATCTTGTGATTTATGCACTGATCTAATGTGTTTGAGGTCATGCAAATAGATGGGTTGTGTAGCTCTTTGAATAAGCTTTCCATAGAGTCCAAGATCACTGAATTCCGATATCGGAGTCAAAAGTTATGACCGTTTTTCCGAGTGTCGCCTATGCTGAAAAACTGAAAAACGGAAGTACCGCAATTTGTACTACGATAGTTCCGATTTTTGTGGAAGTACCGCAATTTGTACTGCGGTAGTTCCGATTTTTCCGGTAGTTCCGATTTTCCGGTAGTTCCGTTTCCGGGCGGAACATTTTTTCCAGAGAGCGACTTTTTGTATGACTTGGCCTCGGGAAAATCGGAAGTACCGCAATTTGTACTGCGGTAGTTCCGATTTCGCTGAGAAACGGCTAGTTTTCTGACCGTTGGTGAGGAAAACGGAAGTACCGCAATTTGTACTGTGGTAGTTCCGTTTTTCCTGATTTTTCAGGGGGTTTGGCTCCAACGGCTAGTTTTCTTGTGTGGGGTATAAATACCCCCTTGTGGCCGGTTGGAGATGTTGTTGCTTGATCCATTTCTGTTGTCTTGAGCTAGAGTGAGGCTCTCCACTCAATTGCGCATGTGTTGCACTTTGTGAGAGAGGAGAGGTGATCTAGAGTGCATGTGTTGCATCTAGAGGAGGACTTTGTATCCGGATTGAGCTTGTGTATTTGTTGCACGTGGTGAGAGTCAAGTGAGGGACTTGGCTTATTACTCTTGGAGTTTGCCGACTCCTAGACGGCGTGGGAGGCGTCGTGCACGGTGATCTTCTCAAGAAGCTTGTGAGAAGACCCGGCAAAATTGTGAAGGTCGGAGTTCACCTACCCGGAGCGGGAAAGAGCTACCACTAGTGGATTGGAGGTGCTTCGGCTTAATTCGTGGAGCCGGTCCGATTTGTTCGAGCTAACCTCAACGTGGACTAGGGAAGACCGGCAAGTCTCCGAACACCACGGTAAAAAGAGAACGTGTCATTGTGGTTTGCTTTCTTGTACTCTATTTACTTTCAAGCAATTTACATACTTAGAACATATTTGATTGTTTGTCAACCTAAAATTGCAAACCTTGACCTATGATAGAATTGTTGGTGCACTTAGGCGAACTCATTAGTTTTAGGCGCTATTTGTACTAAACCATCTTGTATTTAGCTTCCGCGTTGTATACTTGGTTTAGGCAAATAGAAAAGCTCTTTAATTGCTATATTAATTTATAGAGAATTTTTAGACCGCCTATTCACCCCCTCTAACCGACCACCTCGATCTTACAGATGGGAATAAAAGGTAAGGACTTCTCCTTTCCCTTACCTTCTTATCACCGCCGCCGTTACTAATCTTGTCACGACCCTACATATTCACTCTAAATATGCGCACTCAAATTTGGCTAACGTTGTGTACAAATCTGTTATCACCGAAAAGTAATATTACCGACGACGGGGATGGAGGAGGGGCAAAAGTCATGGTTTAGAGATCATCTCTTGTTCTGGAAGATGCGGACGACATGATGAAGAAGGGACTGGGATTGGTGAGATCAAGGTCAATGCTGGCGATGGCCAATGAGTTCGCAGCTTTGAACGGTTCACATGGGAAGATGACCATTTCAGTCCACCGTCCTCCGATGTGGTTCAACAGAAACTTTGAAGATGTTCTAAGGCTTCGTATGCTCCAATCATTTCCCAAAAGAAGTCTGCGAAAGTAATACTGGTAAGATACTTGACTAATGTTTTCTTTAATGAACAAAAGGCGACACAAACATGGCAGAAAAAAGAGGTGGTAGAACCTTCTTTATGATCAGTTCACTACGAAGAAAGTTGCACTAGTACAGTAGTACTCATCTAGATTTTCAGAAAAGGGATGGTAGAAAGTTTGTTTTTAAAAAAAGGATCAAGGGGGTGGCAGAAAGTAGAAACCACCAGCCTTTCTAAGGTGGCAGGTATCTCCCCACTGCTACCACCCTCCTTATCTGATATCCTTCAATAATTGTGTAGCAAAAACAATCAAATCACGGATGTTGATTCCTCTTAATCTCACCACTTCACGAACCTTCTGTGGAAAACTCTAAATTGAACATTTTTTTGGATATATAAGCATTTACTCCACGAAAATGACCGAAAGAAGGGGGAGACCGGGAGAACCTTCGAATAGGCTGACAAAAAGTACAAATACCAAATTATACATTATTCAAATTATAAATCAAGGTGGAATACGAAAGAAAACCTTATCCCACTCGCCGTCGGTGGCCAGGCGAGCGACACGTGTCCCATCCCATCCCCGCGCCTACCTGAACCTTCCAGAAGGCCGGAGCGCGAAAACACCACCGAACCTTCTCTCCTCGCACTTTCCCACCCCCGCACCGTCCCTATACTGCCCCCCGCAGAGAGCCATATCCTGCGCCATCGCGGATCCTGGCCGTTCGTGCCCCACCAGATCCCGATCTGACGGTCGAAGGCGCCGCCGCAGGGAGATATCTATACGGCCGGGCCAACCCGCCGCGCTCCGCTTGGCGATTGGTACGAGTGGTGTGTCGGCGTGTCGCAGTCGAATTAATACAATGCGTTTTTTTTAATGTTGCTTTTTTTTTCTTTTCTCCCCCGTTTTAATCTCTCTCTCTCTTGCTTTCTTTCTCCTCCTCCCGTTTGAGTATAAATTTCCTAATCCACCAAGGAAGCTTCCAGAAGCCTTCTTCCGTACGTCCATTCCCACGCGAGGCGCCCTTTCCCGCATCTAGAAGCTACGGTTTCGCCGGATCGGATCCGGACGGGAGGAGGCGGCGGCGGCGGCCAGATGGCCGAGCAGGGCGGCGCCGCCGCCGCGGACGCCGCCGGCGAGGCCCCGGTGCTTGCGCCGGCGGAGGCGGCGGGACAGAGGTCGCTGCCGACGCCGTTCCTGACGAAGACGCACCAGCTGGTGGACGACCCGGCGGTAAACGACGTGATCTCGTGGAACGAGGACGGGTCGACGTTCATCGTGTGGCGGCCGGCGGAGTTCGCGCGGGACCTCCTCCCCAAGTACTTCAAGCACAACAACTTCTCAAGCTTCGTGCGGCAGCTCAACACCTACGTACGTGCGCTGGATTCCTCGCTTGGGATTTGCTTGGTTTGGTTCGGAATGCCCACATGTTGGTGATGTTTGGATTTGCTTGATGTGACGTAGGGATTTAGGAAGATCGTGCCGGACCGGTGGGAGTTCGCCAACGACTGCTTCCGGCGAGGGGAGAAGCGCCTGCTCTGCGACATCCACCGCCGGAAGGTGGTTCCGCCGGCGCCGTCGCCGGGGCTGGCGACGGCGGCTGCTGCGGCGGCGTCCGGGGCGGTGACAGTTGCCACGGCGCCGATCCCGATGGCGCTGCCGGTGACGCGGCCGGGCTCGCCGGCGCACTCCGCCGAGGAGCAGGTGCTGTCGTCCAACTCCGGCTCCGGTGAGGAGCATCCGCAGGCGCCGTCCGGCTCCGGTGGCGGCGGCTCAGCGTCTGGCGATCTGGGAGAGGAGAACGAGCGGCTGCGCCGGGAGAACGCGCGGCTGACCCGTGAGCTCGGGCAGATGAAGAAGCTCTGTAACAACATCCTCCTCCTCATGTCCAAGTACGCCGCCACTCAGCAGCCCGACGCCAACGCGGCGCTGTCATCCGTCGCGAACTGCTCCGGCGAGTCCTCGGAGGCCCTGCCCTCGCCGCCGCCGCTACCCCCGGCGATACTGGACCTAATGCCCTCGTGCCCGGCGCTAGCCACCGCCGTCGCGGCCGCCGGTCTCGTCGACGGAGAGCAGCTGGACACGAGCGCGAGGCTGTTCGGCGTCTCCATCGGGCTGAAGCGGGTGCGAGAAGACGGCGACGACGCCGGCGGCACCGAGGAGGATCCGGCAGACGACCACGGCGCGGAGGTGAAGCCGGAGCCGGCGGATTCGCGTCCCGACAGCAAGGAGCAGTCGCCGGACCAGCACCCGTGGCCCATATACCGGCCCACTCCGGTGTACCGGTCCTGCAACGGGTCGGACAGGGCCGGGTCCGACCAAGACGGATCCAACTCCCGGTGAGTGGGCCCAGCCTGTAGAAGCTTCTAGTACCAATTAATCAATTACGTACTACCAAATAATCTAGTTATTAAGTACTACCAAATAATATAAGTAACTAAGGAATCGTTAGTATTTAGTAGGGACATAATAATACTAGAGTTTTTGCTTCCCTAGCTGGGAAAGTCCCCCCCCTCTGTAATCTCTGCCTGTTTCTTTCGCTGTTGCTTGTGTATAAGATCACCGGAATCCATCGACGATTAGAGCACCAGCATCCTTAATGTACAGTATTGGCCGTGGGAGATGAGAAGAGCATTTCCCGGGCGTTGTTCGGTTTGCTTGCTCTGTATCCTGTACCGACCTCAATTGTTTACTGCAATTTTGTGTTAGGTGCTGCTGCATATATCTTTTGCTGGTAGAGATGGCTGCATGCAGAAGTAACTATGATTTGCAAGGCTAGTTCTTTGGAATCGAGGGCTCACCAAACTTGCTCCTAGCATCTGGAGTATCTCCTGCCGCGTGTGTAATGAGTCAGATGTGACACGCAAGCTCGTACGCGGTAAACCACGATTTCGTGGTCAGATTACTCGGCGTATTGTTTGGCGCCGCAAGCAAAGACGCTAGAAGGCTCGGAAAGCGCTTTGTCGCCTGTGTTTTTTTTTAAGCGGGGCTTGGGATCAGACGGCGACGCGTCGTCCAATCGGTGTATGTCAGGTGAACGGCGCTGCTTCCTTTTTCGACTGTTCTTTCTCGCCTTCTTTCATGAGCATGTATATAATTTGTTCGAAGATAAGGCCACGTCGAGGCGTCACATGTTGCGTCGCCAGTGGATCCATTTGGAATCGTAATTAAATCTCGTGTACCACGCGGCCATGCCGGCACGGGACTTGTAATTCTAGAACTGTTGACACGTAGCCACTTTTTTCAACAAAAAAAATCAGCCCCGGACGTCCACCTGCCAAGCTGTTGCTCGAATTATCATGATCTAATTAATCATTAATTAATCGCCGTGCGGCCGCCGATGTCTTGCCGAGCTTAAGACGTCCGGAGGCTAAATTAAAAAAGTGGCTATAGTGTTGGTTATGTGAATAGTTATAATTCTAATCGTTATTTGTGTAAATAGTTTGTAATTCTAGTCCATCCGGTGGGTTACTATGTTGGGGCACTCTGTTCAGGCTATGGCCCGTGCCTGCCGCTAGTATTTGCCTATTTGGAGCCCTGGGATGTTTTGGCGTGTCCTGATATAACTATTAAAACTTAACTGCATATGCGTCGTCGCTCCTGTGTTCCGTGGACCGTATATTAGCACTATTCTTATGAGCTGCAGCTAATAACTTTTGTTTGTATTTTTTAAGACGACAGATATGTTAATGTGAATAACATGTACAATTTTAAGTTTAAGAAACAGTTGAAGAATCCGTTAAAAAAATCGTATCATTTACTTTGACTTTCAGAGATGACATTAGCCTGGTTGATTTCCAGCTACGAGCTTCGGAGTATTAAGTTTCATGCACCAATCAATTCATCTAAAAGCTTAAGCTTATTAAAAAAAATGTGCAATTCACTTATACTTCAACACTCCCCTCACGTGTAGGCTCTCTTAGGCCTAATACGTGAAATAGAAGTAGACTGCAATTAATTTTTTTAAAAAAAATTGCGTCAGCCAGGTCTTGAACTCGGGATCTCTTAGCTCTGATACCATATTAAATTTTATGCACTAACCAGTTCACCCAAAAGTTTAATCTTATGAAAAAAGATGAGCAATTCACTTATACTTCAACACGGAGGCCTTTTCTTCGAAACGAACCTTAGCCATCTTCACATATGATCTCTCGTCTCTTTTCGCCGGGAAGGTACAGCAAATTTTGTCCACGAAGACATGAACAAACGATGAAAACGCCCCCTGCTCTGCAAAACTTCGGCCCATTGGTGAAGATTGGCGGTTGGTACCTCAAACTGAAGAGAAACACACACGAACGCGGGCAACGTCCCCGCGCGGTGCCCGTGATTTACCAACATACAACAAACTCTATGCTATGCCGTGCACCGCCCGATCCAGCGAAACCAGCGAGCAATGGGAGAATCAACTCCCCCATGCAGATATGCTCGACGCAATTGCGTGCATTGCAGCAATGTACCTTCCATGCAAATTCTGCCTTAGTATCATCAATCATGACCGAGTAAGGATCCTTCGACGAGTCGCTACACGTTAAACCATATTCGTCGATGATGATCTTAAACGCCATGAAGCGTCCATGAACATTCCCCGCTATCTATGATAGGAAACGGATTCCTAGACGTGAAGCGTAAGGCCAGTCTCAGTGGGAGTTTCATTTGCATTTAATAGGCTGCTACATAGGCATTTTTGATGATATGGCAACATTTTTAAGAAGAGAGAGAAGAAGTGAGTTTCATCTAGATGAAACTCTCTTGGCACGATTACCAACTCTATATGAGTCATGAAATTAAATGTCTATGAAACAATAGAATGAAACTATGCATTGAGGATGGATGTTTCATCCATGTTTCATTTCATTTTACATGATGTGGCAGTCTTGGAAACAACGCCATGAAACTCTCCACTGAGAATGGCCTAACGGATAACTATTCAGGGTCGACCAATGGCCCTCTGGCCGTTACTCCTCTTCTCCTCGCTATAAATCTTTGCAGCGTAGCGTAGCCTCCGTGATCCGCACCAAAATTACCCTGGATTTCTCAGCAAGGCAGCGAGGTTGTCGGCAATGAGCCGTTGTCGCAGATGACCCTTGAGGTGACCGTGGTGTCCGGCGAGAAGGTCTGGCTCCGGGGTGGGCGTGCCCTGGGTGGCCGCACGTATGTCATGGTGCACACCGCGTCAACGACCGCCTGCACCCATGTGGATGAGGATGGCCGGCCGCAGGAGGAGCGGGGCAACCAGAGTCGATGGAGGGGGTGGGGGGCGCAACGCTGCCTCCGCTGATGTCGGCGCTGGCTCCTTCGCCTGCTTCACAACCGGAGACTCCTCAGGCAGACGGAGCCATCCCACCTCAACCTCGCCACTTCAGGGATGTGTGGTACGGGGGGAGGTGGATCTACGGCCTCTGCGGGGACGCCGTTGACAAGGAGCTCGGCCGCGCCTCCCTACCGATCTCACCTACGAAGGCTCTGAAACACCACGCCTGCGTCTGCGATGCCGGCCGCTGTGCTTCGGCCCCACCGTCGCCAGCCGAGAGCTCTGATGACCTTGTGGATCTGGTCATCTGGATGGGGGAAGAATGGGGAGAGAGAGGAAGAATGGGGGAGGTCGGGAGGGAATAAGGCTGAAAGGCTAGTGCTCGGCCGAAGAAAAGAGGAAAAGGGGGAAGAAAAAAAGAAAGAGAAGAGGAGAAGAACGGAAACGAAAGGAAAAAATAAAAGGGGGGAAAGAAATTAAGTGCGTATCTAATAAATATTGTTCTTCGTAGTTATTTAACTCTAAGCATTTCATTGCAGGTTAAATATATACATGTGACTTCCTTTCTCCTTTTTCTTTCCAGGTGAATTTGTTTGCAGCACTAGTTGTGTCATCTTATCACATTCAGATGTCATTCAAATAGCTAATACATGCATCTCTTTTGCTGGCCATGGTAGATTGGTAGCATCGTCTCAGACTCTCAAGGATTAGAGTACGAGGTGAGTCCTAAGCTACTTGGGCTTTTCGAGTCATTAGTTTATTACACATATGTAGACACAAGATGCTTGACCGAATGACGCAATTTTTGTTCTTGCATGCAATTATTGCTAATTGCATTGTTCTTTCACTATGTTGGTTTGAGGTTTAATAGATATAATAGCAGTTCCAAACTTTAAGACCTTCCTAACATTAAGGAAAGGCATACTTGTCATTTCCACATTCTCTCCTGTAGACTCTTAGTATCTATATAAATATGCAACATACAATACGGTCCCATTCCGTATATGCCTACATTTGGCAAGCACACATGTACGGTGTAACGCCCTAAGGTCCAAACCGGCTCAGACCTAACCACATTCTGGATAGGCCACGCACACGTAGCAACCCACTTGCGCTTTCGTCCCCGCTTGGCGCAAAACGGTTAACTGGGGGTGTTACCATTGGAACTCCTAGGCTTATATGTAAGTGCTTCTCAAGGTAAGCTAGCAAGGTGGGACTAACCTAGAAATTCATGTGCACACACGCATGGGCCAACATGGGCCGGGGTGTCATATACACCCCCCTCAAAGGACCCGACGTCCTCATCGGACCAATATACCCACACCAGGGCAAATGATAAGGATCTCCCCTCTTGGCACATGTCTGTGCGTTCAGTGCCAGCACATATGCCATACCGTGTGTCCACTCCGGGCCCACACGCGCCATGCGCCATATGCCCGCGCCCCTGACCCGCACGCGCCCATGTAACCGCGAGAGTCGGCTCTGATACTATTTGTAACGCCCTAGGGTCCAAACCGGCTCAGACCTAACCACATTCTGGATAGGCCACGCACACGTAGCAACCCGTTTGCGCTTTCGTCCTCGCTTCGCGCAAAACGGTTAACTGGGGGTGCTACCATTGGAGCTCCTAGGCTTATATGTAAGTGCTTCTCAAGGTAAGCTAGCAATGTGGGACTAACTTAGAAATTTATGTGCACACACACATGTGCCAACATGGGTCGGGGTGTCACATACGCCACAAGACTAGTATATTGTATACATATTGTTACTTTTCCCCGAAATATTTATGTGCCTATATTTTTATGCAACTAATTCAATTTTAACTAATTTTTAGCAAGACAGGTACGAGAAAAATAAAGGTCGCGACCGTTGTCATCATCATCACCGCCGTCTTTGTATTGTATATAGTTACTTCGGGCTGAGCTTGGGCTGACACGGCACGAATGCTGACACGACGGGCTTTGGACTGTGCCTAGGCTTGACCAGAGGCGAGGCAGACCGGCATGATATGGTATGACGGGGTGACCTGGCTGAGCTGGCACAGTATGATACGGCCCAAAATATGATAGACTCGGGCCATGCTGGCATGGCCCAGCCCAATACCCACATGTAGTTCGGGGTGGGCATGCCCTGGGCGGTCACGCTTATGTCGTGGTTCCAGGCTGGTCGGATGAGAACATTGTCGTTTGTGAGCTCTACGGCGCAGCATCACTCGTGCTTCGTGCGATGCAGGAGGAAGGACGGCGCAGCATCACTCATGCTCCATGTGGCGTAGGAGGAATGACGGCGTCGCTCGCACTCCACGTGTGCAACGAAGGAGGAAGGATGACATCGAGGTTTTGCTCGTGCCCAGAAGGACGGCGTCACGCGTGCTCTGCACGCACGATGGAAAAAGGAGGGGTGGGGGTGACAAAGGACTGTGACCGAAGAGGAAAGGCAAAGAGCAAAGGACAATGGTTGGTTGGATGTTATACCGTTCAGATCAGGTCCAAACGGTATAGCGTATTGTAGTCGCTCTCATTTATTTTGGGTGATCAAAATATGTTATATTGATAAATTTCTTAGGGGCATGAAACAACACATGTAGGTTAGATTTTGTCCACGTTTGTGTAATGTCGCATTCGCGGGGAAAAATTAGTATCCTTTTATTGAGGGGGAAAATAGTATCTAACAAAGAGAGCAATAACAATGTTGTATATTGGTCCGTTCTGAGAGTTCGACTATGTGGGCTCTTTACCTAAAAAAGGCCCGTTAGGGGTAGCGGGTTCAAAGGCCAATGAGTGTAGTTTAGTCCTATATAGTTTATTCTGTAGTGAAGCACCACACCTCTACCTATAAATCCGTAGGTGCCCGAACAAGCTACACGTGGTCCAAAACGCACGCAGATGTGAAGATGGATTTCGCTCCTTGCATGTGTTGCATGCCAGCGGCCTAGATTGGCAGAAACATCGTGCGAATTGCCTTCGGGTGGGTCCAAATCTCACGTGTGACCCACCATGGTGATGCCAATAGGGCCCTACGGCCTTGTCAAGTTAGAAACACTTGGACGTTCGTTGACAAAAAAAAGCTGTCGGTGGCCCCTATCGCCGGCCGAGCGTCGATGCTGTGCTGGCCCCTTCATGCTAGCCCGATCACTATTGAGTGTTCGCAATGCTCGGTAGGCACCTAAACAGTCTAGACGGAGTCCAAAATGCGCGCATGCGCTAACATGGGAATTTTCGACCATTTTGGCCTCAGCGGTATGGAAATGCCGTATTTGGCCCCCTCCCACGTGTATTGCTAGTTCTGGCCCCCTCGTATGGTCGGGATGTGCGCTATGGGAGGTGATGCGATCGGGGATTGCGTGAGGGGAGATGGCACGATCGGGATGCGTGCAAGAGGGAGGTGGCGACGGTGTCTCTTTGCCAACGTGGTGGCATCGTCTCTTCTCAACAGCAGCATCCCCTCTTTGTCACGTTATCATCCCCTCTTTGCCGACTTTGTCATCCGCATGCTCGTCGTCGTGTTGCTTCGCTGGTGCATCACCCCATACCACGCCCACCCCTTTGTGTGGCCTCGTACCACACCACCTCCCCTCGCGTGTCCTAGTACTGCACTACCTCCCCCTCGCGCGTAGCTTGGTCATGCCACGTCCTCGCGCACACCCCTAACGCATCATCTCCCCTCGTACGCTCCCCAGCCGCGGGAGGGGCCAAAGACGGCAATACTCATGGGAGGGAGCCAAATGAGGCATTTCCATGCTGTTGGGGGTCAAAATGGCCGAAAACTCCTGACATGAAGGTGGATTTCGCCTCTTGCATGCGTCACATGCTAGGGCCATATTGGCAAATACACCATGTGAATTGCCTTTGAATGGGCCCAAATCGTATGCCCCCACTACCAAAAACATGATGCAGCGAGCCCCATCATCGATTGGGTGTCGATGCCGTACTGGCCGCTTCATGCTGGCCCAATCGTTGTTGAACGTCTGCAATGCTCCGTAGGTGCTTGAGGTGGATTTTGCCCCTTGGATGCGCCGCATGCTAGGAGCCTAGGTCGGTAGACACTAGGGGTGAAAAACGGTAACGGATAATTCGTTTTATCCGATATTCGTATCCGAGAGAAATCCGAATATGGTAAGCAAAATCCGTATTCGAAAATATTTGTATTCATATTCGAGAATATTCGTATCCGTATTTGAGAGTATTCATATTCGCATTCGTATTCGAGAATATTCGTATCCGTATCCGTATTCGAGACTATTCGATTCGTATTCGATCCGTTTTTAGAATCCATGAAAAATCCGTACAAATTTTGTGATTCAAAACTTGAATTTAGGCGGTTTAAAACCGGTAACCAGTCAAAAACCGATAAAAAATCGGCAAAACCATTAGGAATCCGTTTTATCCGATATTCGTATCCGAGAAAATCCGTATTCGAAAATATCCGTATTCGTATTCGAGAATATTCGTATCCGTATTTAAAAATATTCGAATTCGTATTCGTTTTAAAAATATGGATTCGTATTCGTATTTGAGATTATTCGACCGTGTCCGATCTGTTTCCACCCCTAGTAGACACACCACACAAATTGCCTTCTTATGGGCCCAAATTGCACTTACGGGCCCCCACGGAGATGCTAGTGTGGCTCGATGGCCACGTTCGGTTAGAAACGCCCTGATGGCTACTTACCAAAAACATGACGTCGCAGGGCGTTGATGTTGCATTGGTGCTTTCGTGCTAGCTCGGACGCTATCAGGCATTTGTAGTGTTCCGTAGGCCAAAACCCTGTTAGAAATTGACATGTGATTTCTTTGCAAAACCCTGTTAGACGTGGGCCAATTTTGTGCATCATAAAGAAGTTGGTCTGAGATTTCACTGTTCCCACTTGTTGGACTTGGACTAGAATATGGTCTAGGATCAAAGTCAATGATATATACATATTTCTAACTAATTGGCGTATATGTTGAGAAGAATTTTATCTTCATTCTCAGCACTGAAATCCAACCGAGACCAAAGAATTACCGTGTCATTGGCTCGTACCTTTATAGCAGGAAAACATGGCCGACATTTTGTACTACTCTAGTACTTACGATGTAATATTTCTGTTGAAAGTATAAGCTCGTGAACGTCTACATAACGTTGTTCTGGCTCAAGGACAGTTCCAGCTGTAGCAGAGTACAAGCATATTTTCAGGTACAAACGCGCTTCACAATGCAGTCAAATGCACTGTATAACAAGAGCGAACTCACAGAATGCTCTCACCTCTCGGTGTTAAAACCTTGCCTTATCACACATTCACAATTGCAAGAGCACTGAGGGCGTGTAATGTAGTACCGTACCGTACTGGCAGATCATATGTGAAGCTCCAGCCTCTATACCTCATCCAATCCGTCCTGGTAAACCTGTATGATACTGCACTTGCAAAGAGGGCAAATCGCGTTGATGCGCAGCCATTTGTCGATGCAGGCGCGGTGGAAATGGTGGCTGCAGGGCAGCTCCAGCAGCTCGGCTCCGTCTTCATAAGCGGAGAGGCAGATGCAGCATTCCTACGGTGCGCAAGCGACAATCGGATCAGGAAGGAAGCGTTAGGCGTTCAACCTGGACTGGAGAATGGATCCTAGAATTACCGCATCTTCAGAGGACAAGGCATTTTGGATAGGCTGATCGGTTTCACTCTCGGTCATTACTCCGGCAAATGTGCAGGTGCCAATGTTGAGATCACCTTGGCTGCAGATGCTACCGAACCTGTACTTTGCAAGCTGGAGAATGTCTTCGTCGGTTGCTCCTTCCTGATGGAAAACATGATCAAAAGTAAAGTACAGCAATTCTGAAATGCCATCCTCCAAGCAAGGTAAAAAAATGCAGAAATTGAAAATAAGAAGATTTTTTTTCTTTGACTTACTTGATCCAGCAAAGCATACAGAATTGCCATGATACATGAGAGGCAACAGCATACAGCAACACCAACAATGCAGGCCAGAGCGATGCAAAACACCACAAAGAAGACATCAAAAGCCAGCAAGACAACACAAAGCCTGGGTGAAGAGAGGATGGTAGAACATAAGCAGTTGTGTCAGTTTGAACTAACCAACATGTTAGTGTTGCTGAACATAAGATGTGAAAGGCATCATTAAGTAGTACTTTTACCAGTATAGCTGTGGTGCTTCTTTCGTTAAAGGCTGACCTCCGATACTGACCCAGTAGAACCCAATGATCCACCATAGAAATGAAAATGCGGTGGTTGCTGACTCCAGGTGCTTTGCCAAGCCGCTGAAAGCAGACCAAGAGAGGAAAGATTATGAACACAAGGTAGTATAGGCAATCACAAGTTTACAGCAATCCAAGAGCAAAAAGTTATTGTGCAGAGATTTCAGAAGTATCTTTCAGGCTTCAGGTGCTTTCAACTTCCTAAAGCAGTTCAGGGTGGCTCCAGCCTCCATAGGCTCACTCATTGGTCAGTGTGATCACAGCAAGCTAGAAAAGTTCTACTTCACAGGCTTAAGAACACGCAAACATCTGCACCTGAAAGCACACTGTATTGTAGATTTTTAGGCACTAAACGGGCAACTAAGATGAACCAGCCAATGCTTATTGATTTGACCCCACCGACTGAAAGCCAAAGAAAGAAGTTTTGTTAACCGTGCTTAATCTATACTAGCATATCACAAATTTACAGAGACGCATCTCACTTCCAAACCTGAAAGGTGTTAGCCCAGCTCCTGGAGAAAACTCGCACATTGTTTCCTCTCTAGAACACACACACGAAGATGAATACAGATTTTGGTGCTGCAAAAGACTGCTAATCTGCAGCATTTTTTTCTCCCTTTTATAATGCAAAACAAGTAAAGACTCTAGTACTAATGACCAAGAAAAACTGCAAACACTAAAGACCAAAAACTGCAAACACTCACTCACTAGAAACTGCAATCACTAACTCACTAGAAACTACAAGCACTTACTCAAAGCAAATACTAAATCAAGATTAATTTCCAACAATCTCCCCCTAATCTTGATTTGCTAAACCTCACAAGATGAAGTTCGATCTCCTGACGCATCTCTAAGGAGTTTTGCCTTCTTCTTGTTGATCATGCCGCCAGTGACACAACTTACTGGCGTCTTTCACTTCTTCACCGTCGGTGACACACCTTACCGATGACTTTGACTTCAGCTCCAATTGTCTTTCGCCGATGACGCAACTTGACGACGACGGAGACTCTCATCAGAGCATACACACATAAGAACTTGGACACAACTACAAGGACTCACACATTACATCATGCACTGACACATCTACGTGCACGAGCACGACACGGCTATGCACACGTATGTAACACACCTCCTACGTGCACGACCAAATAAACGACACATGCAAATGCACACGTATGTAACACACCTCCTACGTGCACGACCAAATAAATAACACATGCAACACTCCTACTGTGCCAAATGACTCAAAATGCAATCGTGCACTCATATTCGTACACGGACTCAACTACATGCACCACAACACTTAGACGATGCCGCCGCCGATTTAGACATCGCCGTGTTCGCGACACCTTACACCATGACGCTGTTGATGGTGGAAGAACGTCATTCGCCGTCGATGTCGCTTATGCCTTGCAGCCCACCCGCCGCTCGTCGTCGCCACACCACAGCGATCACGTCGTCACCCCCAGTGTGTACGTCACGTGCGATTATGGCACACCGCCCTGACCTCGCCATGGCTGCACGAACCTTCGCCGTCGTGCTTTTGAGCGCACGGTGCTGCAATCGACTCGTTGCCAGCACCTGTGCACCTCCACCTGATACGCGCCGATGTGCACGCCATCACGCCGATCAGTGAGTCATCGTTAGGGAGCTTCTCCTCGCACCTCGCTCTGATACCAAATGTTAGCCCAGCTCCTGGAGAAAACTCGCACATTGTTTCCTCTCTAGAACACACACACGAAGATGAATACAGATTTTGGTGCTGCAAAAGACTGCTAATCTGCAGCATTTTCTTCTCCCTTTTATAATGCAAAACAAGTAAAGACTCTAGTACTAATGACCAAGAAAAACTGCAAACACTAAAGACCAAAAACTGCAAATACTCACTCACTAGAAACTGCAATCACTAACTCACTAGAAACTACAAGCACTTACTCAAAGCAAATACTAAATCAAGATTAATTTCCAACAAAAGGAACACTGCAATACCATCTCACTCGAATGTGTGGACAACGATCTCACCTAATACCATCACTGTGGCCTTCCACCGACAAACCGCTACGGCCGCGCTGCGCGGCGGCGGTGGCCGACTGCTGGACGATCACGCACGCGGCATGGAGAAGGCACTGGAGCGCGTACCCGGCGGCCCAGAGCCGGAGCGGCGTGCGCGGCGCCTCGCCGCACGAGCGCGCGACGACGGCCGCCGCGGCGAGCCCGGAAGCCACGTTCCACAGCACGTCGAGCGCCACGACGGGGTGCGCCCACCACCGCGCCCCCCGCCGCGGCCGCGCGGCCAGAAGGGGCATGGAAGCCCGCGCCACCGACATTCGCGGTGGGATGGAACTGCAGAGGCAGTACGAGGAGAACAGCCGCGTTTCTTGGGATCGCTCGCGAGGTGGGAACCCAGCTGTAACACTCGCTCACTCGCCGCCTTTTCTTTCTTTTTCTTTGGAGGTAGTGGGGCTGGAGCTGTGCGGGTGTCGCCGCCGATGTGACACGCGCGCACCCGCGGCCACCACGATGACGCCAGTGCTGCGTGAGCGATCGATCGACCTGAATAATACACCGCGTGTGAGTTGAGCTGTCTCTGCTTCTCGGATGTCTCTGACAAGCTTGCTCCAATTTCATGTCACTACTTTTTTCCCCTTGGGATCAGTCGGTCTGGGCAGTATGGAACATGGGAATTTCGCAGAATTTTCACATAAAGCAATTCAATTTTAATGTGATTCGGAAAATGTTTCCGTGTTCCGAACACAGGCTAAGTCATTTTCTCTCCTCTCTCTTAGATGATGTGTGTTGGGACAATGATCTTGGATAAAAGTTCGACCCTTTTCTCTTTCTCGGTGCCTTTTCCTAAGGCAATTTCTTGTACAGTGAAAGCCGACACTGTCATGCATGCGCTCGTGCAGTTGTGCTATAAGCCAACAGGATTAGTAGTAGTGGTAGTTGTGGCGTATCATTGCCATAAGTAGCTAGCACGATAATAAAGGTACACTCCTGACCGTCTGCTGCTGCGCTGTGGTGCGCACATCAACATATATCATGTTCTTTTAGATTTTTTAGTGGTCTTTTTTCAGTAATTATTATTTATTAGACTAATAATCTACAGTTAAAAAACATAAACCGCAATAAAAAAACACCCCATAATCAATGTGTGAAATTGTTTTGAGATGTGTAACAAGTACTACAAGCTGGGGACAGAGAACCATATATACAGGCCTATGCTAGCTACTCTTGTTCTTTTCTTTACCCATTTTTTTCCCTGTTCTTTTGGGGGGCCAAAGCTATGTGCTTGATTATCATGCAGGACCGGAGCACTGTGGACAGCTGATAGGTTCCAATAACCGGGGGGCAGCAAATGCATGTGGAGAAGGGAGTGTCGCTTTCAGATGCAGAGGATAGATGGCTCTTCACTTCTGACCGCGCCACAAGTCTTCAGTCTTCTTCGCACGCTGATGAATGATGATAATGATATGGCGGGAGAAGAGATCGATTGATGTTCTTCTACGCTGACCGAAACAAACTGCATGCTTTGCTTTGACAGGGCATACATGAGTTTCCGCACCCCAAAACATGCATGCATCAGAGCTAGCTGCCCTGTGCCGATCGAAAGAGCACATTCATGGCAATCCGTTACACTTTAAATACTACTACTACCTGCATGCATGCTCTTGTTTTCAGTTCCGGTAAAAGTCCCAGATCTGAAACACACACCAACAACTTCTAGAAAGCCTACCCCATCCAGGAGGAGTTTCTGCTTCCAAGTTGCAAACGGCAATATCAATCTGGTTGACTGCAGAAGTGCCTGCCAATACTAACAACACCATGCTGAACACAGGATCAATCTGTCGCTCCTCTGCTCACTGCTGGTTCTTCATATTAACCAACACCATGCATGGATGCATGGTCCATAGCTACGCCATGGGAGGGGGCTACTACCAATCAGCTTGGACTTGTCGTCGACGTAACCCGGCATGGGGGCACCAAAGCAATGCGAGAGATCGAGAAAGACAACCGAGACGTACGTACGTGATCGCTATTTCCCATCCCTTTTATTGCGCAACCGTCCTCCTGCCTCGCCTCAGCTCTCATGCCGCTCGTCTTCACCCTGCACCAGTTCACCTCGACAAGACGCCGATGTCGTACGGACATGGTCGATCGAAGATGGAGACGATGATAGTGACAAGGATCAAATGTGATGATGTTGATTGCCGAGAAGGAGACGACGAAAGAAGCCTGGATCGCACTCAAGGAGATGCGGGTAGGGGAAGATCGTGTCAAGAAGGCACGCACTCAAGCGATCAAATGGCAACTGAGTAAGTTGCAGATGGGATACTCGGAGACGATCATCGAGTACTCCATGAAACTCACCATTCTGGTGGGTGAGATCCGCTCGTTCGGCGTGAAGTTGGAAGAGAGCGACGTTGTCGAAAAAATTGTTCAGCTTAGTTCCAAATCGATTTCTCTAAATTATCGGAACAATCGAACAGTTCAGTGATGTCACAGCAATGTCGATATCGGAGGCGATCGATCACCTCAGAACTTTCAAGGAAGGACTCAAAGGTCGACAGCACTCGAAGGACGAAGAAGAGACGTTGCTCTTTACCTAAAACTAGTGGGAAGATAGGAGCTCAAAGACAAAGAAGAACGAGGGCTTGAGTAGCGATTAGACAGGAGGTCGTAACGGAAGAGGTCAGAGACGCGGTCATGGACAAGGCGGTGGCTGAGGAGATGGTAATGACATTGTCGATGAACGATTGCCGCAAGACTTCGATAAGACCAAGGTCAAGTGCTTCAACTACAACGAGTATGGGCACTTTGCGAAAGAGTGTCCAAAGCCAAATCGAAGAGCGAGGGCGAATCTCGTAGCTAAACAGAATGACGACGACCCTCAGCTGCTGAAGATCGAAGTGTGTGAACTCGTCCATACAGTCCCAACACCTGAAGAAAAAGGTATTCCTGCATGAAGAAAAAGTGACGCCGAAACTTAGCGGCACCCAAAACAAGGCTTGGTATCTAGATACCGGCGCAAATAACCACATAACCGGATGCATAGAGACATTTGCTGAGACTGACACAAAGATAAAAGGTTCAGTCAAATTTAGAGATGGTTCAACTATGGATATACAGGGAAGGGGCTCAGTATTGTTGCAGTGTTCTACGGGTAAACATCGTATTCTCACGAATGTTTACTACATCATGAGGCTAAGAAGCAATATCATCAGCCTTAGATAGCTGGACGAAAACGGCTACAAGATTGTGGTCAAAGGTGGAGTAATGTTGATTCTAAACAGAACTCAGAGATTATTGGCAAAAGTGAGTAGATCAAGAAACTGGATGTATGTGTTGAACATCAATTTGGCTATCCCAAAATGTCTTCTAGCAAGAAGCACAGAAGAAGCGTGGAGATGGCACACTAGGTACAGGTATGTTAACTTTGATGCTCTAAAGGATCTGACTCACAAGAAGATGGTGCAAGGCATACCCATGATCGAGCATGTGGATCGCATCTGCAATGGTTGTCTGATCGGCAAGCAACATCAGAACACATTTCCGACCACATCTCTATGCCGAGCAATTGTGCCACATCAGTTATGGCATGGTGACTTATGTGGGCCAATCACTCCGACCACGCATGGAGGAAATTGTTATTTCCTGCTATTGGTAGATGATTATACGAGGTATATGTGGCTAGTGTTACTTCAAAGCAAAGATGAAGTGTTTGAGGCGTTCACGAAGATCAAGACTGCAGCCAAAATGGAGAAGAATCTGAGGTTGAAAGCTCTACGCATCGACCGCGGTGGCAAGTTTACCTCGAACGAGTTTGAAGAATACTGTGAACTCTTGGGTAATATGCGTTATCTGACAGCGCCTTATTCTCCCCAACAAAACGGTGTGATCAAAAGGAGGAACCAGACGGTGGTCGGTATGGGAGGAGTGTGTTGAAAAGCATGGGTGTCCCAGGAGAATTTTGGAGGGAAGCGGTCTCGACTGTCGTTTATCTCCTAAATCAGGCGCCAACGAAAAATGTCATCGGCAAAACTCCTAATGAAGCCTATTGCGACCACAAGCCAGGTGTGGATCACCTTCGAACTTTTGGGTGTGTTACACACGTGAAGACGACCATGCCACACCTCTCCAAACTAGTAAATCGAAGCAAGCCAATGATGTTCATTGAGTATGATTCGAAAACGAAAGGCTATCAGATGTTTGATCTGATGACACAACGAGTTGTGGTGACTCGTGATGCAGTGTTCGAGGAGGAGAGGAAGTGGGAGTGGAGTAGAGATCCCTCAGCAGAGGTACGACCTATGGAAGACATCTTCAGGGTATATGATCCTCCTAACACTGATACAGATCTTGATGACCACATACCTAGGGATGGCAACCGGGCACGGCGGGTATGGGTAGTGTTCTCTCATACCCATACGCATGACCCCAATTTACACCCACGGGTATACCCGCGAAGGATGACGGGTAAAGAACCTTTCCCATACCCGTCGCCTGTGGGTACCCGTCGTCCGTGGGCATGCCCGTTTACCCGCGAACTGAGAGTCACCATCTGAGAGTTGAACTAATGGCAGGTACATATAAGCAGCAACTGTTGCTAAGAAATATAATAGCTATAGAAAAAGTTTATAACAATCAATAGCAATTATAGATATGCAAAAGTTTATAACAATCAATACAAATTAGAGATATTGCTATGGCTGCACCACCTATTAATCTATATCATGGGTAAACGGGTGAGGCGGGTACGGGTGGAGCTTACCCATACTCATGCCCGTTTACCCGACGGGTAGAGTGTTCCTCCCATTTTCATACCTGTGGGTAAAGAAAATATCCCATACTCGACTTCATTAGGGTATTTACCCACGGGTAAACGAGCACAATTGTCATCCCTACACGTACTCGACACGTCGACCATGGTGGGCGTAGTCGAAAGATCCAACCATATCATGGTCGTAGATCCTAATGACCACGTAGTATCTACCGATGCTACGACCATGGAGAATGAAGTCAGAGGACACGACCACATTGCAAAAACTCTAGGCACGACCATGGCAAGTACAAGCGTGGGAACCGGGATGCCTGGCTCGACTACACCGCGTCTCCTGTAGGAGCAATGGGAGCACCGGTCTCAGCTGGAGCTTCGTGAAGGTTGGAGCTTGATGAGAGCTCGTTTGAAGGACCATGATGAGAGCGTAACATCACAATACTCTATGATACCATATCTCTGATAGAGCTAGAATGCTTAGAGTTCTGCTTACTCGGTAAGGAGGAGCCTGCGAACTTCGAAGAAGCCAAGGCGAGGCTAGAGTGGAGAAGAGCTATGGAGGAGGAGATGTCCTCTATTCAAGATAATAGAGCATGGCAGCTAATTCTATTGCCAGTTAGTCACAGGCCGATTGGGTTGAAGTGGGTGTATAAGGTGAAGGACACTCAAGGCATGATCGTAAAGCACAAGGTGAGACTAGTTGCAAAGGGGTACGTTCAATGACAAGGTGTTGATTTTGACATAGTCTTTGCCCCTGTTGCAAGACTAGAGATGGTGCGACTACTTGTTGCGATTGCGGCACATGAAGGATGGGAGGTTCATCATATGGATGTGAAGTCAGTCTTTCTCAACGGTGATCTAGAAGAAGAAGTCTATGTTGTACAACCTCTAGAATTTGAGAAGAAAGGAAAGGAACACCTGGTATTAAGATTGCACAAAGCTTTATATGGTCTGCGTCAAGCCTCAAGAGCTTGGAATTCAAAGTTAGACAAGTCTCTGGTGGCACTCGGTTTTGAAAGATACCCATTAGAGCATAAAGTGTACAAACGAAACCAAGAAAAGGGAGTTTGTTAGTTGAAGTTTATATGGATGATTTGATCATCAGTGGAGAGAGTATCGAGGAGATAAATAGCTTCAAAAGTCGGATGAAGAAATTGTTTAGCATAAGCAACCTTGGGTTACTCAGCTACTACTTAGACATTGAAATACGTCAAAACTCTAGGATGATTACTCTCAGCCAGTCTGCATATGCAACAAAGTTGTTGACAAATGCGGCATGAAGGATTGCAATTTAATGCAAATTTCAATGGAACCTCGCCTGAAGATGAGCAAGGACAACACAAACCCTCCCGTTGACACGACTATGTACAGAAGCATAATCGAAAGTTTGAAATACTTGCTACACACACGACCGGATTTGACATTCTTGGTTGGGATGGTGAGCAGGTACATAGAGAACCCAAGAATAGAACATATGGGTGTTGTAAAATACATCCTGGGGTACGTAAAAGGAACATTGAGTTACGAGTGTATCTATGAGAAGAAGAAAGAAAGTTGGGGCTGATCGGTTACTCGAATAGTGATCTAACCGGTTATATGGATGACCAGAAAAGTACTTCGGGCATGATGTTTTTCATTGGGTCGAATCCAATCAGTTGGTGTTCGCATACGCAGATGGTGATCGTTTTATCCTCGTGTGAAACCGAGTATATTGCAGCTTGTGCGGCAGCATGTCAATGGGTATGACTGGGACGATTGTTGGCTGAGATGCTAAAGATGAAGGTTAAGAAGGTAACCTTGAAGATTGACAATCAGTTTATAATTGCATTGTGCAAGAACCCAGTCTACCATGAGAGAAGCAAACACATCGACATTTGATTTCATTACATAAGAGAACGTGTGGAATCAGGGGTGATAGAAGTACAGTATGTTTGCACAGAAGACCAACTCGTAGACATTCTGACTAAATCGCTCGGAAGGATGAAGTTCATAGAGATAAAGGAGAAGATCGGCGTGCAAAACATCGACAGAAGACAACAAGTTTAAGGAGGAGATTGTTGGAGTTAATCTAGTTGTCTTTAGTTCTACAACCACGACAGACTACGATCACGTTCTACGACTACGGCAGTCTACGACCATGTTTGAGCACTGTGTGGTCGTAAGTCGTAAAAGTACTGTAGCAGGTATAGTCATAAAAGCACTATAGCAGACGTAAGTCGTAAGAACCTTGTAGCAATCGTAGTCTTAAGGGGCCAGGAGTCAGAGTCCGTTTAGGATTCAAAGTGGTCGTAAAAAGGAAGATCGGGATGTTTCGAGTCGGATTATCAGCGTGGTATGGCGTGTTGGTTCTAAAGTCTTGTATATTGCTTCTCTATATAAGAAAGAGGAAAAGAACGCAGACACATCACATTGCAGCACGTCGCAAATAAAGGAAAGAAAAAAATCAATATATGTTCACATGTGTGATCTTAAAGTCTAAGTTCATCGATTCATCTAGGCTCCTGGAAAATTTTCCAACACATATCCTACGCCCTGTCGCGTTGTTCAACTCCTTTTCTTGGTCGCAACTTACGATTTTAATTTCCGATGTATTTTTAACCTGAACATTTGGAGTTCAAAGGCTTAATTTCTTGGCTCTTGGCACTTATAGCTGAAAAGCGATGTAGCTGGCTGAAAAAACACTGTAACTGACAGATGCTTATTTAGCATGATTAAATTTTAAAAAATTAAAAAATATAAAAAATATGTTAGCCCATTACATATAATACAAACAAATACGGGAAAAAAGAACCAGCAAAAAAGCTCAACAAAAAGCTAAAAGTTCAAAAAAAGATGAAATTTATGAATAGTGAAAAATAAACCGGAAACTAAAAACTGAAGCCAAAACGATCACAGCCACTCCAGCTTCTTCCTGAACTGCTCTGTTGAGTAGCATAGTAGTACCACATGCTATCGCCATTTGCCCGTATATTAAGGCCAACAAATCGCAAGTCATTTATTGGGAGTGATCGGTTCGGCTGAAAAGCTCATGGCTGAAAAAAGCACTGTAGCTGACAGAGGCTTATTTAGCATAATTAAATTTAAAAAAATTTAAAAATATGTTAGCCCATTACGTATAATACAAACTAATACGGAAAAAAAAGAACCGACAAAAAAGCTCAACAAAAAGCCAAAAATTCAGAAAAAGACGAAACTTATGAATAGTGACAAATAAGCCATGAACACTGTAGCGCAGCCATGTTGATCGCGGCCATAGTCAAAACGTGTGCGTCCATCCATTAATTCTTTCAAGAACAAATGGCTGACATGTTTGAAGTCATAGAAGTAATTACTTCCCATCCCGTAATATAAGTTTATATTTTTAGAAAATTTTGTCCTATAATATAAATCCATTACAAAGATCAAATATATAGTTATTGTAATATTTTCACTCCATACATCTACTTTAATGCTAAAAAAGTGGATAATTAATTGTAGCATGCTATTCCATCCGCCCTACAATATAAGTCCAGCACATATACCTAGGAGACACATTATTTAATTAATATTTAATAGAATTAAACCATAGTTGCTCCTATTAGATAAATATAGTCTTTCTATTATAGACAAATATGATATAATTTCATTAAATATTACTTAAATAATATACCTTCTAAGTATGTGTGTCGGACTTATATTATAAGACAGAGAGAGTATTTAATAGGGGTATGTATGATCCAATGATATTAATTTTTTTGTTAAATTTAGTATTTTTTATATTTGTGCGTATAGCGGGTGTTAACTTATATTAGAGGACCGAGGAAGTAAATGAGAAAAATGAAATTTGGTTCCTGGAAAAGTACAAAACGCATAAATGTAGTCTCAATGACACTTAATATGTGGTAGTTATTACTGGCATCCGAGACTCATCTGCGCACACTGTTTGCTCAGTTGTTCAACGCCAGAGAACAGCGTACGACGATTATGCTTCTCCAGTCAAGGAACCATAAAACGTGAGATGAACTTTGTAATGCTTTACACAACAAAATCGATTGCGACATAATGTAAATGAATGTGTTCGAATATGGATCAATTAATCTATCTCACAATTAATCCAACACACACACACACACGTGTGTGTGTGTGTTACTCCCGCGGTCCCGCTCACGCTGCCATTCGATTGCACTGTGATCCGAGCACTCTCTAATGAGTTGTGGGCATAAAAAGGGTTGGATTTCTTCGGAACACCCGATTCAACGGGGTACGAGCTTCCGGTTTTTTGGGGATTTTAAATTTCACGATAGTTTTAGGTGATGCCATGAAAACCATTCTGTCCTCTCGTCCCTCCCAACGACGACGAAAACATGCAGCACCGGTGACGGCCTTGAATTGGTAGCAGAAGAAACATTGGATGAAGATGTACGAATCTAGATTTATGTACCAATGCAATCGCTAGCTTTTGTTGGTATTTGCCATTTGTTGATTACTTGATCATTGATTCCAAATCTACCACTGTGTATTAGGTGAATATTGTTAGTTCTGAAGCTGGTGGTGGTATTTGCTACACGCTGATCGATCCTAGTGCATGTTGCCATGTTGGAGCCTATATATCATGGAGGGGCGCGGTTGCAGCAGCAGCGGGGCCGATCCGAGCCAAGGCGCGACGTTGCGGCTTCATTCACCCGTCCTGGAGGTAGCAAACTTCAACTGAAATTTTATGATCAGCATCTATATGGGATATGTATGTACAAGTGATCCTTATAATTTCCACACCTGGGCAGCTAGTTACTTCTATGTTCGTCTTCTTATCTAACCCTAATAATTCGACAATCCTTGACCCCTTTTTTTATTCAATGTTTATAAATAGCTAAGTTATTTTACACTGGCCCATCATCAAATTGATGGACATTTCTTGATAGGACATTCACAATTGAATATTTATCTGAATGGACATACGCCAATCAAATTAATAGCTAGGGTATAATTGCCGCATCCGCATTATTCATCTGGATCTTATTCTTGAAAGCATATTGATGAGATGCATTGTACAAGTACAACGACGCATATAAAAACAAGTATCAAAAGAAGTTGAATTCTCATAGAACAAATCAATGATGTACTCGGTACAGTAAATTGACATAGTAATACAGATCTCCCTCCTTTCCTGTTAGATGTCGTTCAATATGTAATGTGTGCAATTAAATGTTTAAAACTTTGATCACCGATATACATAACAATATTTATATTTGTCATATAAAAATAATATTGGTATATTTATCATCAAAAGTAGTAAGTTTTTGGGCAAATGAAATTGGCTACATGGTACGCCAGATTGGTATTTGTTGAAACAGATTGTATAATTGTGTCATTGCCCAAACACACCATAAAATCGTGTTCATTTACCCGTGGCTAGCAAATGAACACATTTTTTTAGTTTGTTTGAGCAGTGAAAAGTGTTCGCCAGCAAATGAACACAATTTTGTAGCGTACGTGTTTGGGCGGTGGCATGATTTGCAATATATTTCAGCAAATGCCAACCAAATGCAAGTCCTATAGCAATATGTTGAAGACTACATTGATGCCCAAAACAACACACTACTACAGAAAGCCTAATAGTAGACGGCTAATCACAGACGATTTGACAAAACCGTCTGTGACTAACACAGACGGTTTTAATTAGGACACCGTCTGTGTTGGCGTCGTCGGAGAAAATGAGTATCACAGACGGTTCTTAAGTATGAACCGTCTGTGATAATTTAGTATCACAGACGGTCTATATTAAAAACCGTCTGTGATGATCCCAGATTATCACAGACGGTTTTTAATTAAAAATCGTCTGTGATAAGCTCGTTATCACAGACGGTTCTTAATTAAAAACCGTCTGTGATAATTCACAGACGGTTTTTTTATTAAAAACTGTCTGTGATAATGGCAGTAGGCATTTATTGCGCTGCTCTGACCGCATCTGTCTTCATTTCGATTCAGATCCAGCTGGTTGATTTACTCTTTCGCTCTGGAGGCAAGCTTGGCGATTTCAGGCCACTTAATTTGGTGGGAGGAGGCAGATATTGAGCTTTGAAGCCACTTATATTTTCCTGGTTGCTCTAGATATGGTTAGTAATGAATTTCATTTTTTTCTTTGCATGCATTACAAATTTGCTCTAGATATGGTTAGTAATGAATTTCATGCTCTAGATATAAGTAATTGGTGAGTGTTATTAATTGAAGATGGTTTGCAAAATTATTGGTTATATAATAGCTGTTGTGTTTATAATATGAATTGAGCTAGCAAATTAAGCATCAATATAATACATGTGGCCGATATATATGTAGTAATAATTAGGTAATTTAATTTGTAATACTGTTGTTATATATGTACGTAACGTAGGACCGAAGCTGGATATATGCCGCGAGCCGTGTGAGTGAAGAGTACATTAATGGCGTGTCTGCTTTTACAAGAGCTGCCGAGGAGGATATGTTGAATAAGGGGGTGGAATATATGTACTGTCCATGCACTGACTGCGAGAATTTAAAGATGTTTAAGAACCGAGGGCAAATTGAAGCGCACTTGATTCGGAGGGGTTTCAAAAAGGGTTATACGTGTTGGACCAGTCATGGCGAAGTGAAATATGATCAAATGTCGTCGGATGACATCGCCGGTGAAGTGAATGATATGCCGCCGGATGACATCGCCGGTGAAGTGAATGACATGCCGCCGGCTGATGTCGATTGTGGTTCGAATTCGGATAGGTTGCACGATGATAATCTGGATCAGATGCTTCGCGATGTAGAAGAGAACTATGATGAAAGAGAGTATGTTAAATTCCGAGGCTTGATGGAGGACTCGGAGAAACCTTTGTACACATGCTGCAAGTACACGAGGTTGTCGGCCGTGCTTGAACTCTTGAAATTGAAGGCAAGCAACGGTTGGTCCGACAAGAGTTTCACGGCGCTGCTAGGTCTTTTAGCGGACATGCTTCCGGAGGGAAATGAGTTGCCTAAAACCACGTATAAAGCCAAGAAGGTTCTTTGTTCGTTGGGAATGGAAGTAGAAAGAATACATGCATGTCCGAACAACTGTATTCTCTACCGTAAAGAGTATGCAAACATGCATGTATGTCCGGTGTGCAACGCATCCCGATACAAACGTAACAATCAATCAGATGATGGCGAGAGAACAGAGGCGAAGAAAGGACCTCATGCTAAGGTGGCATGGTATTTTCCTATAATTCCCCGTTTGAAAAGGTTTTTTGCAAATCCAAAGGAGGCAAAACTGTTGCGTTGGCACTCGGAGGAGCGCAAGAAGGATGGAATGCTAAGACACCTTCCCGATTCCGCGCAGTGGAGAAACATCGATAGGAGTTTTGCAGACTTCGGTGCAGAACCAAGGAATATAAGGTTTGGACTGAGTACAGATGGAATGAATCCTTTCAGTAGCATGAGCAGCCGACATAGCACATGGCCCGTGACTCTCTGCATCTATAACCTTCCTCCTTGGTTGTGTATGAAGCGAAAGTACATTTTACTGTCGATACTTATCCAAGGGCCAAAACAACCTGGGAATGATATCGATGTGTTCCTAGCACCATTGGTGGAAGATCTAAAAGTACTGTGGAACGAAGGGGTACAGGTATGGGATGCATACAACCGAGAGAACTTCACTCTGCGCTCCTTATTGTTCTGCACCATAAATGATTATCCTGCCCTTGGTAACCTATCCGGCCATAGTACAAAAGGTGCCAAGGCTTGTACTCACTGTTTAGATGGTACCGAGAGTGTGTGGCTGAGACACTCACACAAAACCGTCTACATGCGTCACCGCCGGTTCTTTCGGAGGGCTCACCCATACCGCAAGAAGAAGAAACAATTTGACGGAGAGAAGGAAGACGGTTCAGCTCCAAGGCATTTAAGGGGACACGAGGTTTATGATATGGTTAAGGATTTAGATGTTGTCCTCGGAAAGGGACGTAAATTGAGGGCTCATGAGAAGAACACCTGGAAGAAGATATCAATATTTTGGGACTTACCTTATTGGGAGTACCTAGATGTTCGACACTGCATCGACGTCATGCACGTAGAAAAGAATGTATGCGACAGCTTGATTGGTCTCTTGCTGAACATTCGTGATAAAACAAAGGACGACGTCAACGCACGGCTTGACTTGGCTGATATGGACATTAGGCCTGAGTTAGCACCGACACGCACTGATAATGGACGAACGTACCTTCCCCCTGCGTGTTACACTCTGTCCAAGGCTGAGAAAACAGAATTGTGCCAGTGTTTGCATGGTGTCAAAGTTCCGTCTGGTTACTCCAGCAACGTGAAGAAACTTGTTTCGATGCAAGATTTGAAGTTAAATGGCATGAAGTCTCATGATTGTCATGTGCTGATGACACAGATGCTCCCTATTGCAATTAGAAATATTTTGCCGATCAAAGTCCGAGAGACAATCATGAGGCTATATTATTTCTTTAACACAATTGCTCAAAAGGTCATCGATCCCGAAGGACTAGATGCTCTGCAGGACGAGGTGGTGATGACTCTATGTCATCTTGAAATGTATTTCCCTCCTTCGTTTTTCGATATCATGGTCCATCTCATTGTTCACGTTGTGTGGGAGATAAAAATGTGCGGGCCCGTATTCCTACGTAGCATGTACCCATTTGAGAGGTTCATGGGAATTCTCAAGTCCTACGTACGGAATCGATCTCGGCCGGAGGGCAGCATCGTCGAAGGTTATGCAAGCGAAGAGGTCATTGAGTTTTGTGTCGATTATATGGCTCAGACTCAACCAATAGGTGTGCCTCAATCTCGTCATGAAGGGAGGCTGAAGGGTATTAGAACTATCGGAAGGAAAGCAATCACTGCAGATATTGACACGTATACTCAAGCTCATTTCACGGTGTTGAAACACATGACTGAAGTGGCGCCTTATGTCGACCAGCACAAGGATGTGCTTCGGCAACAGGATCCGAAGCGGCCGGATGTTTGGATCATGAGGCAACACAACAGTCGGTTCAACTAATGGTTGAAGGAGCAAATCGCTAGGAGCTCGCCAAGTGAGATGCTGACATGGTTGGCAAAAGGGCCAACATTTACAGTTGTGACATGGCAAGGATATGATATAAATGAGTACACATTCTATACGCAGTCTCAGGATGTAAAGAGCACTAACCAGAACAGCGGTGTCCGTATAGATGCGTACAGTACTGATGGGTCGAGAAACTCATACTATGGGTTCATAGAAGAGATTTGGGAGCTCGACTACGTGCTTTTCAAGATCCCCTTATTTCGCTGCCGTTGGGTGCATCTCCCACAGGTGAAGGTTGACAAGTACGGTGTCACTACCGTGGACCTCCAACGTGTCGGGTACAAAGACGAACCATTCGTACTCGCCAACCAAGTTGTTCAAGTTTTCTATGTAACCGACCCGGCAAATAAGAAACGACATGTAGTTCTTCATGGAAAAAGGAGAATTGTTGGAGTAGAGAATGTAGTGGACGAGGAAGAATACAATCAATTTGACGAGTTACCTCCTTTTGGAAAAGGCATAAGGGTCGACGACGTCGAACAACGTAACGAAACTAGTTATGTACGCATTGATCATCATGAATGGCTAATTTTTAAAGGAAATAAGCAAGTAGAATGAGAATGTACGACATATATATATATATATATATATATATATATATATATATATATATACATATATATATATATATAGGAAACCTCTTTTTTACTCCCGGGTGTAGTTACTCCCTATGTCGTATCTCACAATGTAGGGAGTATCTCGCGTAACGGAGGGTATGTACGTGTAGTATACGAGTATTTAAGACCATCTAGGTAGTATGTATAATTTTTCAGATGTGGTATGTATATTTTGTAGACATACTCCTTTTTATATGCGTACATAAAGGTATTTACAAAATACGCTAAAAACTATAAACTCTTTTGCAATTTTTTCGTGTGGTTCACATTGGAGTATCTTATAATTAGTATACGAGTATACCTAAAATGATAAAGGGGTATTTCAAGTTTATTTAGGTGGTATATTAGAGGTGGGAGTAATTACACTCAGGAGTAAAAAGTATTTTTCCTATATATATATATATATATATATATATATATATATATATATATATATATATATATATATATATATATATATATATATATATATATATATATATATATATATATATATATATATATGCATGTGTGTGATGTATATCTGAATTTACATTTATGTATATAACAATATGCATGTGTGTGATGTATTTGTGAATTTACATTTATGTATACAACAATGCATGTGTGTGATGTATTTGTGAATTTACATTTATGTATATGTGAAAATGTGTGAAGAAATACATTGTGTATATGTGAATTTGCATTTATGCTGGTTGGTGTTGTATATGAATGCAGCTGGTTAATTTGTGTTGTGTGTATGAATGCGCAGCAGCTGGTTGGTGTTGTCTTAATTACTGCAGTCCGGTTGGCTTATCACAGACGGTTCTAACGTAAGAACCGTCTGTGATATCCATATCACAGACGGTTCTACATTTAGAACCGTCTGTGATAGTATATGACTATCACAGACGGTTCTAAATGTAGAACCGTCCGTGATATTAATATCACATACGGTTCTTAATTTAGAACCGTCTGTAATAAACCTCCTACATATACCCCCTGTCTAGGGTTTTCCGCGTATCCTGCACTTACTAAATCTCGCCGCCTCCTTGCTCCTCCGTCGTCTCCCCGAGCCCGTCGCCGCCTCCCGGACCGCGCCGCCGCCTCCTCGAGCGCGTCGCCTCCCCCGACCGCGTCACCGCCTCCTCGAGCCCGTCGCCTCCCCCGATCGCGTCGCCGCCTCCCCGAGCCCATCGCCTCCCCGAGCGCGTCACCGCCTCCCCCGACCGCGTCGCCGCCTCCCCGAGCGCGTCGCCGCCTCCCCGAGCCCGTCGCCTCCCCCGAGCCCGTCGCCGCCTCCCCGAGCCCTCGCCGGCCACCTCTCCTGTGCAAGTTTGTTAATCTTCCATATACTGAGATTGCCTGTGGGATTTACAGTTGCTCGATGATGATAAATTCATATATTGAGATTGGTTCATTCGGTCTTTGAGCTCTAATAGCTGTCGGTTCATGCAGTTTTCAGGTTATAGACTGAATTATTGGGCAAATATATTAAATTGATCTGTTAGGATTTAATCTTGACAAGTTAAAAGACTGAATTATTGGGTAAAGATAACTTGTATGGTCTTGATCTGTATGAATACTGTTGTCTGAATATATGCATGCTGAATATATCTTGATCTTGAGATTGTAGAGTTTGTATCTAGAGCTCAAAAGACTGAATTCATTATTTGACATAATCAATCAAGAAAGAGTATATGATTTAATAGCGGGACGGCCAAGATTAATCTTGTGCAACCATACAATTTGAGAGCACAAATTAATCAATTAAAACTTGAGCTTGTTGCTAGTCTTAATTGATACATGCCTTTTACATTGTCATACATATTCATGTTTAGACTGTTATTGATTCTATTATTGATGCTTATTGCTTCATATATATGCCACATAGACCTTCAAAGGGCATGAAGCAAGTAACACATTCTAGTGTATCTTGTTCAATGAACCTGATACACTAGTTTGTGTCATTTGCTTCATAGAACTTTGTTTAGAGACCTTGTAGTAATAGTATATGTCACATAGACCTTCAATGGGTATGAAGCAAGTAACACATTCTAGTGTATCTTGTTCAATGAACCTGATACACTAGTTTGTGTCATTTGCTTCATAGAACTTTGTTTAGAGACCTTGTAGTAATAGTATATGCCACATAGACCTTCAAGGGGCATGAAGCAAGTGACACGCTCTAGTGTTCCCTGTTCAATGAACCGGGTACACTAGTTTGTGTCATTTGCTTCATAAAACTTTATTTAGAGACCTTGTAGTAATAATAGATAGATATTGATTCTATATATGTATATATGTAGGTATATATATGTATATGTATGTATGTATATACACATATATATGTATTGTAATCGCCTATATTGAGCGAAATAGATAGATATTGCACTTTCTTATCTTATGGTATGGCACTTTCTTATCTTATTCTAATAGACCCACAAATTGAGCAAAATGTCATCCGCGCATTCTTCAACACCATCGCTGGAGGCGTCCGCTTCAAAATCAAGACGCCAAGGAAGAGGGCTATCGAAGAAGCCTGAGGGCCGATTTACCATCACACATGTCGATGTATCTGGGGTCCCTCTCCTTCCTCGCAAAGCAGCAAGCGTATGGAAGAGCATGATTGGAATCGTTGTACGAGAATGAATTGAGATCACATTCAATTCATGGAAGGACGTGCCTGTGACTCGGAAAAGAGAGCTGTGGACAGAAATTTTGGCATTGTTCGAGATCCCAGAAGAACACCAAGACGCCGTGCAACGACAAGCCTTGCTAGGGGCGTGCAAAGCATGGAAGAACTTCAAGAGCAAGCTTGTCAAGGACTACGTGGAGAAAGACGAAACGCCCTTTCATAAATACCCATTCCTGGAACCACAATGGGAAGAGTTCAAGGCTTCGAAGACGTCCAACGAATTCAAAAGTACAAGTGAGGCGCACAAGGCCCTCCAGGCAAAAAACACACACCCCACAGACTTGGTACAGCTGGGTATGCGGGTAAAATCCCGCAGTGGACGAAGGAGGACGAAGGAGGATGACCGCGCTCGAAATTGGATTAGAGCAAGGTCATCCACAACGACATCGGGGACGTCTCCTTTCGAAACCCTGCAGACCAGCAAGTGTCCGAGCGCCTGGTAAGATATCGATCGAACTACGTAGCTTGTAATTACACAACAACTTCGTAAGAAGTGAAATGACATGTCATGCTCTTGCAGGAAGAGCTGAGTTTTGAAACTACCCTGGGATCATTCCAAAGAACAAGGGAGAATGATATGCTCTCCGCGGCCCTGGGAAACAAGGAGCACCCGGGCCGTACGAGAGGCCTTGGCCTTTACGTTGCTTGGAAACGTGGTTTCCAAGATAACTCCGACATGTATCGGCGCAGGAAGAGAAACAAAGCCAAGCGTGACGCACGGCTACGAGAAGAGATCAAGGCATCTCTTAGAGAGGAGCTAATGGGTGAGCTGGCTCATGTAGTTAGAGATGAGGTGCGGAAATAGACAGAAAGTCAGCAGGCCGCCGCCACCGCTCCTATGCTAGCTAGCCCGCACAACCGTCCGAGTAGTTGCGCGTCCAATCCGACGCAAACCGATGCCAAATTTTCTGTGGATGACATCTTGGTAATAATTATTATCTCTCGAATGCTTGCTCCATTGATCGGCCTATTCGACTAGCTAATTCTGTATCGTTATGTAGGTGCCTACGAAGTGCAGGCTCCAAGTGAGATATGCTTCCATTCCCTTGCACGCTGCTTGGGGCCAGGCATATCCATCTGGTATCGGGGCCATGCTGCACGGTCAAGCTTTAGCGCCAGGCTTTACAAAAGTTAATGTGGATGGTGTGCATGTCAATTTTGAGGTCGTCCTGCTACCGAAGCCCTCCAACGACGAGATCGTGACTCTAGGGCAGGCCATTGGAACATTCATCCAGTGGCCCAAATGCGACATCTCCTTGGAGGCTTCTTCACCGGTGGTCGGACCAGAGCTAAATGCGCTGGTGCTATCTCCACAAGTGCAGCGCGAACCAGAGCTAAATGCGCTGGTGCTATCTCCACATGTGCAGTGCGAAGCAGAGCTATCTGCACCGGTGCTATCTCCACGGGTGCTATTCTCGCCAAAGCAACTTGCAACATCTGTACCATTACAGTCGACTACCATAAAGTCGACCGACAATCGAGGCAGTGGCCAGGGCAAATCAAAGACGAAGGATGATGACGATATCCCGTACCTGCCATTGGCTCGCAAATTCGTGCTAGGCGAGCCGATGATATTCCCGGAAGAGCACCTCTTAAAACTAGGACTTGGTTGCCAAAGATTCCACGCTTGGTATATGGAACAGTCCAATAGGCCAGAGGCAGAACGGCGCTCAGGTATCACTGTCAAATTCAAGCTGGAACATTTCGTGCACGAAGCTCACGAATGTGTCTTCCCGGTGACCTTTGACGATATATTTGAACTTTTCACGCTCAACGCACTCGACGCCTCACTCGTTCGATGCTGGACGCTGTAAGTCTGTACAATCACAGTTTCTGTTCACGTAATACCGATATATGTCACAATTTGTTGCTTTTCTGTGTATATATATATATTCATGCTAACCGAAGCTAGATCATCGAAATCACTAATTGGTTTCCTGGACCCACGCTTGGTCGCCATTGATACCATCAACGAGGATGCATCCTTCGTCGAGAACTATATTACAAAAGCACTGCTGGCTCACCAAGATAAGAAATTTGTTCTTATGCCATACAATGAGCACTTCCATTGGATTTTAATTGTAATTATACCAAAATGGAACAAGGCTATATACCTTAATTCTCTAAGTAAGAACAAATCCAAGTACACAGCTATCGCCAAAATACTCGATAGGTACGTACATTGTACATTGTACTCTTTCTTTCCTTCCGAATGACTAATCTAACTTTTTCGAATAACGAAGGTCGTTCGCCACATACGTTCAACAAACACGTGGCTCGACGACAGGGGCCAAGCCCTTCAAACATGATCGCAATTTTCGGGTATTCGCTAGCTACACATTAATTAATCATATACAATACGTAGTAGTAATGCCACTTGATTTAACATATTCTATTTTTTGCAGTGCCACCAGCAGCAGCCGGGCAACACATGTGGATACTACGTGTGCCACCATATGAGACTATTCCTCGATTCCTCCAAGATCACACATTCTAAGGTTTGTCAACCTTCCCACATTTATTTCATACATGTCAAGTTTTATATGTGCGCGCGTTGATATTCCTATCGACAGGCTGCGCCCATCTCTACATCTGCATTGAAACAGTCGGACTTTGCAAAAATTCGAGGAGAGTTCATTTGGTTTTTGTGGACTAAAGTCGAAAGATCAGATGGAGAGTTCCACTGCCCAGAATGATTTTTTATTGTAATTCTAAGTGCAAATGCAGTGTAGATCTTTTGTAATTGTGTATTTGTTAATGGGTATTTTATTTCAATTCAATTAATTGATTTATGAAATGGATGCTTTATGTTTGTGAAATGAAGTGCGTTGTCAATTGGATGTTTTATGTCTATGAAATGAATTGAGATGTGAAATGTATCTGAAATGAAATGAGATGTGTGAATTGTATAGTTTTATGCCTGTGATTATTTGCTTGTTTCAGAGGGCATGGCTAGCATTTCCTGAGGCTAGCCAATAAACAGAAATATATTTAGGGGTTGAAGGGAATATCACAGACGGTTTTTACTAAAAAACCGTCTGTGATAGCTGATAATCACAGACGGTTTTTACTCAAAAACCGTCTGTGATGATCAGTATCACAGACGGTTTTTAACTAAAAATCGTCTGTGATTATCAGCTATCACAGACGGTTTTTACTCAAAAATCGTCTGTGATAGCTGATAATCACAGACGGTTCGAAAACCGTCTGTGATGACCTTCGATTATCACTGACCCATAAATACAGACGGTTCACAAAACCGTCTGTGATGACGTTTTCGAACCGTCTGTGATGACCTTTTCTGTAGTAGTGACAAGCAAAACAAAAGATAGTAAAAGATAAGGATACAACAAAAATAATAAACTTATAGATCAAGAAACGAAACCGATAGTGTTCTTACGTACAATGTATTCTCACTCGTTCTGCGCACAATATGTTGTAGTGAACATAGGGGCTCATTCAAATTAGGTCGACATGATATGGCAACATTGCACATTAGGAGTCGGGAGATTTCGAAATGATACGTACACTTTTCTTATAATTTGCAAGGTGACCCAAGTATTTGCCGGGCTAGATTTGTTACAAAGTTTGTACGTAGTATCAAAGATGCAACTTAGGTGACTTAGAATATCTTTTAACATAACTAGCATGCTGGCTGGTGCATTTGCACAAGCATTATTATAAAGGAACTACATACGAAAAATACAATATTTCTCTTTTTTTTTCTCAACCAATGTAATCAACCATCCTAATCTTTTATTGTATGATAGATAATATTCAATGGTTGGTATAGTTCAACTTTAATTAGAATTCATCATATCAATAGCGATTCTAGAAAAAAATAAAGTTGTACAACACATATTGTTGGGAAGCGTGTGGTAGAATAGATCTTGTCTTTTTTTTCTTACTGGGTGTCATTTTTTCTCATTGATGGATTTTACTCAATTATTTTGCACATCCATATCCTTCTTTTCCTCTGGTACATGGATTTCAGTGTGAGTCGTCTAGGATTCTTTTTTATTTATTAGATTTATTTAGAATCTATAATAGATAGTCTTGTCTTATTAGATTTCTTATTTTATCTAAGACATCCACCGGTGATCATTTAGTAACCATAATAAGGGTTCACTAAATCGACTAATCGAGGGATGGATACTTTTCTTTTAATGAGAATTTATTTCTTATTTCTCTTTTTTTTAGCAACTGTAAATCTCATGCAATCGACCTTATGTATATAATAGATAGATTTTGTTTTTCATGGATTTAATTTCGAATTCGTATGGAAATCAAATTGTTAATTTTTTATTTTCTTCTCCAAATTTTAGTTATTTTGGATTGTACTTGAGATAGACTCTTTATAAAAAAAAATTTGCAAATTTTATTTAATTATTATTCCAACTTTAGTTATTTATGAATGTTATTTTAGATGTCGTACACAAATCAAATTGTTAATTTTTTATTTTCTTCTCCAAATTTTAGTTATTTTGGATTGTACTTGAGATAGACTCTTTATAAAAAAAATTTGTAAATTTTATTTAATTATTATTCCAACTTTAGTTATTTATGAATGTTATTTTAGATGTCGTACACAAATTAAACTGCTAATTTTATTTATTATTCTGAATTACATTTAATTTGGATTGCACTTTATATGTTATTCTTTATTTTAATCTATGGTATTCTAACTTGGTTCCGTGATATAGATGGCTAGATCTTTCTGATTAATACGGGAGTTTCCTCAGAGTGTCTAATTAGTATAGGTTTACACATTTTAATATTTTTAAAATTTAAGTTTCAAAGTCATTTACAAATCAAATGTCTAACCATTCTTTAATTTTTATTCCAAATTTGCATGTGTTTGGATCATACATTCGTGGATTTCTTTTTAGTTTTATGTTTGGATTCATATATCTATTTTATTTAGTTATTATTCTGAATTTATTTTTTAGGTTTACTTTGGAATTCATATGAAAATCAAATTACAGATTTTATTTTATTTCTATTTCTGAATTTTAGTTATTTTGGATTGTACTTGACATGAACTCTTTCTTTTAATTTGCTAATTTTTGTTTAATTATTATTCTGAATTTTAGTTATTTATGCATGTTATTTTGAAAGTTGTTTGGAAATCAAATTACTATTTTTTTTGTTTTTAATTCAAATTTCTCTTCATTTGGATTGTACTTGACATGGATACTTTCTTTTAATCTGAGCAGTTATAACTCGGGTTCATTTTTTGTGTGAAAATTTTTAGCATATTCTATTTTTTTTCTTAGCAACTCTAAAAGGTCTGTCATCAACTTTTTAGTATATATTTTTATTTTGAATTCCTAATTTTAGGTATTTATGGATGTTACTTTGAAAGTTGTATGGAAATCAAATTAATAAATTTTCTTTATTTTTAATTTTGAATTTCTCTTAATTTGAATTGTACTTGATATAGACTCTTTCTTTTAATCTGAGCTATTATAAATCGGGTCCAATAAATCAAGGTCTAGATGTTTTGGTTTTTTGTGAGAATTTCTAGCATATTATCTTTTTTAAATGACTCTAAAATGCTTGCCATCGACTTTTAGTAATAAATAGATAAAAAACTGTTTAGTAACATTGCAAACATATATGAACTGGAAATTGGCAAATGTGTTGTAAGAGAATTGATTTACTCTAACATGTGTACCAATCATAGATTCTTAAAGTACTCTATTTAATCTGCACCGTTATAATTTAAACCTACCAAAAATTAATGGTATAGATCCTTATATTTTAACGTGGTAATTTATAGCGTTTGAGAGAGAACGTGGTGGCGTTTTCTAATCTTTCCAGTATATTGTATGTGATATTCGATACATTATATTAGTTTAGACTAATAATTATAATTTAGACCTGCCAAAATAAGTGATGTAGAACTGTTTTCATATTATGTCCATATATATGGTAGATGAATAGAATTAAGATATTATAACATTTGAGATATCCGATTGTTTCCATGCTAGTACATTGACACGTGGAATCCACATGACTACAATTTTGTTAGAAACTAGCTGAATGCCTATGTATTGCTACGGATTTTAAAATTTTATCATACTACATGTTCTGAAACAGGACGATGTGGCAGTAGGTAGCATACCACGTTGGTTTTAAGCATCAAGAATAGTTGCCCTTCCAAATTTCCTTATTAAGCTGCCTGGTTGAGTGGTTGAGGCATTCTATCTATTGGCCCATCTAAGGGAAGAGACACACACGAGTGAAGAACGAGTGAAACACAAGAGGGGCCTCTTTTTCGGTGACACATGTCTTCTCTTCCTTCCTCTTCTATTCAGTCTATTTTCTTACACTCGAGCTCTACAGATTTACATGCCTTAAATAGGCCTCACGCACATACGGTTACACCACCTATGCATGCACCCACTATTGCTACATACTCTAACGGCCACTCCCTCTGATCCAGTTTTTCCGACCTCAACTACCACACCGTCTGCCCACGTCACTCAGCCGCCTGCCCACGCCGCTCAGCTGCCTGACGACTGCTATAGTTACTAGCCACCTGCCCACACCACGCAGTATACTAACGACTGCTACAGTGACCAACAACTGCTACAGTGACTTGCCACACACGGCTGCTACAATACTCCTCGTAGCTACGATTGCGACCACGTACTTCAACTTCATGCACAGGCACCACGACCATAGGCTTCGAGTCCTCCAACTGCAGCTTCAACTGTAGCGTTGACCATTCCTTCGATTATGGTATCTTTGACTACACCTCACAACCATGGCTGCTCGACCACGGCTTCCCAACCACATCTTGTCAAGCACTTCATCGACTATAGCTTATCGACCATAGTTTTTCAACCGCAACTCTGACCTCACAGGTCTTCGGGCTCCGACTGTCTTACTGTAGCTGCGACCATGCTTCGACCTCGGCATCAACCATGCCTTCAACCATGGCTTCGACCATGGCTTATCGACCATGCCTTCGACCATTGTAGCTACGACCGCTGTAACTACGTCCACTGTGGCTACGACTACTGTAGCTATGACCATTGTGGCTATGACCATAGGCTATGACTGCGCCATGTCGACCACTTCACCAACTAAGACTTATCAACCACAGCACCTCGATTGCATCTCTGACCACACAGGTCTTCAGCATCGACTGTCGACTGTAGCTATAACCATCGACCATTGTAGCTACAACTACCGACTATCGACCACTGCAGCTACGACTATCGACCATCGACCACTGTAGCTACAACTATCGGTCATCGACCACTGTAACTACAACTATCGACTATCGACCATTGCAGCTATGGCTATCGACCATCGACCACTGCAGCTACGGCTATCGACCATTGACTATAGCGCAGTTTGATCGACTATAGCACAGTTTGACTAACGACTGTGACAGTACTCCTCCGTGTACCGACTAAGTCACTGTGGCTTTGACCACTCCTTCGACCATGGCATCGACCACGGCTTGTCGACCACGCCTTCAACCAGTCTAGAGTCTCTGACCGCTCTCTGACTCCAGGTCTTCAACTCCTACACATACATGGACACACCGACTACTTAGTACTCGAACACACCGAGTACTCGACCGTGACCACGCAGTACTCGAACACACCGAGTACTCGACTACGAAACGCAGTACTCGAATACATCGAGTACTCGACTATGATCATGCAGTACTCGAACACACTGAATACTCGACTACGACCACACTCAACAACAAGATTATATTCAACACTATCGAGCAATTGGCAGGCTATCCAGTCACATAAATATGAAATAACAGATCTAAAAGCCGCACCTAGAATTGATCTATTCATTTGTTGGCCCAAAAAATCTTGAAGAAATCTATACTAAGCAAAAACAAAGACAAGAATAGAGGAGAGGCATGGAAATACGATGAGGTGTAAAGACAGAGAGGGATGTGCAGAGGAAAGATAAGGGAGAATGAGGAGTACACCAAGAGGATTGGCAACCTCGCTACAACTAGCTACCAGCGATTGCCACCTCATCGACCCCCTGCCTTCCACTGAGATCGTCGTGCCACGCCAAACGCCGAGTAGTCTTGATCTGCTGCTTCACCTCAGAACTCCCCAATGGCAATGCATGCTAATAAATCCCAGATGGATGGCAAGGTCATGAGATGGGAAATGCGAAAAGTACGTATGCAAGGATAAATTTCACAATTTGATGGGTTGATTTAGACAAGAAAGAGGTAGAATTCACCCTGCTCCAATGCTTCTCCATCCCAAAACTTTTCAAATAGCCATGCATGTCAACAACATCTAGATGGGTTGCAAGGTTATGAGATGGGGATTCTGAAAAGCATACATGCAAGAATAGGGTTTTAACTTTTAAGGGGTTGATTTGGGAAACAGGAATACACCCTATAGATTCATAGAGGGGCAGCAGACTATTGGAGAGCAGAAGGTGATGGTACATGAGCACGATCGAGCGAACCGCCGTGGATGGGGAATGAAAGAAGGACATCGGCTGATAGGATGGGTGTTTGCACAAGAGCTTGTCGAAGTACCGTCACGGTAAGCGGAGGGGGATTGTGAGATCGGATGACTATGAAGAGTCGAAGGAGAATGGGCGGCTGAGAGACGAAGGAGAACGGATAACCCACAACCAACTCCTCTTTATATAATAGTAAAGACATGTTAAAGACGTTAATCCAACGATGGCTCGATTGTCTTTGCCATAGTTTTTTTTAGCATGCGATCATTTTTTTATGGCACACATTATATATTTTTTTATGGTAGGGGTGGGGAGTCGGCGTTCGCCGACGGTGAGGTCCTCCTCCTGCGAGACGTTTGAATGGTAGAGGGTTTAATGACGAGTTAATAGGACAGTAGCATTTGCGATTAAGCATCTCTGGGGTTAGGGCAAGCTCAGGGAAGTGGTGGCTTGGGTCAGGGATAGTTGTTTTGGGCTATCCACGGCGAGGTGCCATGGCCAAGCGGCGGGCTTCAGTGGCAGAGAAAAGGGAAGCTCGGGGAGCTAAGGCAGCAGTTCAGGGATGTTTCTGGAAGCATAAGGAGGCTACTAGCGAACACAGTTGGAAAGTAATTGATTGCACGAGTAGGATTTGATTTGGACTTGCCTTGGCGAATTCCGGCGATCGTCGGCAATGCCTTGGCCGAGGGTTCGATCGGGTGTGTGAGTGGTCTACCTGAGCACCAATGCATTACTCAGGAGGTGCTCGGGGGGCTTAAATAGGGCGACGAGGGTGGTTCAGCACACTGGGGAGCCATGGCGGTGGCGGCGCGTGGCCTAGTCGGGAAAGGTCGGGGAGACGCGACACGACTAGATAAGAAGAAGGTACATGTTTTCTCGGGTGTAGCAATGCGGTGCTCAAAAGGTGACAGAGGATGTCATGTCGGCCGTGTGAGAGAGAGAGAGGGTAGAGAAAGCAGGGAGGTCGACACTGCGTGGCGGGCACGGCCGGCGGCTCTGACGCACGGTCAAGGCAATTAAGATGGGGGGTACGGTCTCTGACAGGTTGTAGAGGAATGGTAGTGGCGAGAAGGCATGGGAAGGCGCGAGAGACCGGGTGGCGGCAAAACCAGGCGGTGAAGATATTTTCGAACAGTGAACAGTGCGTGCGTAAAATTGAATCAAAGGGGGGATCTGGCGGGGGTTTAGGGCTTGAATGGCTGAGATTTGAGTTAGATTAGGCCAAGATTTAGGAAAAATCAAATTCAACAAGAATTTAAATTTTCTTTTAAAATTTCGGTTTTGTTTCATGTATGATAAGAACATTTAACCTTCCCCTACATAGGAAGAGGACGTATCATTCGTGATTCAATATGCAATATGCCTTCGTGGGCTAGCTAAAACCTCCAATGAATCAATTTTGGTAAGGTATCCGTGCATGGATTTTTCCTCAACAAACATGGTTGAAAAGTACTGCTACAAATTTTCTGCCCCCGGTAATGCCTAATAGATCCAATAAAAAAATATCTTCACAAGTGACATGCGCACATCAAATCTCTACGGCACCAAACCATCACGGAAACGATCGATGGACTTCGTTGGGAAAACGTCCAAAACGCACGCGCGCACGATGGTCTCACAAAATCCCATCGATCTGAGGACACGGCACACTTTCGCCCCGAATGAACGATCGACGACCAAGCAAACGCGCACATCCGTCCGTCTTACTGTAGCTGCGACCGTGGCTTCGATCTCGACATCAACAATGCCTTCAACCATGGTTTCGACCACGGCTTGACGACCATGCTTTTGACCACAGCTTTGACTATTGTAGCTACGACCACTGTGGCTATAACCACTGTAGCTATGACCACTGTGGCTACGACCACCGGCTATGGTTGCGCCGTGTCGACCACTTCACCTACCAAGGCTTGTCAACCACAACACCTCGACTACATCTCTGACCACATAGGTCTTCAGCACCGACTATCGACTGTAGCTACGACCATCGACCACTGCAGCTACGATTGTTGACCATCGACCACTGTAGCTACAACTTTTGACCATCGACCACTGTAGCTATAACTATCGACCATCGACCACTGTAGCTACGACTATCGACCATCGACTATAGCACAGTTTGACTAACGACTATGATAGTACTCCTCCGAGTACCGACTGAGTCGCTGTGGTTTTGACCACTCTTTCAACCATAGCATCGACCACAGTTCAACCACGACTTCAACCATGCCTTCAACATGGCATCGACCACGGCTTGTCGACCACGCCTTCGACCGGTCCGGAGTCTTCGACCGCTCTCTGACTCTGGGTCTTCAACTCCTACACATACTTGGACACACCGACTACTCAGTACTCGAACACATCGAGTACTCGACTATGACCACACAGTACTCGAACACACTGAGTACTCAACTACGAAATGCAGTACTCAAACACACCGAGTACTCGACTATGACCATGCAGTACTCAAACACACTGAGTACTTGACTACAACCATGCTCAACAACAAGATTATATCCAACATTATCAAGTAATTAGCAGGCTATCCAATCACATAAGTATGAAACAACATATTTAAAAGCTGCACCTCGAATTGACCTATTCATTTGTTGGCAGCGGCCTGGGAGAGAGGAGAGGGAGAGAACGAGAGGAGTGAGCCGATCGAAGGGGAGGAGATAGAGGCACGAGTGAGGAGGAATGAAGTAGGCGACGCACGAGCAGTTCCACCGGTTGGACTCGCAGAACCAGAGATGAGAACATGGGTGACAAAAGTAGGTAGAACAGTTGAGGCCCGCTTTTTGCATCCGCCGCCACCACAAGATCCATTTCTGCCACGCGCTCCGCTCCACATCGATGCTCCCAATTAGAAACAGATGAGGGAAGTGAAGGCCGTGGTGCCCTCAAGTGGAGCTGGGGCACCAACGGAGAAGGGAGGATGGCGACCAGATCCAGCCACTGATGGGTTGGATTTGGCGCAGGTAGATGGTGATGAACTCAGAGGCGGCAATAGTGGAGGAAGGGAAGGTCTAGGGGCGGCGTGGTGCTAGGTGGAGGCGGTAGGGCTAGCCGGGGTCGACTGGAGGTCGAGGGAGACAAGGGGGAGCCAGGGAGGCCATCGGCGGAGAGGACGGTGGGGTTAGCTGAGGCTGACGGGAGGTCGAGGGAGACCAACGAGAGCCAGGGAGGCCGTTAGCGGTGAGGGGGTTGCTGGTGCGGTAGATCGGGGCGGCGGTGTCTCCTTCCTACTCGAGGAGGCCTCGGCGCTCGGGTGAAGGGGAGCAGGAGCGAGGGAGGGGCGAGCGAGGGGAGCGACGATGATGGGTTGGGTAAAAACGAAAGGGAGAAGGGCATCACATAAGAGTGAGAGGGAGAAGGGGATTCACTTGAGAGGAGGAGTTGAGACGTGCCTGAGAGAGTGGGAGGTTTTCTGGTCATCGAGAGCAGTTGTGGAGGAGACTGCGCGAGTGGGAGGGGGATTGTGAGATCGGATGACTACGAAGAGTCGAAGGAGAATGGGTGGCTGAGAGACGAAGGAGAACGGATAACCCACCACCAACTCCTCTTTATATAATAGTAGAGACATGTTAAAGAAGTTAATCCAGCGATGGCTCGATTGTCTTAGCCATAGTTTTTTTAGCATGTGACCATTTGTTTTTTATGGCACACATTATATATTTTTTATGGTGGGGGCGGGGAGTCGGCGTTCGCCGGCAGCGAGGTCCTCCTCCCGCGAGATGTTTGAATGGCACAGGGCTTAATGATGAGTTAATAGGACGATAGCGTTTGCGATTAAGCATCTCTGGGGTTAGGGCAAGCTTAGGGAAGTGGTGGCTTGGAGGGATGGCTGTGTTGGGTTATCCATGGCGAGGTGCCATGGCTAAGCGGCGGGCTTCGATGGCAGAGAAAAGGGAAGCTTTGGGAGCTAAGGCAGCAGTTCAGGGATGTTCCTGAATGCATAAGGTGGATACTGGCGAACACAATTGGAAAGTAATTGATTGAACGACTAGGATTGTATTCGGACTTGCCTTGGCAAATTCCAGCAATCATCGGCAATGCCTTGGTCGAGGGTTCAATCGAGTGTGTGAGTGGTCTACCTGAGCACCAATGCATTACTCAGGAGGTGCTCGGGGGCTTAAATAGGGCGACGAAGGTGGTTCGGCATAGCAGGGAGCCATGGCAGTGGCAGCGCGTGGCCTGGTCGAGAAAGGTCGGGGAGGCACGGCGCGACTAGATAAGAAGAAGGTACAGGTTGTCTCGGGTGCAACAATGCGGCGGTCAAAAGGTGACAGAGGATGTCATGTCGGCCGTGAGAGAGAGAGGGTGGAGAAAGAAGGGAGGTCGGCATTGCGGTGGCGGGTGCAGCCGGTGGCTCTGACGCGCGGTCAGGGCAATTAAGATGGGGGGTACCATCTCCGACAGGTTGCAGAGGAGTGGCAGCGGCAAGAAGGACAGGAAGGCGCGATAGCGAGCGAGAGAGACTAGGTGGCGGCAAAATCAGGCGGCGGAGATATTTTTGAACGGTGAAGAGTGCACGCGCAAAATTGAATCAAAGGTGGATCTGGCAAGGAGTTTAGGGTTTGAATGGCTGTGATTTGAGCTAGATTAGGCCAAGATTTAGAAGAAATCAAATTTCCTTTTGAAAATTTGGTTTTGTTTCATGTATAATAAGAACATTTAACCTTCCCCTACATAGGAAGAGGACGTATCATTCGTGATTCAATATGCAATATGCCTTCGTGGGCTAGCTAAAACCTCCAGTGAATCAATTTTGGTAAGGTATCCGTGCATGGATTTTTCCTCAACAAACATGGTTGAAAAGTACTGCTACAAATTTTCTGCCCCCGGTAATGCCTAATAGATCCAATAAAAAAAATATCTTCACAAGTGACATGCGCACATCAAATCTCTACGGCACCAAACCATCACGGAAACGGCACACTACGCACCGAACGAACGAATCGACGACCAAGCAAACGCGCACGCGTACATCCGGCGCGCGAGGTGCACGCATACGCAGTAGTAGTGCTGCCGCTGTCCGCACCGCACCCGATCGATCGGGCGGTGCATCGCACCATCGATCACGGCCCGATTACCCGGCGGTCGTATGGCACGCGCGCGCGCCCCACCCCACCCACCCGTGCCACGGTGCCGGCCGGCAGCGGCAGCCCACGCGGTGCCACCTCTCTTCCGGACCCCGATCGCCCGCTCGCGCGGCGGAGTGGGTGGGTGGCCCGCCTGCCTGCCTGCCTGCGGGCGGCATTTACGACCCTTGCCAGGCCAGCCAGCCCGGCTAGCTAGCTGCCTCCCCGGACGTTGCACCAGAAAAAAATCCCACACCGCACCGCCACCCCGCCTCATTACTCCCCGTCCCGTGCGCTCACGTTTTACCAACGCTTCCGCGCCATATCAAAAAAAAAAAAAAACGCTTCCGCGCCTGCCCAACCTCGGGTCTATTCTTTCTAGGGGTGCTCAGAATGATGTTTTGAGTGACTTATGGCTGAAAAGTATTGTAGCAAACTGAAATTGTACTATAACTGATGATGATGACTTATTTAGCTTAATTAAATTTAAAAAATTTACAAATAGAAAAAACAGGTTAGCTCATCACAGACAGTATAAACAAATATAGAAAAAAGAACCAACAAAAAAGCTAAAAAAACTAGGAAAAGACGAAATTATTGAATAGTGAAAAATAAGTCAGAAGTCTAAGCCGTTTTGAGCGGGGGCCAGTTTCAGTTTATAGCTTTTGAACTATTCATTAAAAAAAGTACAGAATAACAAAAACTCGTATATAGTTGTGGTTGATATAAAGAAATCAATATAGTATATACTATTATTAATTTGTAGATCTCACATTGAAAAGATATTTCCTTTAAAATTTTATTAAACAGCTTTTTTTTAAATGCGCCGATCCGACGGCGGCCGGCACGCGCCAGGACGCGGGGGTGGTTCGGGCATTTCGCGCCGGGCGTCCAACTCAAAGCCCCACCCGTGAGAAGTCTCCGTCACGCGCCTCCTATCTGGTCACTCCCTCCTCCAATCCTCCGCTCTCTCGTCCACTTTTTTCCACAACAAAGTTTTCCCTTCTCCTTCTCTCGCCACAGCACGGCTGACAGCGAGCGGCGAGGTTAAGGTAAGTCTTCTTTAATCTCTAGCTTTTTACTCATAAATCCTTCGAACGATCACTACCACCGTACCACTTCGCATACGCATAAATCGTTCGTTCGTTCGTTGGTAGTATTGTGTTGCCAGATCTGCGGCGGTGTGAAATAAAATAGGGAGATTGGCCCATGTCTCATCGGTATCGGCGGTGGGGGCCATTTGACTCTCGCCGTCGCCTCCGCGTGCGAGTCAGCCCCACTTGATTTTTCTGCTCCCCGTTTGTCCGTTTCCTCATTTCCTCCCCTCTTCGAAAAGCTCGCGGAAAAAAATGCTGTTTTTTTTCCCTCTGGTTTACATGGCGGGGCAGGGCGCTGAGGAGACTGCAGTTTTCTCCGGCGGTGTAGCGGTAACAGCAACGGTCACTGTTTTATCTGCCCCGCGAGACCGCTTGCTCGAAGACTCTCCACATGTCCCGCTTCATCTAACAAGCATATAGTTAGCCATAGCCATCCAGCCTCTCAGCTCCTCTTCTCCCTTCCATTCTTCCTTCCTTTCGTACCACTCCTCTTGTCTTCCCTTCTTCGACGTCGTGCATGCTGTGGCGGAAGTGGTAGCTTCTTCTTGGTTTGAGGGGTCGATTAGGGCCGTCCGGGTAGGGTTGGGGCCAGGGTCGCATCGATGCCGTTGTGACGACGGCAGCGGCGGAGTTTGGTACATAGGGTGGGCGGTGTCTTCTCTAGGGAGAGGCAGATGTATGCATGCTCCGTTTCTTGCCTTCTTTGCACCGGGCTTTCTTTCCATGTCTGCGCCGCGCGGTTCCATGATTCGCTTCCTTTTTTCTCCCGCCATACCATCTATAGCTGCGTGGCTGCGCTCCTGCTATTTTAATGCATGCCTTCCTCTCTCTCTCTCTCGCCTCTTAAAAATCAATAAATCGTTGGGATCTCAGGGGATCCGCAGGATTTGGTAGGGATCAATTCACTGGGAGGGATTTTAGCCGGGAGAGGAGTCATTTGTAGTGTGCTCCTGATGAGCTTCGGTGGCATGTTCGATGGCGCCGGCTCCAGCGTCTTCTCCTACGATGCCGGTGGCGGTACGGGTATCCACAACCCCCGCTTCCTCTCCACGCCGCCCCTCTCGAAACCCGGCGGATTCAACGCCCCCGGCCTCTCCCTCGGCCTGGTAGACTCTCCAGCCGTTCATGCGCTCACTAGCTTTATATGTAGGTTTCTTGCTTAATTTTATTTTGCTGTGCTTAATCACCGTTGATTCTTTTCTTTTTCTTGGTTTAGCAAACGAACATGGACGGGGGACAGCTGGGCGACGTGAGCCGGCGCGGCTTTCTGGGGAGCGGCGGAAGCGGGAGCGGCGGTGATGGCGACTCTCTGGGCCGCGGCCGGGAGGAGGAGAACGACAGCCGGTCCGGGAGCGACAACGTGGACGTCGCCTCCGGCGAAGAACTCGACCCGGACAACAGCAACCCGCGCAAGAAGAAGAAGAAGCGCTACCACCGCCACACGCCGCAGCAAATCCAAGAACTCGAAGCGTAAGTCTTAACATCACGAGCACAGCAATATCAACACCATAAAAAAACCGAACATTTGAATAGTTTTTAGACCTAAACATACGTGTGCGCAGTGTGTTCAAGGAGTTCCCACACCCCGACGAGAAGCAAAGAATGGAGCTCAGCAAGCGGCTCAACCTGGAGAGCCGCCAGGTCAAATTCTGGTTCCAGAACCGCCGCACCCAGATGAAGGTTCGGCCAGATAAATACTTGTGTCTGCGTGTGTGATGACATGACAAGGGGAAAGTTAATTTTTTTTTGTTTCTTGTATCGTGACGAGCAGACGCAGATCGAGCGGCACGAGAACGCGCTGCTGCGGCAGGAGAACGACAAGCTGCGGGCGGAGAACATGACGATCCGGGAGGCGATGCGGAACCCCATCTGCGCCAACTGCGGCGGCGGGGCCGTGCTAGGGGAGGTGTCGCTGGAGGAGCAGCATCTGCACATCGAGAACGCACGTCTCAAGGACGAGCTGGACCGCGTCTGCGCGCTCGCCGGCAAGTTCCTCGGCCGGCCCATCTCCGCCATCTGCTCCCCGAGCCCGTCGTCCCTGCAGGCGTGCTCCGGCCTCGAGCTCGGCGTCGGCACCAACGGATTCGGGCTCGGCTCCCTCGGGGCCTCGGCGCTGCATCCCATCCCCGATCTGATGGGCTCCGGCCTGACCGGCCCTGTGGGCTCGGCAGCCATGCGCCTACCCGCGGGCATTGGCGGCCTCGATGGCTCCATTCACGGCGGCGGCATCGACCGCGCCGTGCTCCTCGAGCTCGGTCTCGCCGCGATGGAGGAGCTCGTCAAGGTGGCGCAGATGGATGACCCGCTGTGGCTCCCCAGCCTTGACGGCGGGTTCGAGACTCTCAACTACGACGAGTACCATCGCGCGTTCGCCAGGGTGTTCGGGCCGAGCCCCGCCGGTTACGTCTCCGAGGCCACCCGCGAGGTCGGCATCGCCATCATCAGCAGCGTCGACCTCGTCGACAGCCTCATGGACGCGGTACGCAGCCAACGACAACTGCGTCAAAAAGAAAGCATTAATTTTTAGCCATGTTACCTACGTGCTACCGAATACTGATGCAACAAGAACACGTTGCGTTCGCGGTTGCAGCCTCGGTGGTCGGAGATGTTCCCTTGCATCGTGGCGAGGGCGAGCACGGCGGATATCATCTCCGGCGGCATGGGCGGCACGCGCAGCGGGTCAATTCAACTGGTGAGCTAGCTACCTTGCATTTCCCAGCACTTCACACACACTGCCGTCGCGCAACGCCATACCCTTGCACGCGCCCGCCGTTCGTGCCTCATGGCTCACGTATGTATATATGTGGCGTACGTCGTGCTGCAGATGCACGCGGAGCTGCAGGTGCTGTCGCCGCTGGTGCCGATCAGGGAGGTGGTCTTCCTGCGGTTCTGTAAGCAGCACGCCGAGGGTCTGTGGGCTGTCGTGGACGTCTCGGTGGACGGCATCCTCCGTCCGGACGGCGGCAACCACGCGCAGAACGGCGGCGGCGCGGCCGCGTACATGGGCTGCCGCCTCCTCCCCACCGGCTGCATCGTGCAGGACATGAACAATGGCTACTCCAAGGTAACCAACTAACTAATCAATCAGCCACGAGCTCCCCACCGAACGTGTTATCATCCGTACCGTGGTTGTGCCCGCCATGGCCGGCCGGCGCATGGATAATCCTAGATTTATTACCTCAAAACCGCACGGCGCATCGGCATGGGGCGGCTACAGTGGCACAGTCACGTACGCACAATAAGGGCATGTACATACACGTACAGCCCAGTATTTTATGCTCCTCGGCGTACGTGGGTGAATTCAAGGCTGCACATCCATCGATGTGCGCAAGTCAATGCTCTCGTAGGCATCAGTTGGTTTCCGTGCCGCCTGCGACGACTCCCTACATGGCCTGTGGCTAGGCATCCACGCTATCGTAGGCATCAGTTCGTCGTATATATGCTTTTTTTCCCAGCCCAATTTTGAAATGTTTCGATGCTTCTACTACCACATTCTCGCGCCGTGCAAATACGCGCGAAATGCCCGTGCTGACTGCTCGCCTAGATCCAGTCTTTAGGGCTCCGTGCTGGCTCCTCGCCTAGATCCAGTTTTTAGGGCTTTTTCTTGTTGTCTATTTTAATCACTGCCTCCTGATTCCCTGTTGTGTGGTCGCTAAATCCAAACCTAGCTAAGCGCAGATTATGACCCATGATCCTCAGTTGGTACTACATTTTGTTTATTTGCTGTTTTTAAACACATCTTTTCCTGTAGCGCTGCCGTAGTACAGTACACCTAGCTAGGGTTTTTGCAGTGGTCAACTGGGTTTCTTCTGAATCCTGAATTCCTGATGCCTCTGCCTGCCTTCCACTATACTAATATCATGATTCCACTGCATCCTCTTCGGCTATTTGTTACATGTCTTTTACTGCACCCTTTCGCGCGCCTTGCCCTACTACGTGACCAGGCTTTTTTTTCACCTGCCTCAGCCATTACTGCCTTGTCGAGGCAAGTGGCCGAGGCCAACGGGGGAAGCCGTGATACGGGTACTACTCGCGCTAATAATGCTCTGTACTGTACGTGTATGTACGTGCCGCAGGTCACGTGGGTGGTTCACGCGGAGTACGAAGAGACGGCGGTGCACCAGCTCTACCGCCCGCTGCTCCGCTCCGGCCAGGCCCTCGGCGCGCGCCGATGGCTCGCCTCGCTCCAGCGCCAGTGCCAGTACCTCGCCATCCTCTGCTCCAACTCCCTCCCCGCCCGCGACCACGCCGGTGAGTACTCTAGCTTAGCTACGGTGCACAGAGCTCTACCGGTCGTGTTCTCTCGATCTGTGCATGGGAATGGAGATGGTGATGTTCTTGGTGGTGGTGGTGCACATGCAGCGATAACGCCGGTGGGGCGGAGGAGCATGCTGAAGTTGGCGCAGCGGATGACGGACAACTTCTGCGCGGGGGTATGCGCGTCGGCGGCGCAGAAGTGGCGGCGCCTCGACGAGTGGCGCGGGGAGGGGGGCGCCGGGGAGGGGGAGGAGAAGGTGCGGATGATGGCGCGGCAGAGCGTGGGCGCGCCCGGGGAAGCACCCGGCGTGGTGCTGAGCGCCACCACGTCGGTGCGGCTCCCCGGCACGAAGCCGCAGCGCGTGTTCGAGTACCTGTGCGACGAGCAGCGCCGCGGCGAGTGGGACATCCTGGCCAACGGCGAGGCCATGCAGGAGATGGACCACATTGCCAAGGGGCAGCACCACGGGAACGCCGTCTCTCTCCTCCGTCCGAATGTAAGTATTCACAGCTTCCACACACTCTTTTTTCTTGTCTACCTCAGCGTAAACATACGTGCATACTTAGGCCAAATACATGAACAAACTAACAGAAGTTCTGGGATCAACAGCATGAAAAGGTTGGCCAAATCCAATTTTTTAGAAAGTTGGAGCACTAACCTAAAATTTTCCATTCCCTTACCACGGTAGCGAATAAGATCAGGCTCTCTGTTAGGTAGCAGTTGTTGCAATAGCTTTTCAAGTACCTAGAACTGTACCATGATGCTGGTTTTATTGGTTTGCATGGGTTGGGAGACACAGTGAGCCAGTGACAGAAACAAGAGGACAAAATGGAAAAGGTTAAAAATTGTTGGGCTAGAAACTGGGGTAGTGTTGACATTTGTGACAGAAAGCTAGCTGTTAAAACTTCTATCTATGTTTGGAGGCATGCATGCAGCCTAGCTGCCCTTGTCCTTGCTCACAAAAGTATGTCAGGCTTTGGTGGCGGCCTTAAAAGGCTTCGTTTATAATTTATTTTATATTATAGTAATTAAAAATATTTTATAGATGCTATATTTTTTTAACATAATTAAATTTAAAAATAAAATAAGTTATATCGTCATGGATAATAAAAAAATAAGACAAAAAATAAATGCTAAAAAATCATATTGTCAGAAAAATATAAAAGTAAAAAGTAAAAAGCTAGAAGCAGAATATTTAATGAGCAGGGCATCTAATCTTATCTCTTTTTAGAGGATGATGGCATCTTTTTCATATGTTACTTAATACTGGATCCTGGCCTTCTCTGCTTTCTTTTTGAAGGTGCATCCTGATTGATAGAACCTGAGATCGAGAACAAGTACACCGGGATTTTACCAAGGCAGTCATTCCAAAATTGGCCACTATATAAACCTTTGCAAAATTTATTTATTTTACGGAAGTTTTATACAACATTGACTTTTTTTAGATAAGTAGTCGAATTTCTATTTTTTAGATCCGCTTAAAGATTTATGCACCATTCACCGTCATCTACAACTCCAACTCCTGCCAGCAAGTTCTTCCTCTCTGGCAACGAATTAGGCCCTGTTTGAATACGCTTATCTGAGAATCGATTTTAATTTGATCAGGATTTTCTGATAAGTCGCGGTCTGAAGAATCTGCAGTCTGAAGAATCGTCGCGGTGGAAGAAACGACCCCTCGGGCTCGCGGTACAGGATTTTGGACTCCCAGTGCAAATGCCGATCTTTCCCACCGCGGCGGTTGAAAGAATCGAAAAATAATCAAAGTGTTTGGGTGGGATTCTCGCTTAATTCTACCCAGAATCGGATTTTAAGCGTATCCAAACAGGGCCTTACTGCGGTGGTTCGCCAGATTATGATTATGGTTCAACAGGTTAGGGATTTAGATTCATTGGAGCGATGGTGGATCCGATGGCAATAGTCATCGGAGACGGAGAAGAAGGGCAAGATAGGGTAGATGGAGTTGTGTGGCGGTTCTGGCGGGGGAGAAGGAGGCGAGCAACAACTGCGGGAGGGTGGGAGGCGGTGGCGTAGCGATGGATTCGGCATCGGCGAGCTGCCAGATACGGGGAAGAGGACGAGCAAGAACGATAGAAGTGACGGTGGGGTTTGGAGCCGGGGGGCTAGAGGGTGTGGGGAATAGCGGCGGCTGGGAAAGGGAGTGAGGAGTTAGGGTTTGGTGTGGAGAGGGGTTTTATATATGGTGAGTGGGATGATCTGGGTCCTTGATTTTTCATATGATGGTTAGAAAAGTGACTAATTTTGGGGAAGAAAACAATCAAAAGTTATATAGAATGACCTTTTATTTTATACCTACAGTTGTGGTTGATATCCTAATATTTCATTGTGAAATTTTCCTATACATTTCATAGTGGATTGTTGGAAAGCCAACTGGTACTTTTGTTTGATTTTGCAGATGCTAGTTGCTATGTTAAAATCTATTGCGATACAATGCTCAGTTTCTCTCAGTTCTGATACATTTCACCTTTATGTGTTTATATATGATGCTACAGGCGACAAGTGGGAACCAGAACAACATGCTGATCTTACAGGAGACTTGCACCGATTCGTCTGGCTCACTCGTGGTATACGCTCCGGTGGATGTGCAATCCATGCACGTCGTCATGAACGGCGGCGACTCAGCGTACGTCTCCCTCCTGCCCTCCGGGTTCGCCATCCTCCCTGACGGCTACAACGCATCGTCGGCGGCCCCTCTAAACCCTGCCCAGCAGGGCTCACCGAACGCTACGGCCAGCAGCAACAACACCGGCTCGCTCGTCACAGTGGCGTTCCAGATACTCGTGAACAACCTGCCCACCGCGAAGCTCACCGTCGAGTCGGTCGACACCGTCAGCAACCTGCTCTCCTGCACCATCCAGAGGATCAAGTCCGCCCTATAGGCCAGAATCATCTCTCCCTAGTGGGCATTTGACATGGATTCCGACTATCCATCTATCTCCCAAGAGCGGATGCCATCTCAAATGTCTGACTTGAATAGTACTTCCAAGTTCCAAATGGCACAGCAGAGGAGGGCCAGATATCTCATGTCTCAACAGGCAGACCAAACAACTCAGCTAGAGTTTGAGATCGATCAGGCAGTGCAAAAAATAAATTATATAGTGTGGAGTATATTGCGTAGAGCAAACGAGGTGAGTTGCAAAGGGATAAGTCAAGAACGAACCGTGCGCTAGGCTTGCTTGGGCAAATATGCTGTTTGGGATATGTTTGCTGCTGTTAGGCTGATGTGGTGGTTCGGGTATTGACTTAAACTCTAGTGAAGGAAACCCCAAGGGCGTCTCCTATATTATCTAGTAGTTTGCTTTAACCATTTTGTGAAGCTTTTTTTAGTTCTCCAAAATGGGGGGGAAATATAGAGAAACGATACTGATCAGATCCCCAAGATCGTTGTTGTGCTTGTTTAGTTTGCATAATGTTGGAATGAGTTGATATACATATGTTGTGGTTGTAGCGTTTCTTTAATCTCAATGAACAAAAGGAAATCAGCACAAGCTTGTAGGTGTGTGTGCATGCTGAATTAATCATAGATAAAAAATCTTAATCATAGATAGAAAGTCTCAATTATGAAGCCTGATCACTAGTGCCCCTGTTATTTATAATGTATAAATAACATGGGCACCATGGTGCCTAGGCTCCATGATGATGCTCAGGCTCCATGATTGAGACTTTCTATCCATGATTAAGACTTTCCATCTATGATTGATTCAGCATATTAAATCAATAACTTCTTTTTCAAATTAATGCATTTTTTCATTAATGAATGTTAACGGGTTTGCCTAATATATTATATATCATTACACTTGCACTCATCTAAAAGCAATCCAAAGGTAGGGAGGTTTGATGCCCAAACGTGATAAGTCAATCCGATGATTCACTAAGTTGTTTTTACACATGTAAGATATTAGCACTTCTTTTCGGTTATTGCTTTTAGCTTTTCTATAGTAATTAGTTATTAAAGGAAGTATTTTTTAAGATAGAGTTTATAAATCGATGATATTGTAGCGACTTCATCTATATCAGCTAACATTGCACATGAGTGTCTCTACGCTCTCTCTCGCAAACAGCCAAAAATCATAAACTATGGCCATATTCATATTGATTTCTAAAATCTGTTTTTTTTTACAGTAAATTGTTTTTCTACAAGACCTAGCTTTCAAACGAAGTGTCTTTTCAAGGCGGGATATACTTAGTTGATTATAGCACATTGTAGTGACTTCATTTATATCGGTCAAAATCGCACATGAATTTCTCTCTTCATATAACTCTCTATAAAATATTACTTTTTATAAACTATTGATAAAAATCAATATAAATAAACTTTATATCTATAAGTCATATACCGTAGCAAGAAAGCAGACCCATCTCGTTTTGAGTTCAAGTACTGAAGCTACTTGCCAAGGTTACCTTTTTGTTCATTGAAGAAGCTGGAATGACTTGACTCTTGAGATTACGGGGCTGTTTGGTTGCTAGCCATACTTTGCCAACAAAAAATTGCCACACTTGCCTAAGTTGAGGTGCTCAAATTCTTTGCCACACCTTAGCAAGCCTAAGGGAATCTTACCACACTTTTTTGAGTCATTGACGCGTGGGACCTAATTTGCTAGAAGGGAATCTTGCCACAACTGTGGCTGCAACCAAACAGCTCCTTGAGTTGATCAAACTTGCCTAACCTTAGGCGTGGTAAACTGTGGCTGGCAACCAAACAGCCCCTACATCTGTCAGGCATGACTACTCTTGAGGTTACGGGTCCATTTATATATGATTTTGCTTTAATTTTTAGCTTTAGTTTATAAATAGTAATAGTTTATAGAGAAACTTGTAGATAGATGTTTGTATATGATTTTAGTCGATATAAATGAAATCGCTACATTATATACTACAATCGATTAGTAGACCATATCTTAAAAAAATAGTCTGTTTAAAATTATGTACTATAAAAATATAATTTTTTTAGAGTCAATATAAACAGAGCCACAGCTCTTTCTGATAAAGATTATTGAATGTTGGCTAGACAAGCTACTTGAGTAGACGATACGACATCATCATCTGATCAACCAGGAAAAACGGAAACAAAGTTTTGTCACTCTTATACTGAATGTTGACAAACTGCCAATTGCTAGCTCTTTTGTTGAAACGTATTAGTTAGTTAGGTGCTGAGTTGTAGCTTCAATTTCCTGGACAATTTCCCTCCAGGCTAGAGTACGTAAAATTGAAGTTAAGAGCCATGATGCCTTCTTGTTTCTTTGTTAGTATGTCCTTTGTTATTGTCTAACTTTGTAAGATGTGGATTAATGTGCACCACCGGTTGTCTGATACACATGTGTGCACCGCCATTAATGATGTGTTGCACCATGTATCCTCAGTGTCCATTATCCATGACAGCAACTGAGAAATAATATGTTACATATTAGTACGTACTTTCACTTTGTTGCTCATTCATTCCTACATAAAGTTGCAGCGTGCATGTTCTGTCAACATCCTGGTATTTATATCTACTTCGTAACAAAATTTATCTACGATATTTGGCAAGCATGTAGTCCGGACGGACGGAACAGAAAGCAAATAAATATATTATTTATTAAATTATCATTAATTAATTCAAAAAAAGTCCATTAGATATTTGTAAGTTCACAGTTCAAGAATAACATAATAAAAAATACGTCAAGTGGCTTACTTGCTGGATATTATGATCAAATACTATAATTTTGCCTTTGATTTGCAACGAGTTAGGCTGATTTTCTAAAAATTAAAATTGAAACTCTAATTCTTAACACTATAATTCGACAAAAATAATCAACAATAATCATATTAAAATCCTAACTCACAAATGTAGCTCCTATTCTTGAAACAAATCGGAAGAATTAAGAGAAATTTATAGCAAAATACATACTGATTGGGTGGACATAAGCTTCCATTGCCAGCGAGGGCATGAGCCAACAGAGACCAGGCGGCGAGATGGCAGGCAAATTTTCCCGTTCTCCAGCAACCAGTCACTATCTGACTGGGTGTGGCTGTGTAGCAGACGTCGTGCACATCTCCTAGTCGATTGTGCGAGTTGGATAGGTGTCGAGAGTTACTGCAATGTGACACGCTTCAGGATCGATCAAATGGACGCTGTGGCTATTGCGGTTCTCCCTCTTGGGCTGGTGCAAGAGGTTAGCTTAGCCTGTTATGGTTATCTCATAGGCTGAGAGAAGAGAATGCTCCTCGTGAACTACTGCTAGCTTACTAGAAATTTGGACTGCTAGTGCTCCTTTTGTTGGACTTGAAGAAAGGAACCAAGTACCCTGAGTTTAGGCTACAGGATTCACATATAGATTAGATGTGCGGATCTCTGCTAAAAAAAAAATCTTAAACTGGTGTCCTGAGACACCGGATGGGATACCTTGCTTTCTTTCGTCCCTACACATAGTTATCGGCATACATCAAAGTAGTGTACAAGCTGAAACTGACATGCATGGATTTATGCCTACACGTATCTCGCAACGAATCATATTTTGAAATGCCTAAAGTCCTTTCTCTCGCGACGATAAAATTTCTAGCGTTAACCAATAAACGTCTCATCAGCGGACCATTTACACCACCATTTGTACATCAACCTTTTGTACAGCCACTCGTTGATGTGTCGCACCGTACAACATACATTGCCAAGGGCGGCACACAGTCACATCGGGATTTGTTAGCCTCGTCGGCGCACGGCAGATGGATGAACCGGAGGTTAGCATCCGTGGCATCGGTCAGTATGGCTGTATGGGGAGGGACAGGAGGGTAGGCGGGCAATAAATTGGGCGACCTGCTTTGCCTGCCCATCCAGCGCAGCCCACAGAGGGTTGCCTTGCCTTGCAGCCCCCACCCCAGGTCTGCTGCTCCCTGCGTCTCTGTGTGGTCGTATATTTTTTGGTAGTGATATATTAGTTTAATAAATAGTGATTATTAAAAGAAATTAAATTTAAAAACTAGTTAAAAATCGAAAAGAACGATGTGTATATCCACGCGAGAGAGACCATGCGAGGAGTAGATAGCTAGCTTTAGAGGTCTTTAAATTTTGTTTAATTGTACTATCGGATTTTTGAAGCTCGATTTTAACATTTGACCTGGCAGCTCTTGGAGGTTGATTAATTATACTATTGGAGAGATTTGATGCAAATCATGTGACAGAAAAATTACCGCTATTTCTGAGTAGGGTGAAAATTGGTTATAATACCAACATTAAGCCCGGGGGGATTCACGGCCCCCGGGCGTGTCCACGTCAGCGCTTCCCCGCCCGCGCGCGCGCCCCGGCCGCCGCGTGGCGGGGCATTTCCCGTACGGCCGGAGGAGGTAGTTTCCTCCGGTTTTGCGGAAATTACGTATAGGTCCTTTTTTCTCGCGAAAAGGTCCCTGCAAGTTTTTTTTCCAAAAAATTTTTTTGGATTGCGCCCCGCAGGTTCCCGAAATTACGTATAGACCCTTATTTACTTACAAACAGGTCCTTACAAGTCCTCGATTTTTTTCAAAAAACCCCTTTAGCTTTCTCGAAATTGCGTACGTGCCCTCGATTTTTTTAAAAAAAACTCCTCCCGAATTATCGCCTCTTTTACTTCGGTACACACGGTGGCTGGCGCGGCGTGTCGCCGCGCCTATGAGGCTAGTAGCAACTATCTTAGAACCTATCCAACATAAGATGCCACACACCATCAATCTATGTCTCTTGGCCAGAAAATTAAGGACAGAAAACATGACACGGTAAGAGTTTTAAGTGCCATCACTAACCTAGCTTTTCCGACCACTTCCGTTTCATTGTCATATACACCAGCACAGTAGTCCTGCTTAAACGTGGGAATATTACAGGAAAGAAAATACTCAGAGTCTGTGTACGTATATCAATCAATCCAGTGCAGTAGTGTAATCCAACGATGAACGCGCCCAATCTTAAGGTGGTCTCAAAGTTCAAAAGGCAAAGTACCGTGCGGAACTCTACCTCTTTTTTTGTTTTTCAATCAGTTTTTGATTTTAGCTTTTATTAGCTAATACTATTTATCAAAACCACGGTTCACGACCAAAAGCCAATGTGACTCAAGACGACAACTCCTAGTACTTGGCTACGCTAGAGCGAAGACGTAGGCTAGCCAGTTGGAATTGTAAAAGGGCAACGTTTTGATGCATCGATGCATGCATGGCCTGATGCATAGTTATTAGTACGTACTTAATGGCAGGGTGAAAAATGATATAAATTATCCGTATCATTCAGTTATTATATTTGATAGGATACAAACATAATATAAATTTTTTTATCTGTTTAACAATTTCTCTCCTAATTATATTCGTGTTCGAATTCGCATAAAAAATATAGATATAAATATGATATAGACTTTACATTTAAAATATTGTTTTATCCGGATTATTCGTATTTATATTTGGCAAAGCAATATACATATTTTTATTATAATACGACCAATTAGTTAGACATTTTTAATTTAATGTGAATTCATGCTTCTTTAGGTGAAGTAAATGAATTAAAATGATCAAGCATGATTGTACAAGGGTAAAATATCATTAATATCTTTATACCATATAAGTTACGAGGATATTCAGATCTAATCGAATTGAGCAGATATCCGATTTGAATTCGTATTCATTACAATATTTGATTCGTATTTATATTCAAGAATATTCAAATTCATATTTATTTACAAAAATATAAATGCGAATATGATAAAAACATTATTCGATTCACATTTATCCGTTTCCACACCTGTTTAGTAGTAATAATCAGTAGTAAGCAGTAGCAGCTATAATAAGACATCATGCATGGTAGTACCTACTACAACTACTACCTACACCGTGTGGCCCTATTATTTTTTATCTTTGTTTATAGTTTTTGGCTCTGAAACGGCACGGTTTTTCTAAACGGTTTCTCAAAGTGCTTCTCAAGTCTAAAACCATATACATCATTATCATCCACCGTCGTCTTAAAATCACCGATAAAAATAATTAGGTATGCCAGTAGCCATGGGACATGGCCAAGAAGACAGATACGTGGTTTCTCAGTTTCTTGTGCTTTCTTTCTAAGACGTACGTACACATATACGTGCCAAAAGTAAAACCAGCCAGCCGGGCCCTCTCGGGTGGGCACGTAGTACGTACGGCGGCCGCTGTTGGGTTCGGAAGATGTCGTTGACCCCTAAACGATGGGACGGGACCGGCACTGCACGTCGAGCTAGCCTGGCTCGCTCGATCGAGTCACTGTTAATTGCATGCGCCAGCGGGCGACTTAGCTGTGTGAAGCAAAGTCGTCGTCCTCCTGCTGCTCCTTCCCCTCTCGTACTTTGGGTTAAGAGGTCCACTCATGTGCATGAAACCAAGATCAAGATGGCGTGTACTGTGTAGAATAACAGTGCCGTTGATGTGCCCAAAGGTTGAGCTCATGTCGTCAGGGGCGGAGCCAGCCGAGAAATAGAGCCCGGACAGACAGTGGCGAAGCCAGAAAGAAAATAGAGGGTGGGCTCAAAGCATACTTGTGGTGAGAAAGATTAGCGAAGTCATACTCGTAAACATGGTAGTCTAAACGTGAAAAGCGGCCCAAACAAAATAAAATCAAATGAAATAAAAAAAGTATAAAATAGGTACTTGGAAGTATAATATAAATGTAGATGAATTTAAAAATTTGAACCACCTGATTCAGAGTTTGGATGGCAGAGAATAGGTCATTGGAAGGTTTGCCCGAGGAGACAGTATAGAACAAGATGAAGGAGACAATGTGCAGTGGTACTGTTTTTGTGGGTGATGCCTATTGATATGGCTGGGCAGTACAATTTTTTAAACAAGTTTATTATGATTTTAATTTGGTTCTGACGAACTGGGAAAGAATCATGCCGTGGAAATCAGCAGTAACTTTTGCTCTCGAGCAACGAAAATGTTTAGAGCGCAGAGAAAGGCAAGAAGTAAGCAAGTAGCAAACAAAATGGCAAGCATTACTAAAAGTAGGTTGTTACCAATGGCAGGAGACTTTTGATTGCTTTGCTTGTTGTTTTGCTTTACTTTGCTCAAGCAAAATGGCAAGCAGCAAAACAGCAAATAATATGAGGGCAACAAATAAATATATAAAATCACTTCTGCTTTACTTGTTGGTTGCTATTGGGGGGAGGTGAGGCTTAAGCCTCACCAAGCCCCCCTGCTGGCTACGCCCCTGCGGACAGATGACTGGCATGCGGGGCTACGACCCGTATGTCAGTGAGACATCTTTTACCATTTTCATGAAAGATAGGGCAAATCATCAATTCTTCCATTTTATAAAGAGATTGAAGTAGATGCTTTTTTTTCTCTCGTAGAATTCCTGTGAAATCAAAAGAATAGGAACTCAATTCTACGTTTTTTTCCAAATGAATGAACAGTAAAATTTCCTATAGGATTTGAAATCCTATGCTTTTCCTCTAAAAATCCTTCCTTCAAAGAGGCGTAGTCTTCCCATTCATATAAGGCTGCTCACGTACGAACTGTTTTTGTTTGTAGTGTCAAAAGAAGCGTTTTCTGTTGACTGTTCTGTTACACGGTTCACATTCAGAAGAAAGTAACTCTGACAATGTTTATGTACAGTTTCATTGGTAATATATAGTTAGCATCTAAGATTTCCTGCAACGAACTGTGCTCCCCCATATTCACAAAGATCAATGCTTTCAGTATCCACAGTTTGACGCCTGAGTATGTATATGCAGCATCTCAGTAGTTTGCACGAGTATCGCCAATCTTTCACATGTTGAATTTGCACCCCGCAAAGAACAAAAAGGTTAACAGAAAAAGGCTACTGACGACAGTTATATGGACCCATCGCAATCAATCACGAGGCTCGCTAAAAAGTATAGATATGCTGGCTGCTGGAGTATTCAGTTGTGCTTCGCAGAGGTCATGCAGACATACATGAAGGGAAAACAGTCGCCAAGTACTGTAGTTTAACAATCTTACCATGTTAGTTGAGACAGCATCTATCCTACTTTTGCACTGGATCCTTGGCACACACATATAGCATAGTTTACTAGTTTAATTAGTATAAGATCGACGTACGTTTAGATCAAAATGTATGTATCAATAGCATGCGTTTAATCTCAAAAGAAGCAGCCAGCATGTGTTAGCTACTTAGCTGTGCCTAGATACAAATTAAGCTGCATAATGGGCTGACGAGTTATGCGTTGTTGCATTCTTCACGTGTACATGTTCCTAAACCTATATACCACCCTCATCTTCTCCTTTCTTGTGATCTCTGTGCCTAAACTCCCGACGTTGTCTGTACACTACACCCTTTCCTCTATGGCGAAATCCATCCATGATCCATGTAGAAAAAGGGTGTGTATATGTATCACCCAGATATTTTATTTCTAACAATCATCTAAATTTTAGACCGTTGGATTAGAGATCCAACGGCTTCTTATTTTTGAAGGGGGGAGATTGTTTTTTTTGAGGGGGCGGGGAGAATTCATGACCGTTGGATCTCTCACAAATATGGATGATAGTTAGAAAGAAAACATCCGGATGATGTTTGTCAATACCCGTAGAAAAAACATTTCCTATCCCCAACATGGATAGAGAAAAACATTCTTCTCTTATGATCTGTGCATAAGTAGTCCAATGCATTTCTGCCATTGCTACGTACTACGGGCCTGTTCTTTTTGGCTACGGCTTGTGGCTTTTGGCTGCGGCTTGTGGCTTTTGGGCTGTTTGTACGAGAGATTACAAAGTAACAGAAACTCACGTGCGGTTTTTGCTAATATAAATGAAGTCAGTAAAGTATGTACTACAATTAACTAGTAGACCTTATCTTGAAAAAAATACTCCGTTTAAAAGCTAGTTACTGTAGAAAAGCCGAAAAGCAGCTTTTAGAAGCTGAAAAGAACAGGGCCTACGTCGCAATTGAACACACTACAGACTGAGAGACAGGAACTCTGACCATGAGTGAATAGTGCGTGCAATTGCATGCACGCCGACGCAGAGCTCTGCCGACTGTGCGCGTTCATGTACATGGCAGAAATTAACCGTCCAGCCTAGGAGGAGAGCAGAGCTTGCTGATGCTTGCAACCGGACGTACACATGAGCCCATCCGGGAAGGCAATATCAGCAAGTCGGCAATGCATCAGGAGCGCAGCGTTAGCAAGTCGGCGTGGATCTCCTCCAGGCAATAGCAGTACAAGTGCTCTGTAGTAGTAGACCACTACTAGTAGCAGTGTACTCCCTCCTAGCATAAATGCACGATGTTTTGGATATTAACACAATACACAAAACACAATTTTGAATACTAATTTTTATTACAATATAGTTATAACACCTAATAAAATTATAACATTATACAAATATTTTTTAATATATATATATATATTATATCTAATCTAAATATTTAAAAAAGATATCGATAACCAAAGTTTTAAAATTTAACTGTACGTATCTCAAAACAACGTGTATTTGTGATCGGAGAGAGTATGTATAACAAATTTGATGACAAAACTGCTTAAAACAGGACATTTATACGGCATCTAGACTATTATATATAACTTGACACCACAAGCAAGAGACAGTTCAGTTCGGTGTCACGGCGAAAAACTTTAATTCGAAATATACTCGAATCCAATGAAGCACCATCACGGGCCTCACGGCTTGATCTATGGAAAAAAAAAGGTTGCCACCTCGGACCAACCGGTTAGAAAATTCTGAGGCGGCAGCCCCGTCTGTTAAGCTCCATTTCTCCACAAATAAACTAGGAGGGAAAAGCGCCCTACGCTACGCTGCGCTGCTGCGTTGTGGTGTGGTATTACTGGATAATGAGACGTTGCTCTAAGTACCTGTATAGTGTGGTCCGTGGGCTGCGTAGCTAAATAGTTTTTGTCTGCTGATCAAGGTTTTAAAAACCGGAACCGGAAGAAATTCTGGTCAGCGGCCGATAATAGTAACCGGACGGTTACTGAAAAAATTGGCCAAAATTCAAAAATAAAAAATTCATACCAGCCGGTTTTTTCGGTTACCGGTCTTCACGGGTAAAAACGGTAACCATTTTGAACCCTGCTGCTGATCGCGGCGATGCGTTTGAAGGCTGTAATGTATAGGCCTGTTGTCTTGCTTTGGTGTCGTCTGTTGAGGGAGATGGTTGTTATTTGATGTGTTTGTTTCTGCGAACGTATAAGCCGAAGATAATGTAAAGAAGGATGTTGGTTAGTGAAGGCTATGTAAAGCAAGGATGCTTGCTAGTTTCTTTGTCTGGGTGAGGGTATGTGTTGTGCACATGTTTTGTTGTGGCTAAACGTGGGAGTATAAGGAATTGATGTCTGCGATGTGTAGGTAAGCACGTGTAAATGCTGAAGCTGGTGAGAGCCATGGTATGCCATAGATAAGCCGTTCTGGTGGCAGACAAGGCAAGCAGGTGCAACTATGGGAAATAGTAGCAGCCGCATTATATTATTTATCAGATAGGGACTGTGTACATTACCATATCGTTTCAGGTGTTTGGTAAGCGTTTTCAGAACAACCAAGCACATATACGCACACACAAAATGTAGCGCAGGTTTCATAGTTCACAAAGATTGTTCCATATCATACTACATAGTGATAAGCTTGAATAGACACCAAAAGTGCTTCGCTGCTACTGTCAGGCATAGAAGGTAATAAAGCACGGTAGTATTATGATGTGAGGTGCTGTGATCAGGTGGTAGTGCCATACGGTAAGCATACAAAAGGCCGCTGCAGTGATGCTGTCTCCCAGCGTTGTTAGTTTGTGTTTCCTTCGAATAGAAATTTTGTGAAGTACTTAGATTGAGAAACGGTAAATGTATTTAGATGTAGCTTGGTTATAAAGCTTTGGTGTGAAACAGTGACAGACCCAGGATCGAAATTTAGGGGGATTAATAGGACTTACTGACCAGTTTGTTGAATACCAAGTTGCCGGCCTACGATAGACTTGTAGATACGAAAGGGAGAGAGGCTCCACGCAAAGAGCCAAGATGTCGTTGTAGCTTGTAATCACCACTACAAATATAATTTTTTTTCATCATGCAAAGATTTTTTAAACCTGACAAGGTCATTCATATGGCTAACGTGGACCTGTAGGGGATGAGAGAGATACACATGGCCGGCCAGTGGGGGGGGGGGCTGGCGCCCCACCTGACCCACCGCTGGGTCCGCCCCTTGTGTGCAATACCTTTTTCAAGGTGAGCTGGGTGGGCTGTCCTGGAACAACCGTCTCTTAGGTGATGGTCTCTTCTGGGGAGCATAGGCAGCAATCGTTATTGTTATGGATAGGATTGTTGGTCGTTTCCATACATACCTTGGTTTTCTTATCTGTATATGGTATATTTCTCTGTGTATTCCCTTGTACTCCCTATATATAGCCATTTGGGCCTCATGCATATACATACAATATTCATAACATGGTATCAGAGTTAGGGCTTCGACCTTGTTCTTCTGCTGCCTTCGATGCTGCTCAGGCTGCCGCCTGAACCGCTGCCGCCCGGGCCACCGTCGCCCGAGCCGCCGCCGCCGCCCGAGCCACCACCGTCGTCTCCACCCGATCCGATGCTACCTGCTTGATCCGGCGCCGCTCGCCAGATCCGGCGCCGCCGCTGCTCGATCCATCATCGCCGTCGCCACCGCTTAGGTCGCCGCCGTCATCTTCACCAGATCCGACGCTGTTGCTGCTCGATTCATCGTCACCGTCGCTCGACTGAAGCCGCCTCCATTTCGGCCACTGCTTTGCCGATGGCTGCTTCACCGTCGTCTACCCGCACATCGCCCTTGAGCCGCTGGCCGACGCTTTGCTGGCCGCCCACCGCACATATATGTATATGTATATGTATATATATGTGTATATGTGTATATATATGTATGTATATATGTATATGCATGTATATGCATGTATATGTATGTGTGTATATCTATATGTATATATATTTATACGTATATGTATATGTATATATGTAGGACGCTGAAATATGACACCATGGTGTCTGGGCACCAAGCCTTCCTATCTTTATATTGCTTTTAGATACGTGTAAGTGCAATGATATATAATATATTAGGATGGAAAATCTTAAACATGGATGGAAAGCCTCAATTATGGATGAAAATTCTTAATCATAGAAGGAAAGTTTCAAGCATGGAGTCTGAGCACCATGGTACCCCTGTTATTTATACTATATATGTATATGTGTATATGTATGTATATATATGTGTATATGTCTGTATATATATGTATGTATGTATGTATGTGTGTGTGTATATGACATAATTTTTATATATCTAATCTAAATATTTAAAAGGATATCGATAGCCAATGTTTTAAATTTTAATTATACGTATCCTAAAACGACATATATCCGTGACTAGGAGAGGAGCATGCAACGACCAATTTGATGACAAAACTGCTTGAAACAGGATATTTATACAGCATCTAGACTATTATATATACCTTGACACCACAAGCAGGAGACCGTTCAGTTAGAAAATCCTGAGGAGGCAGTCCTGTCTGCTTAGCTCCATTTCTCTTCAAATAAATAGGGTAATTTGGTATGGGTTGAATCTGACTTGAATGACGCTGGCAACTTCAAAAAAAAAAAAACACTGCTGACATTTGGAAAAGATGATTTTTTTCATTAGATCATCATGTGAATCGAACCAATGCTCAAATCTCATGTAAGCAAGGAATTGACACACAGAACCTGTATTCATATCTAAAAAGGCTTCTCACAGGTTCAACTCTCTCATATCAGCAAAGCATATTCGTATGCATGTACGTATTCATGGTTTAGAGCTGGTTATATATGGCGGGAATGCGTCAGTAATTCCTGAGTGTTGCAATGATGGCATGACGCCATTCGGCCATGCTGACTTTGAAGTCGCCCTCCTTGATAAAAGGCCTACATGTCACAAGCATTTACATTCATTCATTCCTTGATAAAAGGCCATGCTAATTTCTTGGAACAACATTGCCAATGTCAGTCTCCCCGACCCCTCCCAAATAAAGGCCTACATGTCACAAGCATTTACATTCATTTCACAAGAAAAGGCCACCCAGCAACCGCAAGTGAGTTGAACTGTAACAGTCAGGAGATCTAGTCATACACCTAATATCAATTAATAACCTCAAACAATGGATATCCTCAAGCTAAACACGGCCTTGGATCAATCCAACCCACCTAATTGGAAAGGCTCAACGGCGATGGCAATTAATACCAGCCATACCATACAAACCTACCTAATTCCAAGTTAGCACAATTTAATCAGGAATTGAAAGCTTATGTGATGTCAACATACCTGTAGGCCAAAAGAACATGGCAACATATATGAAGATATCTCCAGATCTAACAATTACGCAATGTGTAGTATTAGGTATATGACACCTCTCTTAGCTCTGGACCATTCAAGAAACATAGTTAGCTCAGCTGCAGACAAAAGTACAATAACAAGGCACTGCATAATGTTTTAAAAAAACTAATTAAATACCAGGGGATATGAGTTTGATGCACAGAATCTTTTATGCTTTTCCCAAAAGAAGTAACAATAGAACAGAGGGAAAAATAGAGGCCAAAAGAGATATCCAAAACTGAAAGCAAATTTACAAAAGTTGATAGGAATGCTCATTATCAATGGATTTAGACTGAGTGAGAGTGACCTTCGGATGTCGGTTGGATTGTACACAACATGACCCATTTTGTACATTTCAGTCTTCTGCTGCACTTTCACATCATAAATGAGATTCGAGCTCGATTGATGAACAAGACAGTATCCTTGAACCCCATGCTGTCATCAATACATCATGTGAGAAACAGACCATTAACTATAAGCATCTAACTACACTAGCAAACAAACAGATTTTTCAGAAAAAAGACGGACAGCTAGATAGCAATCAAAAGCGGAACCAAATTCTATCACACAAGAAGGCCAAATGAAAAATGACAAGCACTGTCTTCTGATATATGCAAGACAATACAATTATTACTAGAGGATCGTAAACTTACTATTTTGCAGGGAGAGATGACAATCTCAAGTGGAAAGCTGGCAGCAAGTCAGTTCATAATTCAGATCAAACTACAATCAAACTGGGTTCTGTTCATATTTCAACCATTTTGAAAAGAACCAGTACAAAAACTTCAGAAGTAGCCCCTGCCCGTCAACAATACCAAAAATCCAAAAGAGAACAGCATCATTAAGGAAGTTAAAACATCTGCAGGGCAGTAAAGAGTAAACAAATGATGGCAGCATCTTTTGCAGACAATATCAGACATTGTAACTGTAGATGACATCATGTACCAAATAGTGGCTTCACAATATTTGTAAGCTGCAATTCAGAGCCTTCAAATGATATATAGAAGAACAGATCATAGTCTCATAGACAGGGCCAGTCAGTTCGGTACGTTCATTTGTTCAGTGTATAGTGCAGAAGCACAACAGTGACAAGACATATCAGCATGACATCCGGCTTGCATACCTACAATGAGCAGGCCCGAATAAGGCCAACTGCAGTGCTACAAGAACCAACATCATTCTGTTCTAAACTGAATGAAGGACTCGTCCTGTCGTATTTGTCCTGAATTTTCATCAGTGCCTTTTGCACTGTCTGTTGATCGTTCTTTCAATCTGTACCCCCTTGGTTCATTGCATCGACATAGAAACTAGTGAGGCACTGAGGCCACATTCACATGTGAACGCTTGTTTTGCTCTCTATCTGAACAGGAAACTAAAAGAATCATTTTTGTTAGCAAGGGGGATTGTAGATATTAAGAACTTGAGCAATGTCTGAAAGATCACTCAAGCTGATTATGTTCATGTGGTTGCCGTGCAGTCACTGAGTGCAATGCAACAGAAACACACCTTTAGCAATTAGCAGCCATATTCTGCTTTTTCACAAGCATGATGCTACAGACAATAGTTGAATTATCTTTGCATATGTAAAGAACGGTAACCTGTACGAGTGTTGATTAGACAAAAAAATCGTCTCACATAAATTAGCGAATGAGCTATTAATCACCGAGAGCAGAATTCTTCCTTTCACTGAACCTCACAATCAAGGAAGACCTGCTCCGGTTATGAAGCTGTTAGGCAAAATATGACACTAAACTACAACAATTTCCCAGGTTGCCAGGGCTGTAGGTCCTATCCTAGAATCAGCTATCCCAATGGACTTGCAGCAAACAGCATGACTGCAAGATAGTTCATGAACACTGTGAGTCAAATAAACCTAGTCAAATGCAACAATCCTCAGTTAACAAAGTATCAACGGTGAAGACTAATGCCTAAACTAAAGTCCATCCCAATCCAAACAGGGCTTCAGTACACAAGAAAAATGGATATAAAGAGTCACCTTAATAGGACCAAAGATGAATGTAAAATGTGTACACAACAGTGACCCTTAAAATGGGTTGTTTAAACTTAGATGGATTATTTCAAGCTAATCTTACTTTGCCCTAAAATCAATGTCTGCAAATTCATATTGGTTGGACCATTGTACTTCCAAATCTCTCAAGCCATAACATTGTTAAATCAATTAGTTCAATGTAAAGTAACATTTAAACTGGTGTTCAGTTTTGAAACAAAAAACATTCTGCTTTGTTTCATTGCATACTATTTACCTTTCCAAAAAATTGTTTCACTCTTTCCATACTAAAAAAGGATGCAAATAAGAACAAATTTATTTGTAAGTCACACCACAACATTTATTGTTTGGGTACAACATGGTAGAAACAATCAAAACTAAAATAACAGAAATTTTGATGTGGTATTGTGGTAATATCAATCCTTAAGACACAAACTACTTTCAGTGGGCCAAATGAAAGAAACAGATCCACTCCTTGTGTCAGAGTACTCACATCACTCAAATTAAATTAGCTTAGAAGCATGGGTGGTCAAAATACTGAAAGGGGTTCTTCTGCCTCTGTCATTGTTCCTTCTTCGTACAATGGTGTAAACGAAGATGCTGTAACGCCCTAGGGTCCAAACCGGCTTAGACCTAACCACATTCTGGATAGGCCACGCACACGTAGCAACCCGCTTGCACTTTCGTCCTCGCTTCGCGCAAAACGGTTAACCGGGGGTGCTACCATTGGAAATCCTAGGTTTATATGTAAGTGCTTCCAAGGTAAGCTAGCAAGGTGGGACTAACCCAGAAATTCATGTGCACACACACATGGGCCAATATGGGCCGAGGTGTCACATACACCCCCCCTTAAAGGACCCGACGTCCTTGTCGGACCAACATACCCACACCGGGGCAAATGATAAGGATCTCCCCTCTTGGCATATGTCTGTGCGTTCAGTGCCAGCACATATGCCATGCCGTGTGTCCACTCCGGGCCCACACGCGCCATGCGCCATATGCCTGCGCCCCTGACCCGCACGCGCCCATGTAACCGCGAGAGTCGGCTCTGATACCATTTGTAACGTCCTAGGATCCAAACCGGCTTAGACCTAACCACATTCTGGATAGGCTACGCACACGTAGCAACCCGCTTGCACTTTCGTCCTCGCTTCGTGCAAAACGGTTAACCGGGGGTGCTACCATTGGAACTCCTAGGCTTATATATAAGTGTTTCTCAAGGTAAGCTAGCAAGGTGGGACTAACCCAGAAATTCATGTGCACACACACATGGGCCAACATGAGCCGGGGTGTCACAGATGCCATCCAACCATTGCAGTGCAGATGCATGGTAGCACCCAGGGTCTTCACTTTCACAATTCACATTTCACAATGTAATCAGTTTTAGCATGAGACCTCTCACTTCATTTTTCCCCCTCATAGTGTAGCATCCTCTCAACAATCAAGATCGCTACACCGTGGTGTACTACGAGAAATCAAGCTTCCCCAATGGTGTTGATGTCACTTCCAGAAGACAAGCTTCCCAAGTTGTGGTTCAGTGCCATTGTATGATTATATTCCTCATTCAATGTAGAGTGACTCAACTCCTGAGTCCTCCCCACTATCGGCACCATCATCACCATCAGCCCTTTCCCCCTCCGGCCACCTGCATCACCAAGAAACTCCTCCCTCAATTCTGCTTCCTCACGACGACCACCACCAAGCTCATCCAATCCACGACCCATGCTGGTGAATATTCGGTCCAAATTCGCCTTCTGTGGGCTCATCATGAGCAGCTCCTCCAGTTTCCGCCTTGCAGCGTATATCTCATTAGGCTCCACAAGCTCCCCTTTGTAGTACGCCTCCCGGAGGAACACCGTGTGCAGTTTCCCCTGGTTCCCCTCGTGGATATGTAAAATATGCCCTGGTACTTAAGGAAGAACGTAATCTTCTTCGGCACACCGAGAGCATCTCGGAACAGTGCGAGACTGTTAGAATATGTAGCCTAGTCTACGATATTTTGGTGATAAATAATTGACAATGGTTAATTTGTGATGAATAATTGATGATGTTGCTTACTGTTACTTAAGGTGTGTAGCGTGTGTATGGGCTGATGTTGATGAAGTTGGGATGAACTTGTGTTAGAAAAATGTTATTTGGTCTTTGCATATGCAAATTGAGCATGGAGACGATCATGGTCGATGACGAGATGGACCGGGACTAGGATGGGAGATCCGAGGTTCATACGGTCAAGGAAGTCACGAGATAATCGGGCTCATGCTTGGGGCGTATGGAGATCATAGATGGATGATACGTGTTGGAGTTACGGAGGTGTGGTCCGGAGACTACGACACGTGGTGGATGATGTGTGGAGAAGCTACGGGAGGTGTGGTCCTGGAGACTTTGACACATGACGTGTTAAAAAAGTTGGAATTTTGGAAAACTCGTGTTAGGAAGGGTTTCAGATCCCTTTACTATTGGAATTGGACTAGAACTTGTGAACTTAGGATAAGTCCAAGTTTTGAGCCCTAGACTATAAATAGAGATGGGATTAGAGGCTAGCCTGGTGGGCGGTGCATCCAATGAAGACTGTGAATACGAAGTCATTGATGTAGGGCCGCCCCACCAAGGCACTACCTTCGAGGTGGGCAGTGTGTCGATGCGACACCTATTGATTTGAAGTAAGAGATGTGAAGCCACTCTACCAAGGCATAGCTTTCAAGGTTGGCGGCACATCAAAATGAGGCCTATGAAGTCAATGTCATTGACAAGAGACCATCCCACCGAGGCTCTACTTTCAAGGCAAGCGGCATGTCGAAGCGACACCTGTTAAGGCGAAGTAAAAGATGCGAAGCCACCCTGCCGAGGCATAGCCTTCGAGGTGGGTGGCGTGTCAAAGCGAGGCTTGCAAAGGCAAAGAGACATAGAGGGCTGCAAAAAAGAAGTTAATAGACATCGAAGATAAATTGCAAGTCACCAAAAAGAAATCAAGAGCTGAGGAGGAAAAGATGAATGTTCCCAAGGATAAGGCAGGTATAATCCACCAAGTAAATGTGAGCTCGAATATGTTGTTGGATAATGATCAACACTCGAGTTAGGGAAGCTGCGGAGACAAATAACATGAGATGGGAGCGCAAGATTGGAAGTAAGAGAGAAAATGATCAACACTCATATCAAGATAGCATTCATTCGACATTATAGATGATCAAAGTCGTTGTTGTGGGATAGGTAGAGTCCCATTACTTTTAGATATTGAGATCTCCTAGGTGATAGCCATATATAGGTACGACAACCCTTGATTGATATTCAAGCCAGATCAATGGTAGATAATTCGAGCTGCCTGGGAGAGATGTACATGTGTTGTTGAAGAGCAACACAAAGTTATTAGAGAATACATCCTCTGGTAGGCTTGAGAGTGCCCATAAGATTAAATCATAGGGTGCTTTAGAGCTATACCCATGAGACTGAGTTATGGACATATTGGAGGGGTGCCTGTGAGACTAAGTCATGAGGCACCTTAGAGGTGTGTAGATGAGATTAAGTTACAGGCATACTAGAGGAGTGCCCCTGAGACTAAGTCGTGGGGCACCAAATGGCCACTTTGGGTGGTAGCTGCTGAGTGGGCTTGGAGGCACCCATGAGGCTTACTCATGGGCACCTTAGAAGTGCACCCATGACACTAAAACATAAGCACACTGGAGAGATGCTCACGAGGCTAAGTCATGGGTCATCAAAAGTCGTGGGGCATCGAACGACTACTTTGGGTAGTAGCCCCCAGTGGGATCGGAGGCACCCATAAGGCTTACTCATGGGCACCTTGAAGGTGTACCCACAACACTAAGTCATAAGTACACCGAAGAGATACCCACAAGGCTAAGTCGTGGGGCATCAAGTGGCTACTTGTGGTGGTAGCCCCCCAATGAGCATGGAGGCGCCCATAAGGCTTACTCACGGGCACCTTGTTGGTGCGCCTACAACATAAGTTATAGGCACACCGAAGGGGTGCCCACGAGGCTAAGTCGTGGGTCTTCGAAGTATGATGGCTGTGAAGCCCTTTTACCCTCATAGGTGGAGGGTTTTTTCTTGGTGATCAAGAATACATGAGAATACTTAACCCTTGCTCGGCAACGGAGCGAGATGTATAGTGACTCGCAGGTCACTCAATGCATGGCCTGGAGTCTAAGGAGGACGAGTCCTTAGCACATCCATCAACTTGAGCACTGGGCCCAAGTTGCCACTCATGCCTTGGGTCCACCAGGGCATGAGTCGCCATAGTGGAGGTGATGGATGCCCAAGCTACCTTAGACTTTTGCTAGGAGAAAGCACAGAGGTCATATGCCATACACACCACGGGGTGAAATCCCATGTGGGAAAGTGTCTCAAGAGCCCAAACGAGGGCATTGGCCCATGTGAGGGCGTTGGGCTGCACGAGGGCAACATCGCTAGGGCACCATGGTGCGGGCATCAGAGCACGAAGATGTTGTGGCGTGGGGGCGCTGGGCCACGCGAGGGTGTTAGCGTAGGTGCCGGGGCATGAAGATGTCGTGGCGTGAGGGCGCTAGACTACAAATAGCCGCTAGGGCATGAAGACGTCATGGCGCATGGGCGCTGGCCCCGTGAGGGCGCAGTCGTCAGGATACCATGGCGCGTGTGCTGGGGCACCGAAGCGTGGCATGTTGGGGTACAAAGATGTCCTGGCACAAGGGCGCTGGGCCACGCGAGTGCGCCGTCACCAAGGCTCCATGGCCCAAGCGTTGGGACGTGTATGGTGCGGGGCGCCGAAGCGTGGTGTGCCGGGGCACGAAGATGTAGTGGCACAAGGGCGTTGGGCCATGTGAGGGCGTCGTTGCCAGGGCACCATGGCACAGGCGCTCGGGTGCATATGGTGCGGAGCGCTGAAACATGGCGTACTCGTCGAGGTATGGAGCATTTTAGATGGGAGGTAGTAGGATTCCACCCTCCCTTGCCCCTAGCTGTCCTTGCCCCTAGGGCGCTTGAGGGGCAAAGAAGAGTGCTAAGGTCTTCATCGTCTTGTAGTTTGTGACGTCGTGCGTCCTAGGGGTGATGATTGGCCCCAAAAGCCTTAGCCCTCTGACTGTGAGGGTGTCTTGAGCTTCCTGTCGGCTGGACCTTGCATCGACTAGCGCAAGGGAGGAGGGTGCACTGGGAGTCTCAGGGCACATAAGACGCTGTCAATTTCGTGGTGGATGGGCCCAATCCATGACAAGGGTGCACTCCTAGGGCTCCTCTAGAGAGCGGATAGGTCGTCTACGTGCTCATTGCACTCCAGAGCTAAAGGAGGCTTCATGGACTTAGTGTATTTCTTGGTAGGAGCTGTAGCCTTTCATCGATTAGCTACGGTCCCCACGGACGATACTAATGTTGTAGGTGTGAAACCAAAACACAAGTGAGGGGTGAACGCCGGCCGTTTGATGGGCCATCATCCACGAGAGTAAAAATGACACAAGAATTTATACAGGTTCAGAAGTCCAAGAAAACTGCTCTACTCCTATCGACGAGCCAACAGGGGTTACCTCCAGGGAGGGAGCCCTTGAGGGCTCGTCAGTTTGAATATACTTCTTTATTGTTCATGAGAGCTCAAGAGAGGCCCCCTCCAAATGAGAGATACATGAGATATTTATAGCCTCTTAGGCCTACACAAATGACCAAAATATCTCTTAGGGGGATAGCTACCTTATAAGTACAAATGAATAGTATTATGGCCCTGTTCGGCAGGGCACAAGCCGTCCGGCTTTTGGCAGCCGCTACAGTATCTAACTTTTAAACAGAGCATTTTCTTAAGACGGGGGGTCTACAAGTTAAACGTAGTACACGTTAAAAGCCCAATATCTGTACCAGCCAAAATCGCAAGTGAGTATCGATCTCTCCGTAATCTGTACCGTAAACAGCCAAAATTCAAAAATTTCAGCCAAAAACTATAAGCCGCAGCTAAAAAGAACAGACCCATATATTCTTTTCTAAGCATTGTTGTATTTCCTGGACACCTGTATGCAAGTGTCCTCGGTCAAGCGGGCCGCGCTAACAAGGGGTTAGATTAATTCTCAAACACTAGCCCCCTTCCTCTTTTGGCATTTTAGAGGGAACGCTCGAAGGAGTAATTTTGAGTCAACAGTGGTAGTAGGAGCTATGTGCTGAAAGAGCCGTGCTTGCGGTAGGTCTTTTGCTCAAACAATGTGTCACCCTTGGGCCACCACGAGACTGCAGGCCACACGGGCCGGTTTTTCGACGGGCCACTTCTGCCGACCCAACTGATTCAGCCTTTACCTTTGCTGGCCTGTAAGGCCACCGGGGACTCGGCCTTTCAGCCTACCAGGGAAAATGTAATACTCTCATAGCGCTGGTCCATGGACAATAACCAGAGGCAATAAAAAACATGTCAGAGCAAACTGGAAGGATTTGGCGTACGGCGTACCTGCATGATCTGCCAGTAAAGAAATCGATCACACTATCCCACGTTATGCGCCACAAAGCTTTAGGTGGATTTCTTTAGGATGATGGTTTATGGTTTAAATATTTAAATTTTGGTTGTTCATGAGAAGCACTACGTAGTGGAAAATAGTCACATATGATTTTGGGAGATACAACTGAACTCAGTACACTTTTACTATAATTTTTCTATTGATACCATCTTAAAAAAACATACCGTTTAAAAGCAAATTATTATAGACAGTATAAACATAAGCTAACTTTTAGCTCAAAAGAACCCGGTTTTTTATCGCTTCAAAAAAACCCCTGATGCCATTGGATGGACCAATGTACAGAGTTTTCAAGGCAACAAGTAAGCACACAGTACCATGAGCAACACTCTATAATTTGTCACAGTAAAAAGGGCATGTTCTTTTTTGCTGCGGTTTGTGTCTTTTGGCTGCGGCTTGTGACTTTTGGACTGTTTGTACGAGAGATTACGGAGTTACAGAAACTCACGTGCAGTTTTTGTCAATATAAATGAAATTAATAAAGTATGTACTATAATTAACTAGTAGACTCTATCTTGAAAAAAAATACTCCATTTAAAAGTTAGTTACTGTAGAAAAGCCGAAAAGCAGCTTTTAGAAGCTGAAAAGAACAGACATCTAGATTGTGCAAGACTATGAACGGTTGAATTGTTCAGGGCACTAATGTTCCAACATACGTTGACAAATGCACAAGAAGGGAAAAAATAATTTTGTGAAGTTACTTATCAATAGATGATATAGGGAATTAGATAAACACAAAGATCTATAATGTCAAAACCTTATCATCAAAACATAGACACACACAGACCTCAGAGATTGAGATGAAAGATCGTCTGCAAATTCAAACTACCTTGCTGCACTTACTTTAACAAAAAAAAAACTAATGGACTCCAGCAGAATCATCACAAAGAGAACAGACATCTTGAGAAAATTCATGAAAGGATGGGGGATCAACTTTGGCAATGATATGCGGAAGAGAAAATAAGAGTTGATGCAAGCCATTCATGATCTAGGTACTCAAGCTGAACTAAGAGAGCTGAATCCAAATGAATGGTTGTTGAGATATCAAGTGGAAGAACAGACGATGGAAATCTATTTGAATATAATGAAGAGTTGATGTGGCAAAAGAGGTGTGGTCAAAAATGGATTCTCAAAGGAGATTCTAATTCTTCATATTTTCATGGGATCAGTGACGGATCCAGAATTTTTAGAATGGGTATTCGGACTTCGGAGCTAGGTTGTTTGGAAATGTCGATACCATGACACATTGTTCCCCGAAAACACTGATACAATGATCCATGTGAATTTAAGTTGCAAAGATACCTGTCCAATTACTCATTCTCTTTCTCATTTCTAATTCTAACAATATTTGGCAGCTCTACACACCACAGAACAACTATTTATAGCAAATTTCGTAAACCATCAATAGTTTCATTGGAAGGGCATCTTTTTGATATTTTTACTGAAAAGAACCATAGTTAAACATCAAGCCATACTTACAGCAGCATCTAAAGTAATTGGCAGGGAGGACCAATATTTAATGGAAGGACCAAAAAACATAATTGGCAGAACCGACAGAAGTAGCAATAGAAATACTTACTCACTGTACATGCTCCAGCCATATGGCAAATGCGTTATTTTAGCATGAAGGGCATGCTGCACTTCTGGAAGATTGAAATAGAAGTTCCTTTCGTAAGTCATGCAAACTTCCACTCCTACACTAATTTAGTCACCTGCGTTGGACAAAACTAGGCACATATCAGGAATGAAAGGTTCTGAAGTACAATATTGTGAATCATGAAAGAGCAAGCATACATATTTCCGCAATCGTAGCTCCTGCATCACGATTGATGGTAGCAGACATCGAGAATAACATTGGTGAGTTGTGGTGCATAATGCCCTGCATTAATGTTTATAAAAATCACTCACTATACAAGACAAACAAATTAAACATGAACTTGTAAAACATAACTTACACTTGAAATACTTTTCCACCTGCATAGCTCTCTCCAGTAAGAAATAGCCCTCTTGATTTATACTCAGGAAACTTCTTATACCATCCCAACAGAAATCTGTACAAAAGATAGACTATGTGAAGTTGTGAATCGGTGATGATTGATGAACACACTAACAATGAACATTTCTAGTCAAACATCAACAGACAAATGGCGGCACATGTGCGCATGTAGAGATATTGTCTAACGATTACAGAAAAGCACTGACACGGGAGTAAGCTAAAGCCTCACAGGATAATATCTGCTGGGTGTCATCCACATGAAAAATTCTCAGATGTAGGGAGCACAGAACTAGTGAGTGTTCTTATGTCTAAGTCAACATAAGGCTGTAAATGAGAAATATGTTGTTAATTCTTGCACTTTTACATTGATCGTACCAGTAACTAAAGCGAAAATCAGAAGAAAAACTAAGGATTTACATGCAAAAAGATAATGTGCACTATCTCTGTTACTCCAATGGCACACCAAGATTCACAATTTACTACAATTCACAATTTCACATGGCCAATTCTCTTAACTACTGCAGAAACTGAGAAACATATTGGCCAATTCACAATTGCATAACCAAACGTCCATAATCCATTACTCCATTTCCAAGTATTGCCATATACTCATATACACCAAGTTACCAACCATTCACTGGTCCACAGTCTACACAGATAACAGCCGACAGGATAAAGGAGCTAAGGAACTAAGAAAGCACCTCGATGACCTCGTGCAGACAGTCCCTGCGTGTAGATTCAGTACACACAGAGACGGAGCAGAGCATATCCGCGAGAAATCACCATGGATTCGAGTAAGAAATGAGGAATGCACAATTGCACAAAGCTATGAAACACTTGAGCAGCTAGAATATCCAAAGAAAAAAGAAAACAAAGCACCATCAGGTTCAGACATCAGTGACCTCTGGGCAAACGTCCCCAACAAAAAATTAAACCAACCTGCACGGCTGCACAAAGCCACGAACGAGGGACTACGCTGCGGTCGGGCAGAGTCACGAAGGTCGGAGGGAGATGAGCTGACGAGACAAGGGAGAGCCGGAGAGGGACTGCGCTGCAGCCGCTGCCGATTGCCGGACCTGGACTGAGCCTGAGGAAGGAGTGGGCAGGTCGCCCAGCGTGCCAGCCGCCAGCGCCCGAGCGCCGGATCTGAGTCGCTCTGTCGCTGAGAGCAGGAGAGATGAGGAGGAACCAAAGACGGCACAGGCGTGAGGACTGAGGAACTAAGTCGACTCGAGACGGCGTCGCGGCGAGACCTAATCAGCGCGAGACGCAAGTGGGCCGTTTGGGCGTGGAAGGCCGAAGGCGCACCGCGCACTGGGCCGTTCGGGCGTGGGAGGTATCAGCCGGCCCGAGCTCCTTTTTCACTTCAAATTCTGTAATTTAAACCCACTTACTAATATATATATATATATACACACACACACACACACACACACACACTATACCTAATATATAGCAGATTTTTTGTAAAAAATTTTGGGTATTCAACTGAATACCCATGAATTACTGTAGTTCCGCCCCTGCATGGGATTGCAAACGGGAGGAAAAGAAAATGCACATCCTGAACCTTCAGAATGGTGACAGGTTCATTTCTGATCATGATGAGTTGAAACAACACATTTATGGTTTTTTTTATAAAAATCTTTTTGGTAAAGAAAGTGATCCCACAGTACATTTGCATTTAGTTTTTTTTTGGAGAAATAAGGGGAAACTATCTGAAGAAGATAATGCTGAGTTGACAAAACCATTTTCTATGGAAGAGTTGGAATCTGCAGTGAAAGATATGAAAATTAATACAGCCCTTGGGCCTGATGGATTTCCAGTTCTGTTCTACAAGAAGTTTTGGCCTCAGGTGAAATATCAAATCAAAGAAATGTTAGATGAGCTGCATGAAGGAAATATTAACATGAGTAGGTTGAACTATGGTGTGATATCTCTGATCCCAAAAAAGAAGGATGCTAATATGATTAAGCAATAAAGACCAATCTGTCTTTTGAATGAGATATATATGATTTTGACAAAAGTTTTGACAAGAAGACCGATACGAGTGGCAGGCAAAGTAATTGGAAGAGCAGAGACTGGCTTATTCTTGGGAGATCTATACTTGATGGGGTAGTGATCTTACATGAGTGTTGTGAACTAGCACAACAAAGGGGTAAATATCCGTCAGAGAGAGGTCGGACGGTGATGACTTGAAGTAGAACGACGCTAGGCAAAGAGGGCACTGGTTGAGGAGGAATAGATCTAGAATAGCTGGTCAAGGGAACGACTACAGTTGGACTTTACGGACTAGGAACTTGTTTATTCTTCTTTGCTTCATTCATAATGGATACATGCTATCCCTTTTATAAAGACAACCTAACTTGACTCTGAAGAAATAATATGTAAGGAAACCTATCTCTAACAGTCTAATCTAATAATAACTTGTTTAACTAATAGGTAATGCCAAACCTAATAGATAGATTCCTAAATAACAAACCATGCCTAATAGATAGATTCTTAAATAACAAAATATACCTAATACAAGCGGTGCTATAGTACTCATAGTAAACAATACCGCGGTGAACAGTAACCGCGCACGTAACATTACACCCCTCCCGGCGAAGCAGCTCACCCTTGAGCTGCGGTGGTGGCCACCATTCAAGACCTTCTACTTTTCATTGTTAGCCTTCAACTTCTCTAAGAGAGATAGTGCGGCACCAGAAGCCATGGTGAATGGCTTTGATATCAATTATTGTGAACTAGCACAACAAAAGGGTAAAAATTCATCGGAGAGAGGTTAGACGTCGACGACTTAAAGTAGAACGACGCTAGGTGAAGAGGGCACCGATTGAGGAGGAATATATCTAGAATAGCTGGTTTAAGGAAACAGCCACGGCTGGACTTTAGGGACTAGGAACTTATTTATTCATCTTTACTTCATTCATAATGGATATATGTTATCTCTTTTATAGGGACAACCCGACTTAACTTCTAAGAATAATCTATAAGGAAACATAACTCTAACAATCTAATCTAATAATAACTTGCCTAACTAATAGATAATACCAAACATCTAATAGATAGATTCATAAATAACAAACCATGCCTAATACAAGCGGCTATACAGTAGTCACAGTAAACAGTACCGTGGTGAACAGTAACCACGCACGTAACAATGAGGTGTTACATGAATTAGGGAAAACTAACCAGCAGGGAATAATTTTGAAGCTGGATTTTGAAAAACCATATGATAAAGTTCACCGGGGCTTCTTGATGGAGGTGTTACAGAGAAAGGAGTTTCATGAAAAATGGTTGAGTTGGACAAAGCAAGCTGTGGAACATGGGAGAGTTAACATCAATATCAATGGTGATCAAGGAGAGTTTTTGAGAACGTGACAGGGGGATCTTTTGTCCCCACTCTTATTTAATTTAGTTGGAGATGCTCTTTCTGAGATGGTAAATAAAGCAAAAGATAGCGGAAAACTGGTGGGACTAGGAAGTACCATATGGTGAAATGGGAAGAGTTGTGTAGGCCTAAAGATTATGGTGGCATGGGCTTCTTGGATACAAAAATTATGAATGTGGCTCTTTTGAATAAATGGATCTTTAAGCCAGAAAGAGGTGATTCTGATCCTGGTTGTCAGCTGTTGAGAAGGAAATACATGGGAGATAAACGTTTTTTTCCCACTCTGAATCAAAAGGGGTATCTCAATTCTGGAGAGCTTTACATGCAGTGAAGAGATGGTTTGCTGTTAGCAGTAAGTATCAATTGGGTAGTGGTAAGAAAATTCATTTCTGGAGAGGTGTGGTTGACAGAAAGCCCTCTGAGTGTTTACCATAAACTTTTCCTAAGTTCTGAGCAAGCTGACAAAACAATAGATGATGTGTACAAGGATAATGAATGGGAGTTGAGTTTCAGGAGAACGTTTGGAGAGTTGGAACTAGCAGAATGGGATTGCTTGCGGAATGCTTTGAATAATGTTACCATGAGTGACAACCCAGATAAAGTTACTTGGTCCCTGGAGAAATCTGGGAATTTTTTCAACCGAATCAACGCACAGGGCTTTATCTTTTAGAGGTTTTGTTACTTTCTACCAAACCACACATTTTACAAAATTCAGTACCAGTCCAGTAGTTTTTTCGACTATTCGGCAGATTGAATTCTATATCTAAAGACAAGCCACAGGAAAATCTTTAAGGGGTATTTGGCATTTCCACATCTCCAGCATCCTGGATTGCCCTGTGATTAGAGATGTCCTGGGATGGACTGGGATCCCTGCCTTTAGGGAAGAGTTTGTAGACCAATACCTCGACAGGGAACGCTTCTGTTCTTCTCCGGCTTACATTGCCTGTCGTGTTGTATCATTTTTGAAATAGTGGAGAATTTTGGCGGCTGCAAAATTACGGCTCTCCCTGGAGGAGGTGGTGGGTCAACTTCAATCAACGCTACGCCAAGCTACTGAAGCTCCAAATGCTACTAATTCTATTTAGATCTTTTGTTTGTTTTTTTATATAGTGGAAGATGGTGGGTCTCTGTCTGTTTTCTGTCAGGTTGTGATGAAAGTCTGTTTGGTTAGTAGAGTGGGTTTTAGCTTTGGCTTTCTTTTGTTAGCAAACATAGTTGTAAGAGTGAGTGGGTGTTGGTGAGTACAACGGGTTCTAGTTTTTGGACCCTGATATTGCTAGCTAGTACTAGAGCCTGAAAAAAGCTTGAGACTCATGAGCCACTCGAGCACAGCTCGATTCGAGCTCCAAACAGCCAGCTCAAGCTTGCAAGCCTTGACAAGCCGAGCTCGAATAGTTCGGTGGAGCTCGGCTGCACGCATACTCTATTTTTTCACGCCCACCTTGGCCCGTCATGCCTTTCCCTTTACCATGGATCGATTTCGTAGGCTATTCGGCCATCCAGACGTGGCCATACCTCACTAGTCTGCCCGGCCCCACAGACCTAGCCCCCCAACGGCCCAACCCCAAGCCTTCCTCACCCTCATCTCCCGAGAAGAGTGTTTGATGCGACAAATCGCTCACGAATTTCTGGCCCCATGGTATAAGATGCGGGCGTGCCAGTGTACTAAAGTACACAAAAATATATAAATGCAACAAAAGATAGAAAAATATGTATTTATTCACTCATTTGAGAAGAACAAAATTACAAGTTTCCTTTATATATATGCGCTCCGTAGCCTACTTTGTATAGTAGATCTGATATAGACAATGTGGTGTCCTGGTTCCTAGGGCCTCGGAAGGCTCCCGGTTAATTACATCTGTGGGGTAAACCCACAAAATACCTCCGATTAAGCTGCGTATTAGTTGTCGTCTTCAGTCTTCGCTTTACGTTCTCCATGCCAGGGATGAATGATTAATAAAGGTGTGGGCGTTGGCATTATTCATAGCTTCGTCAGTCTATGGGACCGTTGATAGCGTGGTCATTACACTTGACCGCACCCGCTCGTGCCATTTGACATCGTCGGTATCAAACGGACACAACGGAAGTGTTTTGAAGTATGCATGATTAACATCTAGCATGGCCAATCTGACAACAATGGCTGGGAAAATTGGTGTCGTAGGTATAGCTTGAGTAGAAGAATTAGTAGAGCAGGCCACTGGGGTCAAGTATCAATATGATCGATAGCCATCGGAAACAATTCGTGGTCGAGATCCATCGGGAGATGCCCGTGGTCAAAAGTTACTGTGATCGAACTCATTGAGAAACATCTATGGTCAAAATCCACAATGGTCGAAATCCACCGGAGGATACCCGTGGTCGAAATACATCGTGATCAAACTCATTGAGAAATGTCTATGGTTGAAATCCACAATGGTCGAAATCCACTGGAGGATACCCGTGGTCGAAATCCATTGTGATTGAAGCCCACTGGGAGCGCTTTGTGGTCAAAAGTCATTGTGGTCGAACTCATTGGAAGATGCCCGTGGTCGACAATCACCATAGTCAAAACCCATCAGCAGATGGTCAGACGTTGGAAGTCACTGTGATCGAACTCATCAGAGGATGTCCATGGTCAACAGTCACTGTGGTCAAACTCATCGGAAGACAGTCGTGGTTGAAATCCACCGTGATTGAAACCCATCGGAAGACATCCGTGGTCGAAACCCATCAGAAGTCCTTTGTGGTCGAAAAGCCACTGTGGTCAAACCTCACCTTGGTTGAACATCACTGTGGTCGAACGTCACCATGATCGAATATCACCGTGGTCAAAAAGCCACTGTGGTCGAACGTCACCGTGGTCGAACATCACCACGGTCAGACATCACCGTGGTCGAACATCACTGTGGTTGAAAAGCCACTATGGTTGAAACTATCGAAAGATTATTATAGCAATTGGTCGAGGGGAGTACTTGTTGGAGTACTGGAGCCATCGATCTCCAATGGCAATCGTAAGGTGTACTCGCAAAGCACCTGGTTGTAAGGAGTACTCGTTGGAGTACTAGAGCCATTGACCTCCGATGGCAGTCATAAGGCGTACTCGTAAAGCGCCTAGTCATAAGGGGTACTCGTTGGAGTACTAAAGCATCGCAACCGTACAACGAGTGGTCAGAAGTGCTCGAGCACCTAGGGTGGTTAACATCATTCAAGTACGATGAGTGGTTGATGCACCCAACGTTGATAAGGGGTCAAAGGCGTTCATCTTTGAAAAGTGGTCGTAGGCTCTATACAATGACACGTGGTCGGTGATTCTCAACTCTAGGAGGTGGTCAGAAGCGCTCGACTCCACTAGGCGGTCGGAGGTGTCCATCTCTGGGAGGTGGTCATAGGCGTCCGACTCCAGCGAGCGGTCGTAGATGGTTGATGGTCGTAGGCGTTCGATCATCATGGGCAGTTGGAGGCCTAACTTCGGCCAGCAATTAGAGACACGCATGACTTCGAAAGGGATCAGAGACCTTAGCTTTGCGAAGCGATCGACAGCTTGACTTCGGCCAACGAAGCGATCAGAGGCTTGACTTTGGAAGCAACCGGAGACCTCGGCTTTGTGAAGCAGTCGGAAAGCGATTGGAGGCTCCTGACTTCGGCCAATGATTGGGGGCACGACTTTGGCTAGTGGTCGGAGACGTTAGGCTTTGGAAGCGACCGGAGGTGCACGACTTCGGAAGCGATTCGGGCGCTTGACTGTGAACAGAGGTCAGGAATGCTCACCTTCGAAAAGCGATCCGGGACTTTGGCTTCTGAAGTGATTGGAGGCATTGACTTTGGCCAGCGATCAGGGGCTCGCGACTTTGAACAGTGGTCAAAGATGCCTGACTTTGAATAGTGGTTGAAGATGCCTGACTTTGGCTGATGATTGGGGATGCATGACTTCTGATGCGATCGGAGACGCTGACTTTGGCCGGCGATCAGAAACATCCTCAGGGGTCATGAGCCATATCTTGGTGAGCCTCAGAACACTTGAGCAATCGTAGTCACTTGGTGACGTTGCCGTCATAGCCACCATTCATCATATGCAGATTAAGCTGCAGAGGAAAGAGAGGCGAGAATATTTTTATGTTCTCAACATAGGATGTCATGGCCTGGGCTTGTATAGATCATTGCATCAGGTCTCTTTCACTTCTCCTTCTTCTTTCCCTCTGCCTCTGTTTCTCTGTGGGTGCACTTGCGTCTTCACCCCGTCTACGTCTGCGGTTCTTCTACGTGTGTATCTCCTCCTCCCGTAAACGTCCCCTTCCTCTCCTTTTATAGGTGCGGGCAAGGACCGTGGGCATCATATGCGGCTCCCACGTGATGCCGATCATGCCGTTTAAATTGAGATAAGATTTCTTATTGACTGTAGATAACGTACCTTCCCGGTCTCTGCTTTCATATCGAAGATTTGTTAAGTGTTATCTCCAACTGGATGAGGATACGGTGTGACCATGCCTTGCTGTTGATGATCTGCAACCGTGGTTGAACTGCACAACGTGGTCGAACCAGTCTGATCGACACACATGATCGTAAGCAAAACTCGGTGCCCCTAAGTGATCGATAACGTGGTCGTACCAATCTGATCGACGCAATGTGATCGATACACGTGATCAAAAGTAGTACTCGATACCCCAAGTGATCGCAAACGTGGTTGTACTGGCCAAACATGGTCGTATCGGTCTGATCAACACAGCGTAGTCGTAGCCGGCAATTTCTGGACTCGGAATACTCGTGATAGCACACGATCATATGAGGCATGACACATTATTGGATTGTCTGGACGTTTTGCACAAAAACTCATCAAACAAAGATGACACATCGTCTCACCTCTCTCGCTCTTCTCACCAAGTCACAAAGTGCGCCTCCACCGTATGTGCCACCTGGGAAGGGTTGCTTGTTGTCTTGATCTCCACTGTTGCTATTGATGTTGCCACATGGGCAAGACCAGGGTTCACAATTTCGGCGAAATCTCGCCGAAATTTCAGAAATTTCGTTTGTTTCGCTACCCAACGAGAAAAAAATTTCGGCGAAATATTTTCGTTTAAGCTGAAATTATGAAGGGTTAAAGGAATATAAAATCCCTCTTTGAACATAAGTTTTCTTCTAGCCCAGTAGCTAAGTCTCCCCACACTTGACCCTTAGGTCTTGGGATCGAATCCCACGTCCTATGCCCCATTTTTTTTTGTGTTTTTACGGAGGTGCAATCTGACATGTGGGTCCCACGTTAGTTCTACCATACAAAAAATGAAAGGGAGCCAACCCAGGAATCGAACACGCGACCTCTTATTCATGATGATAGCCCCCCACCACTGGACCAAAGCACAAATTGCATTAAATCACTTTACTTGATATTTATCCTTAGTTTCAAGGTTCAAAATTCAAATAGAGTTTGAATTTTTCGTCTGAATTTTGAATAAAATGAACAAAATTTTGGTCGTTCGTTCATCTCGCTGCCCTCCCAGATATTTTCGAAAACGAAACTTTAAACCCTGGGCGAGACCATTGGGCACATCTAAGGGTGGAAAACGGTAACGGATAATTCGTTTTATCCGATATTCGTATCCGAGAGAAATCCGAATTTGGTAAGCAAAATCCGTATTCGAAAATATTCGTATTCGTATTCGAGAATATTCGTATCCGTATTTGAGAGTATTCGTATTCGCATTCGAGAATATTCGTATCTGTATCCGTATTCGAGACTATTCGATTCGTATTTGATCTGTTTTTAGAACCCATAAAAAATCCGTACAAATTTTGTGATTCAAAACTTGAATTTAGGCGGTTTAAAACTGGTAACCGGTCAAAAACCGATGAAAAATCGGCAAAACCGTTAGGAATCCGTTTTATCCGATATTCGTATCCGAGAAAATCCGTATTCGAAAATATCTGTATTCGTATTCGAGAATATTCGTATCCGTATTTGAAAATATTCGAATTCGTATTCGTATTCGTTTTAAAAATATGGATTCGTATTCGTATTTGAGACTATTCGACCGTATCCGATCCGTTTCCACCCCTAGGCACATCTGCCCCCACCCCGCCTGATCTCCTTTGCCACCTAGCCGAGGGCACCAGCCGCACATGATCCCGACCTGCTTGAACCCCTCCGCCACCTAGGTGAGGCCGCTGGTTGCCCTGCTCCCGTGCCCGCCTGGATGTCCTCCTCCACTGCTTGGGCGAGGCCGCCAGTCACCCCCACTCCAGCCCTGCCGGGATCTCCCCCACCGCATGGGCAAGTTCGAACTTATCTGCCTATGATCGCTTGAAGTCGTCTCACCCAGCGGCTGAGCTATTATTCTAACTCTCTTAATGAAGTTGGGCATCTGCTTTCGTTCTAAAAAAAAAGCTAGCTACTCCATTTTCACTGAAGTGCGCCATGTGTTAGCAAGCAGAAACGTGATTGGGTTATTGGATCAATTGGTACTTTTTTTTGTCTGAAGACAGGGTCGATTGATCGGAGTACTTGCGTACGAGACGCTGAGGTAGTGAGGTGAAAGAAAATGAGACGCCACTGTCCGTACAGATGGGTTTGTTGTGCCTGGATTGCCATACTGTGCCTGTGAGCTACCACTATCTTTTTGTTTTGAACGGAGGCAGGGGAAGCAAGGTTAGGTTAAATTAGGATACTGAGTCAGGCCGGTACCATGCGATGGCCTCGAAAAGCAATTACGGTACAATAGTATAGCCAACTAGTGGCTATAACATTTGTTCATTTCATCTATAGCCTTCAAAAAAATAGTTCATACAATAAGGTAGCTATTACAATAACTATTTGGCCCCACGTGTAAGAGAGTGAAATGCATATTTTTTACGTGCTATAGCTAGCTGTAATTTAGTAGCCAGCTTCCTTCTCTCTCTTCCTTTCTCTCTTTGCCACGTAAGATTTGATTGATATTATATTTGTTATAGCCTACTGACTAAGCCTTGTTGTACCTGCTCTAAGACTAGACGAAAGCTCTCTCAAATGCTTGGCTCCCGCAAAGGTCCAAGTTCCGGTCTCGTTCTTTGTGCGAGCAGTGAGGTACTCTGGAGTGGATGTGTTGATTGGAAGATTCGGGCATTTCGTTTCGTCCAAATCTCCCATATCACAATCATTATGAGAGACGCCACCGTTTTTTATGGGACTTCAGGCGTTTGGATAATTAATTCTCACCGAAGTTGGACCGAGGTCATGGTCTGCTAGTTTGCTGAGTTCAAGGAACTGTAAGTTGTCTATTGCGCTATGGCCATCTAGATTGTTAAGAGTAACAACGTTCCACAGAAAGGTAGATAGCAAACTCTAACACTTATGTGTAAAATAGGTAAAATAGTTGGTTCGACCATCCTCACCTGAAAAGACCGTTTCATTCTCCTTACGCGGAGAAGTTAAACGCCCTTCATTGAGCCAAGTTTGGTGATAGCATTATGAGCTACCACTGTCAAGCATGAACAAACCAGGAGATCGAAGGCAAGATGGACCGTAAGCTAGCTTACCTTGCGGCAAGCTCACATGCTGGCGAGTGGCGATGTTGGGAGCGCTGCTAGAGATCGAGAGCAGGTGGACGAACGGTCACGCATCATCGTGTCGTTCATGGTTAGGCCGATGCGATAAGGATGTATGGACGCACGGGAGACGGGACCGTTCAATGTGAGGCGAACGCGACGAGCTGCGTACGCCCTCGCTCGCCCGGCGGGCGGCACGCATGGCGTCGGTGCGTGCAATCTTGCGTCGCGTCACGTGCGCGATCCACCGCAAGTTTATTAACTCCGGATCAAATTGGCACGTACGCTAGGAGCCACCACCAGCAAAGATCCCCACCAAAAGTTCCATTCATGACGCGGTCGGTTGCGGCGCAGAGTGTTAACGCGGCCAGATCCAACAAGCGGCGGTTTAACACAGTCCGAGACTTATTTTAGCATATATATTAGACAGGGGCGAAGCCAAGAAAATGCTTAATAGGGCTTGAGCCCCCCTCCTCTGGTGGCAACCCCTCCCCACGGCAGCTGGCGACACTGACGATTGACCCATAGAGATGGAGAGAACTAGCTGTAAAGAAAAACAAAAATAAAAAACACCTGGTGGCCCATTGCTCGTAAAAGTATGTACAATGCAAGATACTTATATATAAGTGTTTAAAGAGAGAGAATATAGCCACATCATCAAGCATCCATGCAAAAGTTATTTCCTCCAATGCAAACATCTCTTTCATAGGTGTTTAGATGTTATATTATCTATTAATAGATATAGTTATACACATAAGCACCTACTAAGCACCGGTGCTTATTTAAGCATCGATGCTTCAAAATAAGCATCTTATCTATCCTATGTGGCAAGAAAAATCAGTTTTTTATTACTAAGCATCTCTCTAAGCGCCTGTATTGGACATGCTCTAAAAAGCTAAACAAATTCATCTCGCCAGTCCACTAAAACACCTACCCCAACTAACAAACATAACAAATTAGCAATTGGATTTTAGGCAGCGCCAGCGCACACGTACAACGCAGAGGGGGCTGGGCCTGGGGGCGACCAGGTGAGGGCATGATCAGAAGGGGGGACCGCCAGACCAGAGCCACGGGAGCCAGATCTGGTGGCGAGCTGACCGAGGGGGAGGCTGATCTGGGGGCAGGGCTGTGGGGGAGTCGGACCGGCCGACCGGGGGCAAGGTGGCGAGGGGGCCGAGGCCGAGCCGAGGCGAGGGGAGCCGGACCAGGGCGGCGAGGGCCGAGCTACCGCCGACGAGTGTAGGTGGCACCGCGGCCGGAGCACCGTGCTGACTGTGTGGCCGCTCCCTACGCTGCCTGGAGAAGACGACAAACACACAAAGATAATGGAGATAGTCAATTAGTGGAGTTTGAGAAATCGAGAGAGACTGAGAGTTTGACACTAAGGTCTGAGGGACTAGAGACTCAAATAGGGAGTGAGGTCGTGAGGAGATGCTGAGCCAGTGAGCTCGGTCGACCGGATTTGAACTGGTGGACTAACCGAGTGAGGCACAGTGACAGTGAGTAATTTTTCCCTAGTTCCTTCCTTCTCAATTTAGTATTTTAGATATTATACTTTAGACTATTAGATTTAGTGTATATAGATACTTTAGTCCTTATAATGTATTCATATATTTATAGCTTTGTATTGACAGAAATTAATAATTTATTTATATATTTTGCTATAATACAGAAACGAACTTTGTGTAACTATTTTGCAAGTAATTCAAGTAGTTCTTTTTAACTGATGAGAATACAACTCAACCAAAGAAATTTCGACTAGAATTTAATCCAAATGAAATTATTACTGATCCGGCGCTTCGCATACTAATTGAAGATTATGCTAATGACATTAGAGATCAAGTGAAAAGGGCATATTTATTGAATGGTCCTACTCGAGTAATTGGACATTTATTTCCACAAACATTTGATGGCAAACAGTCACAATTCTTTCAAGAATCATGGTATAATAAGTTCGATTGGTTGGAATATAGTGTGAAAAAAGATGCCGCGTTTTGTTTTTATTGTTTTCGTTTCAAGAAACTAGCACAACCCAATACATTTGGAAGTCAAAAGTTTTTGTGAAACATATGAGATTGATGTGCCAAATATGGAAGATCCTATTGGAGTTATGGACAAATCAGTTTGTCGGAAGCATAAAGTGACGCAACATCATCATTACAAAGTTGATATTTTCAATGTTGCTATTGATGCAATTATGAATAAGATGAATCATCAATTCAATGAAGTTTCCTCGGAGTTATTGGTATGCATATTTTGTCTTGATCCAAGTTACTCATTCTCTAAGTTTGATGTTGATAAACTTATTTGACTGCTAAAATTTATGCTGATGATTTCACAAATGCTGATCAGTTCTTGTTAAGAAATCACTTTCAAACTTTCATTCTCAACATTAGAAGAATTGAAGAATTCAATGGATGTCGTGATATATCAAAACTTGCTCAATTGATGGTTCAAACAAGAAAAGATAGAATAGAATTTTCCTGTTGGTATATCGGCTCATCGAGTTGACATTGATACTTCCAGTGGCAACAATATTTGTTGAGAGAATATTTTCGGCGATGAATATTATCAAAACTGCGTAATAAGGTAGCGGATGAATGACTCAATGATTTGATGGTGTGCTACACCGAGCGAGGGATCTTTAGAAGCATTGATGATGATAAAATCATAAGCCGCTTACAAGGTATGAAGTCCTCTAGAATGCATTTGCCCCGTGATTCAAATTTGTCTCGTGATTCAAATTAGCTTAATTCTAGTATGTTTCATATGATCTAAATTTTTATTGCCATTCACAATTTTCTATTATATCACTAATTTTGATATGTTTCATACATAGGTAATTTATCGCTACTTCGCACTTATGGTAGAATAATTATATATTTTTTGGGTATGTGTTTTCTATTATCGATGTATCTACTTTATATTTCTCTATTTTTTATTATTTATCTATATCCAATTGCGTAATTTCTATATGAATTTAAAATTCTATAAAAATAAAAGACTAAATTTATATTAATTTAATTTAATTCTATAAATAATTCAATCTACCCTTACATGTGTACGATGGTGTCGTATGTATGAGTGTGTTGTACTTACTTAAAAAAACTTGGTGCTCATTTGGGCTTTTTTGGTGGCTTATGACTGAAAAGCACTGTAGCTGGCTGAAAAACACTGTAGCTGACAGAGACTTATTTAGCATAATTAAATTTTTAAAAATTAAAAAATATAAAAATATGTTAGCCCATTACATATAATACAAACAAATACAGGAAAAAAGAACCAGAAAAAAACCCAACAAAAAACCAAAAATTCAGAAAAAAGATAAAATTTATAAATAGTAAAAAATAAATTGAACCAAAACGATCACAGACTTAAAAAAACTGGTATTGTATTAGCGGTAGCGCCGGTCCCTTCCAGAGCTGCACCGCGCGGTCTTGGAGCGCCGTCTACCCGGTCACCGGCCGTACCAAGACCAGAGGAAACGAGAAGTGGATGACGACGATTCCATCGACCGATCGCCAGGGGCGCGCAACACCTGGCCCAGCGACAACTCACCCCACCTCACGGTGCCGTGCGGCGGCTCTGCTCCATACGCTTCGCGCCTCGTCGTCACGTCTCGCGCACGGCGCCGCCTAATCCTCTCGCGCGAGCGCTCTCTTTCACCTCACGCGGGGCAGTTACCACGCCCTTCTTTGAGCCAACCTTCCCGGGCGCGGCGACAGCAACGCCTTACCCGCCGGTGGTCCATCATTTCTTCTCTCCCTTCATCATTTCTTCTCTCTCCCTTGCCTTGTGCTCCTCCTCGCCTCGCTTCCAAGTGAAACCCGAGCTGTAACAGCCGCCACCACTCTTGAGTCCTTGAGCCTCTTCTCCTTGGCTTCCGCATTACTGAACCGAGCAAGCGAGGAGACCGCTATGGAGAGCAACGGCGAGGGGAAGGGGCGCGTGGCGGCGGCGACGGGGGGCGGAGGGTATGGTTATGGGTATGGGTATGAGGGGGCGGCGGAGAGGAGGTGGTGGCCGTGGCTCGTGCCCACCGTGATCGTGGCGTGCGTGGTCGTGTTCATCTTGGAGATGTACGTCAACAACTGCCCCAAGCACAGGAGCGCCCTCGGCGGCTGCGTTGCCGGGTTCCTCCGCCGCTTCTCGTTCCAACCGCTCCGCGAGAACCCGCTCCTCGGGCCGTCGTCAGCCACGTATGTGACTGTACACGCTTCGGGTTTTGTCGAGCTGTGCCTTGGTGCCGAATACTAGTCAAATTAGGGTGTTTTGGGTCTGCTTGGGGTAGAATTGGGTCGACAAATTGGGGGGTTCTGGGGGTTTATTCGCGTTTGGGGTCTTGCAGTTTGATCGAGGTGCTACTAGGATTACAAAGTTGAGATTTTTAGCTGCGTTCGTAGCTTTAAAATGGATTTTTTGGGTGGTTTTTGGTAGTTAAAGCTCGCACTTTGAACTTTGAAGTAGTACTAAAAAGTTGGCAATTTTGTTGGTCTTAAGTGTAACTAGTGGGAGGAAATCTCCGAGCTTTTTTTGGTTAAGTGTCCGAAGCTTTGCTCTGGGAAAATCTAATCAAGAACTTTTGCTTCTAAATACTGATTGCCTTTTCCTTGAGTTAAATCTGTTCCACCTTTTAATGATTAGAAAGTTCGGGAGACAGGGGATTTTTTTGCTGTGATGGTGACAATTCAGATCTCTGTGTCGAATAGCTTAAACTGATCTGAAGTGTACAATTTGATTACATTGTCCAACCCACTCCACTATTTCAGTTACCCCGCACTCCCGCAGTTCGTCCATAACTACAAAATGTGAGGATCTACTTTCACACAACGCAAATAGCTTAAGTTTTTTTTTTTTTGAGTTTTCGTGCCAAAATCGCTCACTGAGACAGTCAGCAATGATATTCGTGATGGCTGCTGTTAGTATTGATACTTTTGTTGGGCTATAGCTGGTAATTGGGTGACTAGGTTGTGCTGCAGGCGTAGGATTCTGTATTATTTTATATCTCGTACGTTACTAGATGGAATCATAGGAACTGCTTTGACTTGTGTCAGTCTTTGTAGTACCACTACAGAACAAGCTAAGATAATGGTACACACGGGAGTTTTCTCTCCGACAGTACTTGCATGCCTGCTTATTTTAATTGTAACTTGCTATGTATGTATCCGTTAGGATTGCAGCTCAGTGACCACAAAAGTTTGCTTGTTTTTTATTTGTGAATTTCATCTAGATTTTATTTTTCTCATTAAGATACTGCAGGATGTACAAGATGACTGAGCTAACGGCTTAAGCTTTGTTTGGCAGTTTGGAGAAAATGGGAGCTCTTGACTGGAACAAAGTTGTTCATCAGCACCAAGGGTGGCGCCTCATTAGCTGTATCTGGCTCCATGCTGGCCTAATCCATTTGGTTGTCAACATGCTAAGTTTGCTTTTTATTGGAATTCGTCTCGAACAGCAATTTGGATTTGGTAAGCTTCTTACAATGCTGAATCAGTGCGACAACTTTGGCGATATGTTCTATTTCTACATGTTAACATATCTCGTTTGAATATCTGCCATTTTGTAACATTTTAGCTTTTGGCCATTTTTAATTAATAATCCCGGAGCTGTTTTGTATTCTGGTACTTGAAATACGATCAGGAGTATTATTTTTTGAGGGAAAATGAGTATTATTAATTTCTGAGATGTTGACAATATGTTTAAATTTTGCCTTAATTCTTTTCTTAATATTCAAGTGTAGATCAAACATTTCGACGTTGAGCATGTTTGTTTATGTATTACACATAACTAAAAGAGTTTTGAGGAATTGGCCGCACTGTAGCATATCGGTTGTCGGCAATATATAGCAGTTTACATGGGAGAAATCCCTGCCGATCTTAACCATAACTAGCCGGATTACATGCTAATTATGGTTAGTCCGGATTACAATCATGGCAAATATATTGCCTAACAATAACTAATAATGTGTACACTGACAATAGTTTTCTTGCCTGCAAGTTCGCATTGGTGCCATATACCTAGTGTCTGGTTTTGGCGGCAGCGTGTTGTCTGCACTTTTCCTACAGAACAACTACATCTCTGTTGGTGCCTCTGGAGCTTTATTTGGACTGCTTGGATCCATGCTTTCTGAGCTTATTATGAACTGGACTATTTATTCCAACAAGGTCGGAAAAAGAGATAAAACACACATATATTTCCTTCTATCCAGTTGCTTAAAGCTTGTTTTGCTTACCAAGTTAATCTGCTCTTGCAGGCAGCAGCCATAATAACTCTTCTGTTTATAATTGCAATCAACTTGGCAATTGGGATACTACCTCATGCTGATAACTTTGCTCATATTGGTGGATTCGTGACGGGCTTCCTTTTGGGGTTTGTTTTGTTGGCAAGGCCCCAATTTGATTGGATGGAACGCCATGAGTTGCCCCAGACAAATCAACCTCCCAAGTACAAAGCATACCAATATGTTTTGTGGGTTGTGGCACTCGTCTTGCTGCTTGTCGGGTAAGTGAATCAATGATAAGATGGTTGCATATACTAGGTGATGCCATAATTATGTGTATATGCATAGTGTAAAATATGCATGGGTCTGAACTAATGGTGAAAATTGTCGATACTGACTTACAAATTAAGTCACTTTGATTCCAAACATGAAATGAATCTGATTCCAAAAACTTGGGATGCAGGCTTGTGATTTCATTGGTGATGCTTTTCAAGGGCAAGAATGGGAATGACGGCTGCCACTGGTGCCACTACCTGAACTGCGTACCAACATCAAAGTGGAAGTGCAACACCTAGACAGTTAATAGTTTTCTGTTAAATTTTCGGCAAAATACGTAGTATTCAGAGGACCATTTTTATGCTTGTATGTTCGTAGATACGAACGAGTTTGTTAATTATGTTTGTTCTTTACCGGATTGCAGTTTCCTGGTTTCCTCGTCTGTGTAAATTTGTCTGTTGGGCATTGTAATTTTCTTATAAGTCGAGCTTGATTTCCCATGTGCTGTTTAAATGCCAGATAGTTTGGTTCTGTTTTTGTCCTTACTTTTGCGTTGGTCAGTGAGCTGAACTGCGTTAGTCCTTGCTGTCGATCTCGAATTGTAAGAGTACTAAGACTGTTAGCTGAACTGTGTTAGGCGTGGTGAATGGTAACTTCTGATAGAAGCTGAAAAGAACGGGTCTTATGTTTTGCATTTCTTTTTCCTTTTTTTTAGCAAGCCAAAAGTTCCTACCATCATGGAAGCAGGTTCGTCATTCATCTTGTGAAGTTGATCTAGGCAATTTGATTAAGATTGATCGTTCAAGAAAACCAAACAGATTTTTATTTTGTGTTGATGTTTGATCAGTAGTTTTGAAGCACGGGGCTTTTAACCACGTGGTCATGGGTTCCATCCTCACCATCTCTATGGACATCGAATGTGCATTTGATTTGGTTTTACTGATGACCACGTGGTCGTGGGTTCCATCCTCACCATCTCCACAGATAACGTATATGTATTTGGTTTTACTGATGGCTTTTGGTTACACCTAATAGATCTAATGAATGATAATTTCTGATAAAAAACTAAAAAACAGGGTCTTATGTTCTGCATTTCTTTTTTTTTCCCTTTTTTTAGCAAGCCAAAAGTTCCTACCATCATGAGGTTGATTCGCCATTCATCTGGTGAAGTTGATCTAGGCAATTTGATTAACATTGATCGTTCAAGAAAATTCAAACAGGATTTTACTTTGTACTGATGTTTGATCAGTAGTTTTGAATCGAGTGGTAGTATCAACTGCACAAACTCCAGAGAGCAAAGTCCCAACTCTGTGATGGTAAGAACTGAGACTGTTTCTCAAAAGAAAAGGAAGAACGGTTACATTTCTGCCCTGCCACCACTCCGTCCATCTCGAAGCGAAGCAACATAACCGCGCGCCTGCGTGCGGTTCCTTTTGTCGGTTAGAACTCGCGCCCGTCCGCTCCGCTCCACTGGCGCACGGCGCACCGTCTCGGCCTCTTCGCCGCCGCGACAACCACCGCCAATGGTTCCTCCTCGGCCCGCTCCCGCCGCCGCCCTCCTCCTCGCGCTCCTCGCCGCCGCCGCCGCCTTTCCGCCCCCGGGCGGCGTGGAGATCCTCTCCAAGTCCCGAATCGAGCGCTGCGCCCGCGAATCGGGGGCCGGCGGCCGCCTCGCCTGCGACCGCAAGATCGTCCTCAACATGGCCGTCCCCAGCGGATCCGTAAGCGCCTCCTCATCCTCCGCACTTCCGCTCCCTCTACCCTCCTCATAGATGGAAATTCAGGATTTACACCCACGTGTCAGTGACTTATGATGACCCCACATGTCATTGAGTTGGGAGGGTAAATCCTGAAATCCCCATTTCAAGGGAGGGTATATGATGAAGATCCCCGCCACAAAATCATGCTTTTGAGTGACTTCTGCCATGGCGGTGGGGTGTGTGTGTGTGTGTGTTGGGGCTCAGAGCGGCGGGGAGGCGTCGCTGGCGGCGTAGGTGGTGGAGGTGGAGGAGAACGACACGCAGGTTATGCAGACCATACGGGATCCCCCCGTCATCACCATCAACAAGTCCGCCGCGTACGCTCTCTACGCCATCACCTACATCAGGGTAAACCCTTCGCTTATGCTCCCTAACTTGGCAGAGTTTGGTTTCTAACGAATTGTTATTGTACACTGTATGAGTGTGTGCTTTTATCGGAGAATTGAATTAGTTCTTATCACTTCGCGCCTCTATCCCTCTCTACCTTGCGATATTGGATGGTATGTCGACATTATTGTGCTGTTGGTAGGTTTTGGATCAGGGGGATTGGTCTTAATTGCTTAGGTGAATTCCTTCAAAAACATTGCTTAGGTGTAGTACTCGAGCAGAAGGTACTATTTTCAAGCTGTTGGCAATGCCCTGAATTACCTTTTAAAAATTCATGGTTCCATCGGAGAATCAAGTTTGTTCTTATTGCAGTAGGAACTGTTGCAATTTTGTTTTCATCAGCTTGTGTCCCTAATGTTGAAGTGTTGGTTGCACAAAGCTCGTGTTCTAGATTTGATTAGGCTCACTCATAGCTAGATTTCCCATGGTAATAAATATGGAGCTGAGTTCAAAGGTTTCCAAAAAGTTTCAAGATACAAACTATCAGAATGCCATTCAAGATGCTCTGGTATCGCTGGATGGGGACTGGTTTCAGGAAATGAATGTGTTCGATATGTCTTTATTTTTTATAGCAGTCTCGTTTTCATCTGAAATTGTTATCAGCATTTGCTGTCTTTTTTTTGTATGCGGATTGTTCAAAAAATTTGTTTGTCAAATCACTACTATCATACTGGCATCAACCACTATCTTTTATGACAAGTGGTGTGAATTTAGACCTGTTTTTCTTGCTCGTCTCTTCAGGATGTTGCTTACAGCAGTCTCGTTTGCATCTGAAACTGTTATCAGCATTTGCTGTCTTTTTTTTATGCGGATTGTTGAAAAAATTGTTTGTCAAATCACTACTATCATACTGGCATCAACCACTATCTTTTATGACATATGGTGCGAATTTAGACCTGTTTTTCTTGCTCGTCTCTTCAAGATGTTGCTTATAGCAGTCTCGTTTGCATCTGAAATTGTTATCAGCATTTGCTGTCTTTTTTATGCGGATTGTTGAAAAAAATGTTTGTCAAATCAATACTATCATACTGGCATCAACCACTATCTTTTATGGCAAATAGTGTGAATTTAAACCTGTTTTTCTTGCTCGTCTCTTCAGGATGTTGCTTACAAACCTGAGGAACATTTTGTCAAGACCCATAAATGTGAGCCAGAAGCTGGTGGTGAAGTTGTTAATGTGAAAGGTAACTTTTCTTCGGATTCCAGTTGGCAGATCATCATCATCAATATTTAGACCATCATAATTGCATACTCAATCATTTTATTTTTAGCACAGCTATATGAAACTGTCAAAAGTGGGTGATCTGTGTTGTACCACTCTTGGAATGAGTCTATTACAATAGTATACATCTTGCTTGTGTTGTGGATGCATCTGTGTACTCAGTATCCTTGTTTAGTTTGTGTTATTCTTTTTACATCTAGATATGATTTACTATCTCGTGATGCTTAACGTTTCCTCTACTTCACTTTGGTGTTGCACTAGCCTGTTTGCTGTCCATGTGGGCCTCAACACCGTGTTCCTTCATCTTGTGGAACATTTTGTAAGTTCAAAAAACTGTTTTGATGCATTCTTGCTTTTAACATGGCCTCACATATTTCACGCTCATCTTCCTTACAGTTGATAGAATGGTGAAAGGAAAAGCTAATACGGCTCACTGTCTACGTTTCCAAGGTGATTGGTGTGGGCATTAATTGTGATGTATCATTGTTATATGTAATATTGTAAATATTAGCTGAATAACTCCACCTACTGAGTTTACTAAAAAACTACTGTATTATCTATGATTTTTGGACTTAGTCTGATTCAATTGGCAAATTCTCTGTCTTTTTGTATGACTAGAGGCCAGCCTACTATGCTGCACATTATCCTAATCTCTTATGATAGTTTGGCATGCTGTTATCTTTTTTCCCTGTTACTAACATCATGAAGTAGGCACTTCATATATCGAGGAATCATCTGGTAATCTAGTTTTATTTACTTCTTTTGAAGTAGGAATACTTAAATGCTCATGCCAAGCTTATGTGCTCTTCACAACATCCCAGGGTTCTTTTGGTTATTTGCTCAGGTCATTATTTTAGTAAATTTGTGTATCTCCATTGCTTAAAACAGGTTCCATGTTTTTGGAATTGGGACAAGGTCTCTGGGATTCAGCATCAGAGTACAAGTAAAGAAAGGCTCTTCTGTAACGGTAGGAACTGAAATTCTGCACTGCGACTTCCAACTAGTATAACATTCGTGCTCTTGAAGAATTACCATGGTTATATATATGCGGACAATATGTAAGCAAGAATTGGCACAACCAAAGTTATTCCTGATGATGATGATATCAAACTTTGTTTATGCTTACCTTTCTAATTGGAATTTTGCCAAGTTTGGGAATGTTGGTGTCCTGTGCCTTTGTTTTTTTATCGTCTACCCTTGTAAGAGCTAAGATTTTGAATGTTCTGTTTACTTATCCAATCAAAGTATTGCTTGGAGGGTTTTTTTGTTATATTTATCTTGAATGTGTTGTTCTGGATTTTGAGTATGCAAAGCACTTTCCATATATTTGTATAACTTCGTCTATTTGTATAAATTCGTCAAATTAACGTCACACTACAGGAGGTTATTGTTGGGCCAGAGAATAGAACAGTTGTTTCTAAAGACAACTTTCTGAGAGTAAATCTTGTTGGTGACTTTGTTGGTTATACAAGTGTCCCATCATTTGAGGACTTTTATCTTGTGACTCCACGGAAGGTACTCAACAAATCATGATAGGCATATTTCCCTCATGTGACTTCATAATCTTCTTCTAAATCTGAAATGCTAAAGGGTGTTGGTGGCGGTCAACCGCAAGGCCTTGGCGATGAATTCTCCAGGTGGATGCTGTTGGAGAGAGTCCGGTTTACATTAGATGGTCTTGAGTGCAACAAGATTGGTGTTGGGTATGAAGCTTACAGAAGCCAACCAAACTTTTGTTCATCACCATTTTGGAGCTGCCTGTACAATCAACTTTGTAATTTTTGGGAGGTAAGATTGCATGCGTGGTATCATCATAGTTGTTAAGAGTATTTAGATCATTTCCTATTGTCTAGAGGTTGGGTTCTTATGTATCTCTTGTACTATATATATGCCCTATGGGCTATTACAATATAACAAGCTTTCTTCATATTAACACGATATTAGAGCTTAGGTTTTGAACCTAACCTTAACTCCGGCCGCCGCCGGTCACCCTGGCCGCTGCCACCACCCCTGGGAGGAGTGTGCTCCACTCCCAGGGGCGACAACCTCTTTCAGCCACCGCTCGACTCCACCGCGCCGCCGTCCAGACGCGCACGCGCCAGTGCTAGGTCGTCCCGCCTCTACCTCGATGCCGCTCCATTGTGGATCCGGGCTTCTAGCGCCAGATCTAGGCGCCTCCGGCTCTTCCCCGCCAGATCTAGCGCTCTTGTCCTCAGATTCGGCGCGAGAAGCCTGGATCCGACGTCACCGCGCCACCCCAGCCCAGATCCGACGTCAACGTGGGCGGGGTCGTCTCCGCCGCTGCAAGGCCGCCTACGCCCGGATCCCGAGCGAACACTTCCTCCCGAGCCGTCGTCGCACCCACGCCGCCACCTTCAGCCGCTGCCGCCTCGGATTTGATCACCGCCGCTAGGAGCTACGCCAACCCATCCTAGATCCTCACCACTGCCACCCGTCGACGACTATCCGTGCCTGCCTCCACTCCGCCCGGCCACGTCAATCGTCGCTTCGCCCGAATCTGGCCCTCACCTCGTCGCCCCGCCCATATCCATGCTACCCGCGTCAGATATGGCCTCGCCCCACCTGGATCTAGCCACTCCGCGCCGAATTCGTCCGCCGCCACGCCGCTTAGCCCGGATCCGGCCACCTCTACGCCAGATCTACCGCTCTCCATCGCCTGGCTTCCTCCTCAGCGCTGCAACCGTCAAGGCCTCCAGATCCAGTCATCACTGCTCGTGCCGCCACCGCCATCCTCTTCTTGGACCGCCGCCACTGCACGGCTCTCTCGACGTTGGCTGGTCGATGCTGGCCTAACTCCTCCCAAATCCATGCCGTCGCCTCTCAGGCCGCCGCATTCCAGAGCGCAGAGGAGAGCACGGCCTACATGGGAGAAGAGAGGGAAGAGGGGAAGGCAGCGGCGTGGCCGCGTGGGAGAAGAGAGGGGAGAGCCGATAGGGAAAGCGATGGCTCTAGAGAATAGGAGGGGAGAGGAAAGGCGGTGGCGCAGGAGGACGGTGGCGAGGAAGAAGAGAGGGGAGGGGGAAGGCGGCGGCACAGGAGGATGGTGGCAAGGGAGAAGAGATGGGAGGAGGGAAGGCGGCAGCGTGGGAGAAGAGAAGGGAGTGGGGAAGGTGGCGGCACGGGAGAAGAGAGGGGAGAGATGAATGCGGCTGTGTGAGAGGATGGCGGCAAGGGAGAAGAGAGGGGAGGGGGACGGTGGTGGGTAGGGGAGGGGAAGGCGGCGGTGCAAGAGGGCGGCGGCATGGGAGAAGAGAGGGGAGGGCGGCGGCGTAGATTCGGTGGCAGAGATGGCGGGGCGATGCGGCAAGCTCGATTCAGCAACGACGAGGTCGAATCGGCGGTAGGGAGGCCGAACCCTAACAAGCCGTGATAAATCCAGAGTGTGGTCAGGGTGTCGGACGTCGAATCCTCCAATCCCTTCTTATCTCCTGCCTCGGCGCCCACCTCACACCGCCTAGCCTACAGCCGCCTCACGCCACTGAGGACCGGTTTTGATCGCCCAACCGGTCCAAGGTGGCCATCCCGCCTAGCTCGCCGCCTAGGTGGAAATCGTAGCGGGAGTGCTGCAACTAGCGTCTAGTCGGTGCCTAGCTCCGATTTGTTGAACCCTGAAAAGAAGAGAGCACACAGATTAACAGGATAACGAGAGTAGAGATCGCATGGTCCCGCGAGTATCAAGGCTCAAGATTAGGTAGGAAGATTGCAAGATATTAGTATCTCGAATGACTGTCACTGCAGTTTCATTGATCTGATTGACATTCACGGAGTTCAACAAACAGGACAGCCTCAACTGATCAAGAGATCTAGACGAAACGAAAACGAGGACACCACACTTGTGGGACACAGACACCGGCGACACTACTACTGTCATACATAACGGGATCGCTTGATGATTGCTTGGACCATCAAACATCTTATTCATCATCTTCATCTTCTTGCATGAAGCTAGCCTTCACGTATCATCTCCTCGCTGTCGCTCCATGCATCAGCTATCACTCTGCAATGAGCAGCAACAATTAATGAATCAATCAGTCAGCTAGCCCAGCTGGAACAAGTAAAATAACACATCAATCAACATCGAATAACTCGAGCTAGATCGATCGGTCTTACGGCAGGTGACTCGAGGTAGGCCGCACTTGGCTGGCAGGCTGTTGATGATGTCGAGCGTGCCGCACACGCAGTCGCGCGACACCGCGCCCAGCACCGAGCAGCACTCCGGCCCGGGCACCGGCAGCGCCTGGCCTGGCGCGGGCGGCACGCTGTAGCGCGCGCAGGGGGCGAGCTGGCTCAGCTGCGCCGCGCAGGTCCCGCCGACCTGCTGGGCGTCGGCGGCCCGCGTCGTGCCCAGCCCCAGCAGGAGCAGGAGCGAGAGCGCCACGAGCGCGCGGGGCTGCGGCCGTGCTGTGCTTGCCATCGCCATCGCCTTTCCAACGCACTGAAATGTGTCTCGTGTACGTTTTCTCTGTGCGGTGTACGTAGCGCTACTAGCTTGGGGTGCACCGGTGCAGAGCGGAGCGGCGTGATTTATAGGCAGGCGTACGTGGTTCGAATTTTTTTGTACGGATAATCCATTTTTTATTCGAAATTACAGAAATATACCTGCGGGAAAATTTTTTACAAAAATAGGCTCCAGTCGCCTAATGGTTGGGCGACTGAAGCCTTTCGCCCAACCATTGAGCGACTTTAATCCAGTCGCTCAATGGTTGGGCGACTGCATCCAGTCGCCCAACGATTGGGCGACTTAAATGCAGTCGCCCAATGGTTGGGCGACGGCAGTCAAGTCTCCCGTGAATGTTTTAAATTTTTTCAATTTTGTAGTTTTAAACTGGTAAAAAATATGCTGGAGTTGTAATAAAAATTTATGTTCATTGTATATTATAGGTGTGTAAAAAATTTTGGGAAATTTTTTTTAGGAACGATTGACCGTAGAACGATCGGTACATACGATGGTAAGTGATATTTTAATGTTATTGAGAATTCGTGTCTCTGGGCTAGGATTGGGTTGAGGAGAATCGACGGGCCCAGCGGTCAGATTATCACAGACGGTTCTACATACAAACCATCTGTAATACTCGCTATCACAAGTTTTATATATCGATGCAATATAAACAACTAGTCTGAAAAGATAAAATAGCAAAGTTGTATATGGCTTATATATACTCATTAAAAAGGTTTCGACGAGATCTACAACTTTTCAGTTGAAGCAAAATCCAAATTCCGAAAGGAAGGCCAAGAAAAAGGGCAAAAACAGAAACCAAAAACTTACGACGCGGGTTTAGGTCCAAAGATGGCCGATTTTGGGGGTCTTGGAGGGCGACTGGCGCAAGCAGGTCATTTTTATTGGATCGGGCTCGTCGTTAGCTTTCCAACGAGTACAAGAACGTCGAAAACGGACACCGTATGCAAAAGTTATGCCCGTTTTACTGAAGGTGTGTCGGAAACAGACTGAAACTGCTATAACTTTTGATCCCGTGGCCGAAATTGCTCAAATTTTTTTCTAGAGGCTGTTGGATGTATGAAGAACAGCTCCACCAATTTTCACTTTTTTTAGCGAAGGTTTGATGCATTTTCCAAATTCTCAGTAAATCAAAATATTACTTACCATCGTATGTACCAATTGTTTTATGGTCATTTGTTCCTAAAAAAAGTTTCCCAAAATTTTTTACACACCTACAACATACAATGAACATAAACTTTTATTACAACTTCAGCAGATTTTTTACCAGTTTAAAACTATAAAATTGACAAAATTTAAAACATTCACGGGGTCCTGAGTGCAGTCGCCCAACCATTGGGCGACTGCATGAAAGTCGCCCTATGGTTGGGCGACTGGATGCAGTCGCCCGAGGGTAGAGCGACTGGATTAAAGTCGCCCAATGGTTGGGTGAAAGGCTTCAGCCGCCCAACCATTAGGCGACTGGAGCCTATTTTTGTAAAAAATTTTCCCGCGGGTATATTTCTGTAATTTCGAATAAAAAATGGATTATCCGTACAAAAAATTCTACGTGGTTCCGAGGTGGGGCGGCGAGCCTCGCGTTGCTCACCTGCCCTACGCAGCGGGCGGGTGTGAGCGGGGCACTTCAAGCGTGTGAGCCACCGAACGCGCGCCTCGTCACGTACTTGCGGCGAGCTGACGGTTAATACGCGCGCGTGGTTGGGCCGGCCCAGAAGCGGCAACCAGGCTACCACGGCACGGAGATGGGCGCGCTCGCGGGAGGTACGTGGGCCGCGTGGGAGACAGATGCGATTTTGTTGGTAGAATTGGGCCGCACGACGAGCGGCGCACGCGCGAGAAGGAAACTCGCAATTAACGGTTTCTATATTTATCCAATCGAATTTTGATGGTGATAATGTGTCATCATCATGAACTAATTTCCGTATCTCGTATGATTTGCAGGACTGCTTCTTTCTCTCTCTCTTTTGAACTGGCATGAGCCATGTAACAACCCCATTTCTAAGGCCGCAGGGTTTAAAGCATAAGCATGTTCGTTGACCAGGAAGATGAGTTGAAGAGTGCGGCTCTGATCGGTTCGACTTGAGCTTCTGATTTCTGGCTTATTTTTTACTATTTATAAATTTCGTCTTTTTCTGAACTTTTGACTTTTTGTTGAGCTTTTTTGCTGGTTCTTTTTTCCCCGTATTCGTTTGTATTATATATATTGGGCTAACACATTTTTTATATTTTTAAATTTTTTTAAATTTAATTATGCTAAATAAGCCTCTGTCAGCTACAATGTTTTTTTCAACCAGCTACAGTGTTTTCAGCCATAAGCCATGAGCTTTTAAGCCCAACTGATCACCACCTAGACTAGTCTGCAACATAAATATCAAACTTTTGTTATAAGATAGTACTGCTTAGCAACTGACTTTACAATATTAAAGGTATCTAAGTCTAAAGTTTATATTACAACACAAAAAATCCTTCTAGGGAGTCATAAAGTCTCTCTCCAAAGGTTCCTCGATGTCTTTCCAAACTTCTTCTGTTGATGATTTAGTAAGTATGCGTACAACTCTGCTCAACAAATCACACGGGAATATCTAATTAACTACTCACCAGTATGTCAATAGAATAAGGTACGAAGGTTTTATCATTATGATTATAGATGCATGTTTATTTGCAAATGTTTTCATATTTGAAATGCAAAACATCATCTTAATAAAAGAAAAGGGTTTAATCAACTCATTTATCATCTTAAAATCATTATAATCCTACTTATGTCTTGCTATTAGATTCACCCATTAAACACAGCTTCATTTACCGGAAGCACGATGTATCAGAATACTATATTTTATACTCAGCAAAGTTGTCCAGCTTTACCTATAAGATTTCTCAAACTCTCAATGTCATATACTAGACACGCAATATGATAGTGTGTGACTGAGTTGAGATAACAATGTTGTTCACTACTCTATTTGTTCTAACTTCTACCCGGTAGGCTTGGGACCATTCAACCTTTATCGAGAATCCACTGGTCAGTGCGAAAATCGTGACCCAATGTTGGGTGGACCTACCATTATGAAGAATGGCAAATGGCCATTTCCAGCCCAACTTCATTTCACCCTTTCTTGTGTGCTATCCTGAAACTTTGGGATAGCGGTCTCCCTTATAGATATTCGATCAGATCGAGTAGTGTAGTAAACCAAATTTGACAAGTCAAACTTGTGGTTAATCGAGATCTGTATCCTTTACTTGGCATAAGGGTCTAATTTTTACTTGCCAGAGACAAGGCTATCATTCATATTCCACGTGCATTAGCATAATACCATCAAATCATACCAAAGGCTTAATCCTAGGGTGAGGTCATGGGCTCCAACCATTTAATAGTTTTCCACCAAGTAGCCTCAACCCTTAGTATCATTTTAAAGTCTACGGACGCAAAGCCGAATTATTATTAGTAGTAATCATTTTGGTTGTCTAATATACTATTAGCTATCTATACATTGATTAATTAACAAGGATGTCAAGATGAATATGGCTTTCACAAATACAATAGGTTTTTTTTGGTGATAGGGTCTAACTATTCATTATATCATTCGAAGCTATTATTTTGCGTAAATAAAAGTGCCCATAATATGGGGATCAACATGCTCAAAGATATGTGACTTGCCTTCCTACACGAGGTCTTCAACTAGGCCTACTTCTTTTGTGTTTTGATTGGCTTCTTCGACGGTTGGTTCAACAAATCCAGGTGCTATCGCAAAGAATGAAACAATTAAGTCTGGGCTCAAAATAAAGCAAGCTGGAAACAAAATAAAATAAAAGAAACATGTCCAGAAAAAAGGTTAAACATATGAGGGTTTGGGTGATTAGGATCTAAACAGGATTTGGATGGGTCGAATAGAGTTGAAAATGGGTTAGACAGGCTTGAAACAGTTGAAATGAGTATAAATAGGCTTAACGGGTTTTAAGTGAATACTAATGCATCGGGTGAATAGTATCAGGTTGGCACAATCACTAGCGGGTCGGGTTTGGTAAATAGTACTAGGTTTGGGCTAAAGTAAATGGTTGTACAATAATGGGCTGTTAGTGAATAGTATTTGTTAGGCTATAAATAGCATTGGGCTTACAAAGTGTGGGTTGGCCCGGTTGACTAACTGGGCCAAGAGATGGTTTAGACTGGTTTTGCCAGCCCACCTTGGTAGCCCAAGAGGCTCAAGGCCCAGCTCCCTTCAGAATGAGCTGAAGCTTGCTCTAATGGCTGTTGAGATGGAGAAAACGACGGCGGTGTGAAATTGGGTGATGACAGACGGCGGTGAGCGGTGATAAGGCAAGTATCAACATAACACGCGCAATCCATTTTGGGCACATGCGCAAGCGGTGGTGGCTTGGAGATGGCTGACAATGGCAGTGCTTGGCCGAAACAGGGGCACGACACAGCGGGGCTGCAGCGAGGCTCACCGAATTGAGGATAGCTCAAGCATCTAGGAGATGAGGGAAATTTGGCGATGGTGATGGATTATCTTGTGATGGCCCGAGGAGTTTTGGCGACGGTGGTTGTGGGTGGCAGATTGGTGGTGCACGGCAATGACGAGCTAGAGGTGGCAAGGTTTGACGTGAAGTTGGGGATAGTTTCGTGGTGCTGAGGTGATGCTAAGAGTGCGACTAATTGGGTTAGAGAGGAGGCAACAGTGAGGAATCAAATTTGGGCTCATTAGTGAGAAACTTGGGTGTCAGCGACTTGGCTTGGTTGGAGATGAGGAAGAAATGGTTGCGGTGGCTATGGGATGGTGTGAAAAGTGGTGAAGTAGTTAACGAGCTTGGCTTTATAGATAGCGAAGGTAGTGGTGCCAGGAGTGGGGCCGTGGTGCACTCGGCGCATGGATGATGGCGTGGATAGACAAGCTATTTCTGTGCTATAGCGGTGGAGCTAGTGGTGGAGCTAGCAACAGGTGAAACTCATCCTCTCACTGGTGCACACGAGTTGGCACGGTGAGCAGCAGTGTTGTGGTGCATGTTGAGCGGCTGGCGGCGAGAGATGGCAGCTGCACTGGTTGACGGTGGAGTGGCAAGGCATGTGGTCAGCGTCGACATTAAGGCAAGGTACGGGTGATCGGCGAGGTGGCATGGATGCTATGCTGCTTTTGACGCAGTTGCTGGTGACGGGCGAGCGAGGTGACACTGGTGAGTGTGAACGACGTCTTGGCGCATAGCAGTGGGAGCAGGAGCGTTGGCGTAACGGCTTGGATGCGTCTTGGGTGAGTGGAAATCAGATTTCTTGAAAGGGAAAGTGGAAAGTTGAATGGAGTTTTTGGATTTGGCAAAAAAAATAAATTTAAGTAAAATTCAAATAAATTCAAAAAATTGAATTTTTAGGGATGTTTCAAGACCCAACCCAGAAATGAGGATGACTTGAGCTTATTCGTCGCCCATGTAGTGGCATGAGTGCCTATGAACTAACCACCTTCCTAGTTGAGCAAGAGTTACACCAATGTATAACCTCTATTGCTAAATACATTACAGTCCTTGGTTAACTCTTTTACGTGTAAAGCGAGAGGTTGTTTCTTATTATATTTTGATTTAGAACACACGTACGCACAGTTCTTCTGCTGTATTATTTTTATGTTGGTGATAATGTGTCATCATCGTGAACTAAGTGCCTTGCTACTTCTCTTCGAATATTCCGAGTGGTAAGGGTAATCGCGTTTTGCATCTTTTGGCCAGAACTTATTCCACAGCACTATTAGTTTCCATTGTACTAGCTGAATGCTCATGTGTTGCTACGGATTTTAAAATTTATCATATTACATATTTTAAAACTCACGGGTAGTAAAAATTTTTAGAATATGCATACAAACATGTTCTAAAAGTTTTTAAATCCATCAAGTAAGTCGAAAGCCATCGATCACACCTCGTAGTCATAAGTTGAAAGATAACGACCACCCCTCGTGGTCGTAGGTCAGGAGCCCTTGAGCACACATCGTCGTCGTAAGTTGGAAGCCGTCGACCATCGCGCGTGATCATAGGTCAGGAGTGGTCGACCATCACTGGTCGTCATAAGTTGGCAGCGGTCGATGATTCATCGTGGTCCTAAATCGGGAGCTCGACAATGGCTCATGGTCGTACATCGGAAGCCAGCGACCATCGTTCGTGATCGTAAGTCGGAACGCATCAACCAGCGCTCATAGTCATAAGTTAGAAGACATCGACCACGCCTCATGGTCGTAAGTTGAAACACATCGACCAATGCTCATGGTCATAAATTAGAAGCCGTCGATCACACCTCGTGGTCATAAGTTAGAAGCCGTCGACCATCGCGCGTGATCGTAGGTCGGGAGCGATCGACCATCGCTGGTGGTCGTACGTTGGCAGGCCTCCATTGCGCTTGTGCCCTGTCGCCTGACTGCCAGCGCTAGTCTGCTCAGCCCCGACTTCGACCACTGCCCCGACTTCGACCACTGCCCCCTTCGACTTCGACCATTGCTCCCTTCAACCATTGTCCCCTTCGATGTTGACCACTTCCCCCTTCGACCACGACCTCTTCGACCATGGCTTCGACTTCAACCACCTTATGGGTCTTGTTGTTGAGGGTGGGGAGATCGATCTCAGGGGTAACCTGGGTGTAAGCGACAAGGATGTCCAACTGGAGGGGGAACTCGTAACGGTGGAGGTTGTGGACGAACCAGTAGGTGCCCTCCGGGTTGGCGCTACAACTACGACCATGACTGCTACAACCACGTCCATGGGTGCTACGACTACGGCCATGACCACGACTTCGACCACTGCCCCCTTCGACTTCGAGCATTGCCCCTTCGACTTTGACCACTGCCCCCTTCAACCACAGTCCCTTTTGACTATGGCCCTTCGACGTAGACCACTTCCCTCTTCGACCACAGCTTCGACGATGATCACGGATCTTCAACTTCAACCATTGCCCCCCTTGACTACTGTCCCCTTTGACCACGGCCCTTCGATGATCACGACCCTTTGATGCCTACCACTTTCCCTTCGACCACGGCCCCCTTCAACCACGGCTTTGACTTCGACCAAGGATCTTCGACTTTGACCACGGATCTTCGACTTCGACCACTGTCCCCTTTAACCACGGCCCTTCGACGCCGACCACTTCCCCCTTCGACCACGGATCTTTGACTTCTACCACGAATCTATGACTTCGACCACTACCCCCTTCGACCACTATCCCCTTTGACCACGACCCTTCGACATCGACCACTTCCCCCTTCAACCATCGTCCCCTTTAACTACTGTCCCCTTCAACCATGACCCTTCAACGTCGACTACTTTCCCTTTCGACCATGGCCCCTTTCGACTATGGCTTTGACTTCGACCACTGATCTTAGACTTCAACCATTGCCCGCCTCGACTACTGTCCCCTTCGACTACGGCCCTTCGACAGCGACCACTTCCCCCTTGACCACCGTCCCCTTCGACCACTGTCCCCTTTGACCATGGCCCTTCGAAGTCGACCACTGTCCCCTTCGACCACGGCCCTTCGATGTCGACCACGACTTCAACTTCAACCACTGTCCCCTTCGATGACCACGGCCCTTCGACGTCGACCACTTCCCCCTTCGACCACCCCCCCTTCGACCATGGATCTTTGATTTCGGCCACAGCCCTTCAACCACGACCCCCTTCGACCATAGCCCCGACGTCGACTACGGCCCCGACGTTGACCAAGGCCCTTCGAATTCAACCGTGGACTGACTTTATCCACGGCCCTTCGATTTCGACCACTGCCCCTTCGACCACGGCTTGGACTTCAACCACGATCTTTTGCTTTTGACTACGGCCCATCAACTTCAACCACGGACTGACTTCATCCACGGTCCTTCGACTTCGAACACTTCCTCTTCAACCACGGTTTAGACTTCGACCATGGCCTGACTTCAACCGCAATCCTTCGACTTCGACTGCAGATCGACTCTATCCATGGCCCTTTGACTTCAACCACTGCCCTCTTTGACCACTATCCCCTTCAACCACGACTTGGACTTTGACCACGGCCTTTCGACTTCGAGCATGGCCTGACTTAGACCACGACCCTTCGACTTCGGCCACCGCCCCTTCGACCACGGCTTCAACTTTGTCCATGAACCTTTGACTTTGGCTATGGCCCCCCTTCAACCACGGCTTTGACTTAAACCACGGCCCCTCGACTTCGGCCATGGCCCCTCGACCACGTCCCAATTCAACCACAGCACCGACTTCGACGACTAGCTTGGAAGACCAAAATCACCAGATAGCACGATGGGCTCCGAGCGAAGAGCAGGAGGAGGTAGATAGGCTCACCGGGCGAGCGACCGCTGGGCCGCGGCGGCGGGGGGAGAGCCACGTGAGCGGGCGTAGTAAGAGGAAGCCACTACCATCGTCGAGTGCCATTCTCCCTGATCCACCCGCCGCTATCGCCGTGTGCCATTCTCTCCGATCCACCGGCCGCTGTCGCTGAGTGTTGTGACACTGGTTGGAGGGGCGATGGGAGATGGAATTGGTGGCGACGCCCTGGGAAAAGTTGCGGGACTGTGACCAGACGCTGTCGCGCAGGGAAGGAATTGGTGGCGGCGCCGAGGAGGAGGAGGAGACACGACACGAGGGTTCGGGGGAGAAGGAGGTGGCGGTTGTGGGAGGTGGAGGTGGGGAGGCGGCCACGGGAAGATGGGGAGAGAAGGCGGCGGGCAAATGCGTAGGGAAGGCGGCAACGAGGGGATGTGACGCTGCTGGGGGAAGTTGGGGGCTGCAATCAGACGCTGCAGTACAGAGAAGAAATTGGTGGCGGCGCTGAGGAGGAGGAGGCACGGCACGAGGGTTCGTTGGAGAGAAGGAGGTGGCGGTTGCGGGAGGTGGAGTGGTTGTGGGAGGTGGAGGATGCAGGGGAAGAGAAGAGGAGGAGCACAGCCCACGCGTCGGTCTAACCTTTTTCTACGAGGAGCGAAAAAACTACTTATATGCAGATCTGGACGGTTAATCTTTGATCAAACGGCTAAGAAGAGAAGGGGGAGAATAGATCGACAACCACTAACTCATATTTTTAGACCTCTTTTCACCATCTGTATTCTCGATAAGAACTTCTCTTCACCATCTCTTCTCTTCACCAACTGTACTCTCGATAAGAACTCCACAGGAATAACTCTTTATTACAAAAAGGACAATCCTGACGAAAGCGCAGCACCATAATTTATGGATATGGACGCCAACTGTTAGCACAAGAACAAATGTGTGAACAATTATACGTGCTTCCTTTAGCCTGTCCAGTGCATACACAGCAGCAGCAGCAATTAGCTTGAGAGGATCACGATTCATGAATGAGATGGACAGCAACCTCGCAAGAACAACAGCACAGCGCCAGAGGGGTAATCAGAAGGAGTGTGTGTGTGTGTGTGTGTGTGTGTGTGTGTGTGTGTGTGTGTGTGTGTGTGTGTGTGTGTGTGTGTGTGTGTGTGTGTGTGTGTGTGTGTTTAAACAATTGCAGTTGGTTACAATCCTGTGAAATGAAATAAAATCATTTGGAAGCTACTGTTTTGGAAGGATCTCTTATTTGTAAGCTGTAAGCCGCTGTCTATGTGATGAAGACCTGTCACCGGTCTGCGTAAACAATCCCCTATCATGCAACTAATGACCTGTGCTATATACACACACACAGAGCAAAACAAAAGGAAGGGAGTGAGTAGTCCCCGTCAGTTTTGACTTGGGACGTCGGTTGCATAAAGCTTCTGGAGTACCACACGGTTGGCTTGAGAGCGGGAGGAAGAGGAGAGGGAGGCGGTGGCGGATGTGGCAGCAGCTCCATCACCCTGTTCTTCTCTGCTAATCCAGAGGAATCGGGCAAGGTACACATATTTTCGATTTCCTACCGTTTCTTTTGAGAAATAGTTAGATAATTGTGTCTCTTGATCAGAAATGATCTCTCTTTCTTTGTTTTTCTTGTGTGCTTCGTTTCATGATTGGGAGAAAGAGGAACCCATCACTCCCTGTGTCAAAATTCCCTCTTGTTTGGACCTGTGGGCATGTGGCACTTGGAAGGCAGAATCTCTTGTACTAGCGAGTTGTATCTCTCTGAATGATGTTAATTGAACGATTGCCCTAACAGAAGATTGCTCATATATGTATGGGAAAAATTTTAGATGATGTTCTTTTTCCTCTTAGAAAAGTTTAGCAATAACATGTCCTTTGTTCAGATGAAACTGGGAAATGCATTCTATGGTTAAGATATGTGAAATCGAAAAAATAGTACTCATACGGCTATACTAATATCAAATTTTGGAAATTTTATTTAGAAAATCGAACTCTGTTATCTAAATCCGGATAATTCATTTTAAGAGTAAAATGTAGGTCTGTCATTTAGTCAGTTAGGTCGTTGCAGAATTGCTTGAAAGTCCTGATCCTTTTGTGTCGTTTTCTTTATCTGTACTGAAGCTGAACTTGTAGTTTGTTTCTAATAATAGAAACTTTTATCAAAAAAGAGTAAATTTTACTTGTATTTATATGGAGGGTGTGGTGCTGTACTTCTTCCAGGGCACCAGTAATGGTCAAAAACTGTCTTTTCCTCCTATAGTCCTGTAGTGTTTTTAGTAAGTCTGGAAAGAGTAATGCACATTGCAAATATCAGCTTCCTATAAAAGCATTTTTCGAGAACACATTCCAATAGAAGCCTGAAATCCAAATCCTATTGTTTCTTTAGTAAAGACGATTGCGTGAACAGGCATTGATTTCAGGGAAGTGTCACAGTTCATCAATGGCAACTCCCAACACCAATGCAGTCCATGTCTCCTCAGAAACCCACAACATTGAGGCCTGGTTGGCATCTGATGAAGCTTTGGCTAGGCAATTGCAAGAGGAGGAGAATTCGCATGATGCTACCGCTACAAGAGAATTTGCTGGTATAGTGCCACTCCCACTCTCCCAGTATCTTTTGCTTTGTTTGAGGGAAGTTCATTAGCTGTACTCAAGTAACACTTGCGCTTACCACATGTTCATGATGCATTGTTTTTAGGTAACGTATCCTTGGAACCATCGTCACCAGCTGTTGAGTATAGATCGGCCAATAATGCAGCTCAGGTTTGTTTCTTTTCTACTCTTTTGTTTCCTCCATTGGTTCATTGGGATCATCTGCACCTTCCATGGAAAGGGACTCCCCATATCTGAACAGAAAAATGAAGTTCCTCCTAGAATAATGATAATTTGTATATGCAGGTGTCAAGGGAAGACAATGTCAACCCGAATAACATGTCATATGAGGTATGCTGTTATTCTTTTGTGGAAGAAATGATACGGAATTTTCCTGTCATTTAGGATGTAGCAAAGAGTAAAATTACTTAATTGTTTAGGGAGAACAAACAACTTCTGAACACATACTCAAAATCTGGTGCACAGTTTCCTCTGAAGAAACTAAGTGCAGTTTGCTCATACTTGCTGCAAAGATTACCCATCTCCGGGTAGGCTGCTTACCTTTTTGACACAAGTTCACCTATTCTTCGCTTTCGTGAATTGATATCAAAATCAGTTGGGTTATAATTCAATTTTCTCTGTAAAACGAAAGAAAAGAGTGACGTGAAGCAGACTGAATGTGCTAATTAGAGAACACATGTGCAATGGAGTTCTACTTTCACCTACATAGGCTCATATGTGCTAACTTGTTAGCACTCAGTTTGATTGAAGTATTGTGTCTGGATATAGAATATTGGTAGGGGTTTAGATTATGTTTGGAATTCACTGGATTCCTGCTGTTGCGGGCTCGCGGTCACTGCTAATTGTATCCAGCATAACAATAGATGAATGTTGACCTTACCAAAAAATATGCTACCAAGTATGTTCGTTGGCATTGTGTTAAACACTAGTGCCACTTCTAGGTAGCAAATGTTCGAACTGTAGAGCTGAATCATTCTATATTGTTCTGTAGTATGGTTCGGTAAATGCTGCCCTCCCTACCTCGAAAATAAGGTTTGGTGAGTGTAGCCAACTCAAGTATATTGACCTTTTATTTTCTAAACCAAAGTGTTTGACTTATTTTCACATGCTTTGAAATCAAGGAGTGCAACTGCAACTTCCATGTTTATCTCTATAGGAGGCGTTTGAAAGCAAATAAGACTATAAGAGTGACCAGGACATGCTCGTTTTCGAATCATAAAACAACAAAATGGAAATTGTAGAAACCAATCCTAGTCTTCAGTGTCCTAAACCAGTCCCGAAGTAACCCTCCATAAGCAGATGGGATAGCGGTGTCTCTACACCGCCAGTGTTCAGGGGTTCTCTTTGGCTGAGCAGCAGCTACATCTTTCAGCTTCAGAGTTCTTGATATCCACGTTTCATAAAAAAATACACATCTAAATTGATCAGTTCTGTTGGATCACATAATAATCCCATTTCTAGGAAATTGATTTTATATTATTTTGTAATTTTTGTAGCAACTACAAGCATTAGGGGATGCAGTAGGAACTCAATCCAGAGGATTATCTGATGACCTGATATGCTATTTGGTGCCTTTTAAGAACAAGCGTAACTTCTTCTCCAGGAAAAAGAATAATGAAGAGTACGTTACAGTTAATTGTACTCTCTTAGATTTGCTCATCTTTTTTGAACTTAGCAGTAGCCATATGATATATTGTAAGTTGGCTGACAAACACATAACTATATGATATCTCCATGCAGATGTGTGATCTGTAAATCGACCTATAAAAGCCAGGAGAAGCTGATAAGATTGCCCTGCAGCCACTGTTACCATGCAGACTGCATAACTCACTGGCTTAAGATCAACAAGGTAAAGTTCAATTTTATTTTGATATGATACCTCTACAATCCAAAAATAGAAGCTTTTGTCTTTTGCATATAACTCTAAATGCAAAAATATGCATCAAACACATGAATTAAGAGAACATGTTGTTTGAATATCACTCAAGGAAAGCAAAATCCAGAATACGCCATTTCAGCTTATGCATTGTCTGAACTCCATTTGATCCATACAGATTGTTGATTGCTTGGTACACAAACTTGTCTGGTATTGGAGGATTATCCGATAGTCTGATTTGTACCATTGTTCTCATTCAGGCATGCCCAGTCTGCAGTGAGGAGGTATTCGGGTGAGTTGCGATGTTTGTGGCGATGCTGCGGCGTCGTCGTCGCATTGTGCTTTCCGACAATGTTGGTCTCCTATGGCCTATTATGCTATACAAGTCTAGTTGGCCTACCGTGTTTAAGGAGATTTGTCTTTTGGTATGCACGTACTGCTAACTGAACCATGTCATGTTTGATGTGTTCATCCAATTTATTTTTATCACAAATTGATAAATATGTGTGGGTACTATGGTTGCCAGTTTTCTGAGAACGCAACCGAGCAGGGCAGTACAATAGATCATATGGTTTTCTAAGTATTGCACCCTCTTTTATATGAGCCTGTTGTGGAAAGAAGCAGGATTATGTTCTATACCTCAATTCTGCCATCATTGCTTGTTTAAGTACTGCATTTGCTCTACAGCTTGTCCATGTCCACTGGACATGGTTCTTTCAGTCAAAAGCTATTTTATCAGTAAGGCATATGATATAGACAGATACTAAATTGCTACTAATATCATCTAGTTCCTTTGTCTGGCAAGAAAAGGTGTATAGTTAGTAGAATCTCAGTGGAAAACTTGCCATCCCATTTTGTGTGCACACCAATGACATCCTTGGACCATGGATTAGTATTAGATCTCAGTGTGATTGGTTGTTTAAACAATGATAATTGCAAATGAAATTAATTAATTAATGGAGCATGATCCAGTGCTGACTTAGATCCGCTCCAACAGGAACAAATTCTTGTGATGATAGACGTTCTTGTCGGCATCTTCTATCCATTGTTAAATCGTTCATTCCCTACTTTATTATTCTCCGATTGTTGTAAAGTGTAAACGGACGTAGACATGCAACAAACCGCACGAATGAACTTCTGCTGTACCAGAAGGTTTCACCTTTATAATGAAGAGCCTATAGGCCACGGGCGCTGCCATACTTTTCTTTGTCACTTAGGTCTGATCTCATGTCTTCTTTGGTGTTACATCTTTTCTTCTCGATTTAGATTTGACCCAGTGACTTCCTTGGTGTCTGTAAATGTCTCTAACCAGCAATTTATACAACTTCTTCGTGTGTGTTTTGGCACGCAATGGGCAACAATAACAGATAGCAAGCATGTGTAGGCTGATAAACGATAGCAACAGCTTAGGCAAAAAAAAAAAAAAAAGGAAAGGAAAGGAAAGAAGGCGAAAATAATAGCATGAAAGTGCTAATGCAGTTTACGATAGCAAAACCCAGTAACATTCTTATCATGAAAACTCGAAGTTCAGGGGAAATTTGCTTCAACGAAGCTTTGGTACACAAGGATCAGGTGCCACAGAACATACCAAATATGTATGTAACTAAATTCACAATTTACATGTGTAACATGCTGAGGGGCAAGAGGAAATAAAATCACTTACCCCTTCAATTACATTACAGGATTGGAAAATATTGATAAAAGCAAGCACACTGGCGGAAAGAAACAAAACCATATGGTTTCTATAGATATCAGCTTAACTGATTCGACAAATCTACACAAAACTACGAGGTGCCTTTTTATGCATGAGGTATTGTGGTTTTATAACCACTGAATCCACACAGAGACCTCCTTTTGTGTGCGTGCAATCTATTTGAACCATTGTGAATTGGATATTTATCGGTTCATTTGAGTTCTTCACAACAAAATCGCCAACATGGTGATTGATCCAGACACCTGGATCAGTTAAATAACACTTGGACTGAGCATGCTGTCCATCAGAAGTTGATAGTTGGAAGCGCACTGGCTTTATATCCCAGCCGTGGATGTGCTCAGCGCTATAAACACGTCGACCAAGCCGCTTGAATGGTCTGCCTAGATGAAGACGGAAAAACAGGCTATATGTACCTTCTGGGAAGCAGAATTCAACCTCCCCTCTGATTTCGAACCACCAAATTTGCGAGAGATAAGCAACCGAATGAAACCTGCAAGAAAAACAACATAAGGTTTCAAACATTTTGGCTGTACAATAATACAATTGACAAAGTACAAGTAACATAAGATACACACTTTTAAGTATATTTAAAATGGATGGGCACTATAGCATGCCACTAAAGCTAATGTGTTCCATTATCTCACATGAAAAGCATGATTAACCAATGCAGGTGATCTAAAGGTGCAATTTTGAAACATGGCAGACAACCAAAAATTCAAGATCCCACCTTTTTTCTTTTATCCAAGAACAAGCTCTAACTAGTTGCATCACAAGTTTAGCATACATAGCCTCAAATCTGTAGTTTCATTGCATAGTCACATAATCACTAGGCTGATATTGGCTCCCGCACCGAATTAGGAAACTAGTGCCCAGAGGGCATAAGTAATTGAACACAAGTAAGCCATTTAGATTTTTAAGTGACAAGAACATAAGACAAATGAACAGGCCTCAGGCATTGAGTCACAGAGAATACTCAGCTTCAACGATATGCACCACGGAACCCAAAAACTCACCCCAAACAAATTATGGGACTGAACTGAATGCATTTCCAGCAACATCAAAATCTCACATACGCTAATCAGTGATTACATATCCTAATAGCAAACAAATTCACCTAAGAGCATGGATTAACAATATCTTCTACTTTAGGATTCTATAGATTAAACATCACCATATATCGTATAAAATTGTAGTACAAAGTTTCCGTAAATGGGAGCCATTAAAAGTTGCCAAAATTTTGTTTTGATGAAAGCACCTTGATTCATCATTTGGAATGAAGTTCCAATATCTCCTATCATCAATGCCTGTTATTGAAAGCGCCCTTGAAGAGATTGACATGCAAATACCACCACCACCCTTGTCGAGCCAGAACTCCTACACAATCAGCCAAATAAATTTCATATGTATAAGCAATGACAACAACAATTCAAACAAAAAATAACCCAACCCGGGGCGGGGCAGCGGTTGAAGACAATCAGACTCCAACCTTTACGCACAAGACATTGTTGAATTACAAACAAAACAGTTCACACGAACATATGAGAACAACACGATTTCAGAGGCTCTAATCGAACACAGTACGATCCATAGTGGCGTAGTTAACCAAAGAGATGGCACGTTTATCCTAAGTACAAGTCTCGGACAAAGCATACACCTTGGTGCCGCCGTCGAAGCGGTTCCGCCGGCAGAGCCGCTCGTACACCTCCTTCTTGGGGATCGCCTCCGCCTCAAGCACGGTAGCTGCCTGGCAGCCTTCCTCCTCAGCGGCGGCGGCGAGAAGGCGCGCGTAGTTGTGCGGCAGCTTGGCCTCCCAGACGCTGTCCCCGGATGCGGCGCTGCGGAACGTGCGGCTGAGCCGCGCCATCCGGCAGATCTCCAGCGGGTCCAGCCTGAGCAGCACCTCAGCGACGCAGTTCTCCGGCAAGTCCCCAAGCACCGTGCCCCCACCTCCCGCCGACGAGGCCACAGTACCCATGAACCAAGAAACAATCGCCGGGGCTCAACAACAGTACAGGGTAAGCGACTTGGAGAGCAGCAGCAGGGACGCCGGCGACTTGGAGAAGGGCGGCGAGTTACGCCTTAGCGCCAGAGAGCCCATCGCGTCGGTGGCGCCTCAGTGGCCGTGCCGTCGGGTAAGGGGGCAAGCTCTCGGCGGCGTCGGCGTTTGCTCCCCGAAGGCGGCCACCACCACCAAGTCGCTTCCTTCTTGCGTCCCCCCTTGCTTGTCTCAGCAAGTTTTTGCAACGGATCGAATCCAAGCAAACTGGGAAATTTGTTTGTAGTTTTCGGCTGAGCCCGACTGTTCTTGATCAAAGAAGGGGTTCTTGCCGGTGTTTCTTCTGATCTTTTGCCGTCTATGATGTTGGTGGAGAAGAGGGGGTTTCGAGTTGCTTGATGCGGTGGTTGGTTTTTGGCCTCGGTGTATGTTGCTGGGTTAGGCTGGTACTGGGGAGGGGGGACGGTGATGGAAAGAGGTTTTCGTTTTCGCCCATGGGAAAGTGCAAATTTTATCCTACTTTTCAAGGCGTGGTGGTACCACCGCATGAGTCGTCGCGCTCAGCCTCTCACTTGCCGTGTATCGGGAGGTTTTTTTTTCTTTTTTGGTCTACCAAACGGGGAGTGTTGTGAGAAAGACTTAGACCCTATTTATTTCCACTTAAGATTATTATAATCTAGTTTATAATTATAAGTGGAAACAAACAATCTAGATTATAAGGTAACTTATTATAATCTAATAGCCCAGATTATTGTAATCTAATAAGCTGAAAAAAGAAGCTTATTTCAGCTTATAGATCCACCTTTTATCTTAATGACCATAAAACTTTAGAAATATTACCCACCTTTGCCATTCATATATATCCCCAACGCATCCCCTCCCCTCCCAGCGCCTCTCTCCCAAACGCGCCTCCCCTCCCAGCGCATCTCTCCCAGACGCGCCTCCCCTCCCAGCGCATCTCTCCCAGCGCGTCTCTACGCCTCCCCTCCCAGCGCCTCTCTCTCCCTCCCGTGCGCCTCCTTCCTCTCCTCTTCCCCAAGATGGTGATGATGCGGAGGCCGGCCTTGCCCGTGCGCTTGCCTACCGGGATTCCGTTGCGCGAAGCCCCGGGGTCGCCGAGGAAGTCGCTGGGAGGGGCGGCGCCGGCCGAGGCGGCGCCGGCCAGGGCGTCGGGAGGGGACGTGGTGCCGGGAGAGGTCGCGGGAGGCCGAGGCGTCGTGGTCGGCGGCCTAGGCGCCGGCGTCGAAGGCCTCGGGGGCGGCGGCCTGGGCATGGGCGGCGACCTCGGGGGCGACGACCTAGGCGTCGGCTGCGGCCTCGGTGTGGGCATCGGCCTCGGGGGCGGCGGGCTGGGCACGGGCGCTGCCAGCGCCGGCCTCAGGGGTGGCGGGAGAGGCCGCGGATAAGGTCAAGGGCATTGTAGTCTTTAAACATTCGAATACAACAATCCATAACTCTGATAATCCAGGTTGCCAAACACCTGACAGCTTATTTCCTACCAGCTTATATAATCCTCCATCTATAAGCTGGATTATAATAATCTTAAGTGGAAACAAACAGGGCCTTAGTTCAGTCCGATATAGTTTTTTTAGATTATAGTTTATGATTTTTTTAATAAATAAATTAGATATTTTTTATCGTTGTCTTAAAGTGATTTATCGTCGTTCAGTTCATTCACATAAATACTCGCGTTAAAACCAAAAACCATAAGTCATACTTATATGCCGCAATTAAAAAACCTACCTTAGTCTTGTTCCGTGTCCTTGCCTGTAAAAATGACATGTACAGAGCCCAGACGGCTAAGATCTGGTACATCTCGTGAGAAATGCCAAGTCTGGTCTATGATTTATCTGAATGGTTAGAGCAAGTATAATAAGGCTGACTGTGCTAGCTACAAGGGAATCCATGTCAGCATAGTCATATGTGGAGGGGAGAGAAAAGGAGAGAGAGAGCCAAGCCGACTCCCATGCAAGAGTCAGGCTATAGCACAGGAAAAGATGCATTATCCATGCATGTACCCATAGAACTAATTGCTATACCCATGCATGTATTAAATTATCAATACCCATGTATGTATTAAATGATTGAGAGCTCTTGTGGAGACAACTTATAGCCAGCTTATTGTATGAGTTGACTGCATCATTATCTTTTGATGACATGGAAATGTATTGGAGGTAGCAGCTATCTGTACTATTAAACTTGCTCTTAGGCACCGAATTAGACTTTTGCATTGATGTGTTAACAATCCGAGGCATTGTTCAATTATTACTAGTAAGGTATTCGTACGTTACAATAGAATACCAAATAAGGGTGATATATATCAAATGTGATTTCAAACTGAACTGTGAACATCAATTTTATCTTATAAAAACATATACCAAGCAAAGCATACATGTATAAACTTGTAAAGAAATCAAATCGGAAATAGATATTCACATTTAATAGTTAACGTTGTTTCTTGTCCAATATAAATAAAAAATAAAATACATAAGATATCCAGGATGTAAGAATATTGTGTTAGTGTTAAGTTGTTGATTAAATCCTTTTTGTCTTAGTGCTAAAACATTCTAGCGTTGTTCAGTGCAGCAGAACAAATTCTTTTTGCCATGGGTTATCCCTGCACTTCCAGTATACAGGGTCTTCAGAGCAAGTATTATAAGAGCTGTAAGCTGGCTGTATGCTGAGGTGGAGGAGAGAGAGGAGGAGAGAGAAGAGAGGTGGGCTGTAAGCTTACAGCCAGCTGAAGCACAAGAACCAAGAAACTTTGTGAGAGGAAGGGGTAGATCATACAGCCTTCAGTTGGCTGTAACTACTATATGAGTAGGCTGATAAGTGAGCTGTAAGTATCCATACAGTCAGCTGAAGGCTGTATTATAAGACTTGCTCTTAGGGAAAAGGAACAGAAAAGGACGGTGCCGAAAGTATACCTGGGAGTCTGGGTCAACCTTATTCGTCAAAATTAATTTTCAGATGTCTAGGTAGTAAGGCGATAATGATAGTTATCCTATGTCGGCAATGATACAATATTAGTTTGGCAATGATACAATATTAGTTTAAGAATTAATGGTTTCGATAATCTTTAGAGGTCCCTATGGCTGCGCATAATCTTCCAAATAAAATTCAGACAGTTCCAGAAGTGAGTTCTGTAACAGCCTAAATTTTTTTGGTGCATCTCAAAAATTTTCCCTAAAGCCTTGCTTGAATCTAAAAGTTTTGAAACAATATTCCTTGGCCCAAAAATCCGGTTTAAAAATTTCTCAAAGTTATTGTGTGTAAATAAAAATCCTCAGAAATTTCTATGTGCAAAAACCCTCCAAAAGTTCAAATCCAAATCCCAAATAAAATTTTAAACCCATTTTTCCCTCCCTCACCTTCGAGTTGAATTCCAGCTGCCAGCCTGGCCTTCTTTCCTTTTTTTTCTCTCCCCACCAGCCCGCTCTCCTGTTCTTCTCTCTTTCCTTTCCGTGGCCCAGCCAGCCTATTCTCTCGCCCGTGCGCACCGCCAGCCCGGCTTCCCTTCATTTCTCTGTTTCACTAATGAGTGGGTTGGTCCCACCTATCAGCGTGTAGAGAAGCATTGTGCTTCTTCTCCACACCTTCTCTCTCGCGTTCGCCTGTGCTGCCATACGCACGTACCACTCTCACCAAAGCCACACTAGCCCTGCTATCTCAAGCCTTGCGTCGTCGCAATCTCATCACATCGTCGTGCCTATTCTCTCCCTCTTTCCTCTCACCATCCCTTGCACCCGAAGCCAAGCCACGGTGCTACGCCCATTCTCCCTTCTCCCCTCTATTTAAACCCTGGCCGAGGACGTCAAAACCTTCACCCTAACCCCCTCAGCATTTCCACTAAGCTCCCGTGTTCTCTTTGCCATTGGAGGAGAGGAATTTGACCCTCTTCTCCGATCCGATTGACGGCTTTGCCGTTTGATTCTCACTGCTTTGGTGAGTTTCCGCCACCGCCAACATGTGTTTTGTGTTTACTTAGCTCCCCTCTTCCCTGTGCTCAGCTTGCCTATGCTCGTTTCCCCTAGGAAGGTTGGAACGTCATCAACGTCGTCGTTTCTAGGGTGCGACCGTCACCACCTTCGACCTCATCACCCCATCCTCTTCATCTCGGTGAGTTCCACCTTGAAGGTCATGTCTATCATGCTCGCCTCATTCTCTTCTTTCTAACGCCCCTCTTCTTCTTCTGTGTCGTGCACCAGAGTCGTCGGAACACACCTTCTTCTCTATCACCGACCTGAAGCATGGACCAACCTCATCGCCGCTAATAATCTCCCTCACCCCTCTGCCTCACAGTGAGTCCTTCCATTTCCTTGCGTTCTCTTATGCCACAAACACGGTAGGCTAGTCATCGTAGCGCCTAGATGCCCATAACACCGTCGCCCCTTACCATGCCGCTGCAAGCTGCTGTGGATAGCCTTGCCCACTGCTGCATCCTTAGCGCTAACACACCTTTAGCTTCGTGACAATGTGTACATGCTTAAGCCTACCTTGATTCAAAGCTTTCCCTAGCATTTTATAGTTTCCTCTCATACACAGTAGCGTCGTCGCCACCCTCGCCATCACACCTCCACCTTGGAGCTTCTCTCGATACACTATTACTGCCATTAGATTCGTCGAGACCACCGCGTTCTATTTTGCCCATCCCGGGTGCTCATCGTCCTCATCTTCGCTGGAGCCAAAGCACCTCCCCTACTTCCTCTACTGAGTGAGGAAGAAGATGGTTCTGACGCTAACATGTGGGCCAAGCGCGTAGATTAGGTTAGTTAATGCCAGTATGACATGTGGGCCTAAGTAGGTTAAAAATCTAATTAAACCCATGTTTAAGTTTTGTGTTACAAACATGCAGACCCCACAACCCTTAAACCTAACCACATAGACTTGGTCTGTGGACCATAGTCCCTGACACGTGGGTTCGATTTCCTGTAGATCACCGCGTAGACCTAGTCCATATGAACCATGGACCCATTTGTTAGTCTCTCATGTTTTCCTTAGTAAAAATAAGTGGAAAAGAAATTAAAACTAGCTGGACTCCACCTATCCCGCATTGATTTATTTCCCTTATGAAAAATAATTGAAAAAGAAAAAGAAAATCTCTACCGACCCCACATATCAGGATTTTTTCAATTTTCTGGAATTTCTTTTTAGGTAAAACTTCGGAGGGCTCATTATCCAAAGTTTTAAATCCAAATGACTTGGTTTTTGTTTCTAAATTTATTGGAATTCAAAATCTTTCCAACAATATCAAAATCATAATTTTTGAAGTTCATTTGAATTTTATTTGAATTCATATTGAATGTGGATAATTACACATTTATAGAATTCGACGCTTCGAACGCTTCTGGCACTAACGAACAAGATGCTATGCTATCCACAATTGATCAAGGCAAATCCTTGTGATCGATAATGTTGAACCTAGCTTTCAAATGCAAATATTTTACTTTCAAGTACAAATTGCATAATTATTATTGTTATTATTTAATTAAATGGTATGTTAAATATTGATGCTTCATTATACCTTGCCATTGATGTGTATTATCCCCTTCTTGATTATTGACATTATCTTTACCATGCATCCTAGAATACTTATAATAATAATACTCAACCATTGGTTAAACTTTAATCGATTATATTTGCACTTAGAATTGCAATAATGATAAATTTGAATACAATATAAACATTGCCAACAAAAAATAGACACATTATGTAATAATTAGAGTGGTAACGTCGATTACCACTGGAAATAGAAAAATATCTTATAAAATAATGGAGACTCGGGTGAGTGGTTGGTATGAGATCGATACAGGGATTGCACGAGATCTGAGTTTGTTAGTTCGTCTCGCCTGAATTAATTAAGCACCGAATTTTGTACCACTCTTTTCTACACCCCAATCGTGTAACCACAAGTTAAGTATAGGATTGACCTAACTAACTAATTTGCTTACTTTTGATGTGACTCCTACGCATTAGATTGGTAGGTACATTTCTGGATTTCTATTGTGATTACTTTAGGAGTGACCCACACTGGCCACTACCCCTATGTGGATTTTTTTAACGTAAGGGATCATAGACTCCCTAAAAACAGGGGTCTCTCATTGAAAACATAGCCTGAAAAGGAAACATTGTGGGGGGTGAGATGTAACCCAATAATGGAGTGGTCGATATTATAAATTAATCATATCTGTAAACATATCATGAAAGACTAATGCAATATATCTTTTCCGTCGTATCACTTCCTCGGCTAGTGATGGCCTATGATGTAAGACCTATTTATTACTATATATGAATATGATGTTAATTATTGTTATACGGTATGAGTTAGTTACTTGTCTACGAATTAGCTTAGAATATACGGAAGATCCGAAATCCGGTCGCTACGAGTTCATAAAACTGTCTCGAGAAGCACCCACGTATCCCTTGTCTTCAAGTATGTGACATCCAATCTGATTGGCTAGACACAAAGATAGACAGAGGGTGCAACTGGTGCAGACAAGGAAAACATGTCGCTTTCCAACTGAAGTCAAGGGCATTGCATTCGCATGCGTTCGTGGTACATGGAAGATTTTTTTCTCCGTTTTTGGGGTTTGCGGATTGGATCATAATCCGATGGCGATGTGGATTAACGCATTGATGAAAAGTTGGATGTAAAATCAAGCATCTCATCTCCCCGACGGGCAGACATTTGTCTCGTGAAAAGAAAAAACCGCTAGATGTTTCTTTTCCTGTGCATGAACAGAAAGAATCAACGCCTCCTTATTCGTAGGATGTTCAAAGTATTTTGGAGGATCCTGATCCTTAGGAATTTTTCCTATATAGATTGTTTGATTTGTATGATTGAAGTGGTACAATTTCTATGGAATATTTCCTACGCACTCAATTCCCTAGGAAACCAAACATGGGCTCAAAGCTCTCCAACAAATTCCTATACTTTTCCTATGGTGTGATCAAATACTCTGTTGTAAATTCCTGTGGTTTTTAGTTCTATAGAATTTAAGAAACCATGGTATTGTAATTTTATATTTCTATATTTTTAGAATTCCACAATATCAAATATGTATTCTATTGGGGAAGGGTCCCGCACTATCTCGGGCCCACAACCACCTTGGAGTGGTCGTGCCCATTGGAGGGTCTACCCTAACCCAAGTCCTCAGACCAACCCAGACGAGATACACAAGGCCAACTCTGGAAGAATCCGAAACTAACCCCGAGCGAGATATGCAAAACTGACCCTAGAAGGGTCCGGGGCCAACCCCAGGGGTTGGCCTCGAACCAACCTCAAAGTCTCGGATGTGGCAAAGCCTACATGAGGCAAATGACGCAAATAGGAGTAAACTAAGCTCTAATGGTAAACTTGTAACTTCATATGCTCTCCCCTCTCCACCTACAAATAGGAACCCTTGTAGTGAGAGAGAGAGAGAGAGGGATTATTTTTTGTAACTCTAAAACACTCATATTAAATACACTTATAATTATGTGCTTTTTTTATCTCTTCGCACATTCAACGGTCTTTGTATTTAACCGTAGTACTCTAAACTCATTGTCCGAATTTATACCGATGACACGTTTCTAGAGGTGGTGATCAAACGAGCTACAGCTTCTGACTTCCGGCTTATTTTTCACTATTCATAAATTTCGACTTTTTCTGAAATTTTGGCTTTTTGTTGAGCTTTTTTGCCGGTTCTTTTTTTCCCGTATTTGTTTGTATTATACGTAATGGCTAACATATTTTTAAATTTTTTAAAATTTAATTATGCTAAATAAGCCTCTGTCAGCTACAGTGTTTTTTTAGCCAGCTACAGTGCTTTTCAGCCATAAGCCACAAAAAAAAAACCCAAATGATCACCCCCTTAATATCTTTGTTCACGATAATAACTGCAGAGCCACACATAACCTATCAATCATGATGGCGTCGTTGACTAGCTTGTTTCTGTGTAAAGCTAACCATGAACGTCTAAGTGGAGGAGTTGCTCCAAACCAGTAAGTAGTAGCTGGTTTGGCATAGATTCTGGAATAAGACAGTGTCATGCAGACAACTGCCACCAACCTACCATGGACATCTATTGCTTCAAGCATGCATCTGATCTGACATCTATCCAAAAATTTTCCCTCCAAGATATCACATAAACTAGATACGAAAGCGCGACGTCATACCATGCTAGCTACTATGTAGATTAAAAAATGTGTACAATTCGTATTAGGGGTTTTCAACAAAAATTAAAGTTTAATTACACAAAATGAGGTATTTTACGAAAAATGTGGTTTTATTCGGTGAAGGATGGTTTTTTAAAAAATCGAGGATCTATATGTACTTAGGAAGGGTTCGTATGCAATTTTGAAAAATCGGAGGGTTTAGTCAAAATATCATGATCGAAACAACATGGTTCGTAGTCAAAGTCGAAACCGTGTTCGAGGTCGAGGCCGTGGTTGTGGTCAAAGGGCCGTGGTCCATGGTCGAAGTCGAGGCCATGTTCAAGGTTGAGGCCATGGTCATGGTCGAAGGGTTGTGATCCGTGGTCAAAATCGATACTGTGGTCGATGGGCGTTGTGGTCGAAGTCGACACTATGGTCGTGGTCAAAGGGTCGTGGTCGAAGTCGATGCCGTTGTCGACGTCGATGCCTTGGTCGAAATCGATGTCGTAGTCGAAGGGTCGTGGTCGAAGGACTGGGTCGAAGTCGAAGACGTGGTCAAAGTGGAAGTCCTAGTCGAAAGAGCCTTGGTCGAGGGCACAGTTGAAGGGGGCGTGTTTGTAATCGACATCGTAGTTGAAGAAGTCGAGGTCGTGGTCAATGGTCGACGCCGAGGTCGTGGACCGTGGTCGAAGGGCACTGTGGTCGAAGTTGACATTGGCAAGGTCGAGGCCGTGGTCGTGGTCGAAGGGCCGTGGTTGAAGGGTCATGGTCGATGTCGATGCCGTGGTCGAAATCGATTCTGTAGTCAAAGGGTCGTGGTCGAAAAACTGGGTCGAAGTCGAAGCCATGATCCAAGTGGAAGTCGTGGTCGAAAGGGTCATGGTCAAAGTGGAAGGCATGGTCGAAGGGGGCCGTGGTGGAGGTCGAGGGTGCGGTCGGAGGGTGCCGTGTTCGTAGTTTAAGCCGTGGTCGAAGTCGAAGTCAAGGCCGTGGCCAAAAGGCGCCGTGGTCGAAGGGGGCCATGGTCCATGGTCGAAGGCAAGGCCGTGGTCGACATCGATGTCGGTGAAGTCGAAGCCGTGGTCGAAGGACTGAGTCGAAGTCGAAGCCGTGGTCCAAGTGGAGGGTGCGATCAAAGGGGGCCGCGGTCGAAGTCGGGGGCATGATCGAAGGGGGTCGTGGTTGTAGTCGACGCCATGGTTGAAGTTGAAGCCCTGATTGAAGTCAAGGCCGTGGTTGAGGTCGACGCTGAGGCTGTGGTCCGTGGTCGAAGTGGACACTGTGGTTGAAGGGCGTTGTGGTCAAAGTCGGCGCCGTGGTCGACGTCGACGTGGGCGAGGTCGACGTCGTGGTCCAAGTGGAAGTCGTGATCGAAAGGGTCGTGGTCGAAGTCGATGTCATGATTGAAGGGCGTCGTGATCGAGATTGACGCTGTGGTCAAGATTGACGCCGTGGTCGAGTCGAGGCTATGGTCGAGGCCATGGTCAAAGTGGACGCCGCAGTGGAAGGGCGTTGTGGTCAAAGTCAGCGCCATGGTCAACATCAACGTGGGTGAGGTCAACACCTGGTCAAGGTCGAGGCCATGATCAAGTTCAAGGCTGTGGTCGAAGTGGACGCCGTGTTGGAAGGGCGTTGTGGTCAAAGTCGGCGCAGTGGTCGACATCGATGTGGGCAAGGTCGAAGCCATGGTCGAGGTCGAGGCTGTGGTTGTGGTCGAAGGGCCATGGTCGACGTCAATGCCATGTCGAAATTGATTACGTAGTTGAAGGGTCATGGTCGAAGGATCAGGTCAAAGTCGAAGCCATGGTCCAAGTGGAAGTCATCGTCGAAAGGGCGGTGGTCAAGGTCGATGCCGTGGTCGAAGGGGGCCGTGATCGAGGTCAAGGATGTGATCGAAGGGGACTGTGTTCGTAGTCGACGCCATGGTCGATGTCGAAGCCATGGTCGAAGTCGAGACCATGGTCGAAGGGCGTTGTGGTCGATGTTGACGTGGTCAAAGGGAGCCATGGTCCGTGGTCGAAGTCAAGGCCGTGGTCGATGTCGACGTTGGCGAGGTCGAAGCTGTGGTCGATGTCGACATTGGTAACGTTGAAGTCATGGTCGACGTCAAAGGGTCGTGGTCAAAGCTAATGCTGTGGTCGACGTCGATGCTGTGGTTGAAGTCGATGCTGATGTTGAAGGGCTGTGGTCGAAGGACAGGGTCGACATCAACACTGTGGTCCAAGTGGATGTCGTGGTCAAAGTCCACACCATGGTCAACATCGACACGGGTGAAGTCGAGGCCATGGTCATGGTCGAAGTTGACGTTGTGGTCGAAGTCGACACCGTGGTCCGAGTGAACGCCATGGTCGATATGGAGGGCGCGGTCGAAGGGGGCACCCCCCCCCCCCCTCTTTCTCCTTTGATTGCCATCTTGGATCCTACATATAGTCACTCTCTTAGATTAAATTGCAGTGACCCTTATTGGATGGGGGTGCAACTAGTTTCCTACTGTAGTTTCTGATTGTGCTATCCTGACAACTTCCAAAAATGAAACTTGCCTGGTCCTAATTGAGTTCGTGTAAAATATAAACAGCTGGTACCTTGACAAATAAGTTTAGTCATACAGCATAGCGGACAGTGCCTACTTAATTGGCGTTAAGTTTCACAGAGGCTGAACTGCTAACGTAAAATGCAAATGTCAGAAATTCAGTGAAAAATCAACTCAAGCAAATTTGCTATCAGTAAATGGTCGGTACAATGACCTACCTTGATATTTCAAAGTTTCACTCACCAAGCACCACAAAAATAACATCACCAGGAAAATACCAAAACATTTTTTACTTTTCATGGACATAATTACAAAATATCAACAGGTTAAAAAAAACTTACAATCCAAGTGATACGACTCCTCATTTCTTCAATAGCATTAGGGTCCTTCAATTTCTTGATTGTCTTTTGGAGTTTCTGGAGAGGCACATTAACACAGGCACGATGCGCATTTAACTTGGTCGAATAGAATTATAGAAGCATCTATGAACAGTTGAATTTGCATAAAGGCATAGAACACACCTCTTTTTCTGCAGGGAGTTCATCATCAAATAAGAAATTGTATCTTTTCCTGAACCTGTATGGCAACAAAATTGATCAAAATGTCAACACACTATAATGGAAATTGACACCTAAAATACTTAATACCAGATTTAGCAACAAAACAGCATCGTTAGAGGATTAAACCTTAGGAGAAATGGGAAGGGAAATGAATTAAAGTAATCAACTAAGGAAATAGCACCAGTTGTTTGTCCACCTTTTTCAACAGGATTCAAATAGGACATGCTAAGACTAAAAAGTGCACAATCCAGACCTTCTAAATGATATGAAGCAAAAAGATACATGCTATAAAAGCAGGGTAGAACTTAGCTAAAAAAATAGTTTAAAGCATGTGGAGCAAGGGCACAAGTGCATTCAACTCTTACCCTTCTTTGTCAAGAGGTCCATATATAGGTTCGAATCTTGGATCCCTTACAACCTAAAGAAAAGAGCAATTTAGTAAATGGAGACCGAGCTAGAACATAATTACACCAAGCAGCCCATTACATGTAAACCAACAACCTGATGTTTAGCATGCTCTGGGTGAGATAGGGAAAGTAAGTTCATATATTAACTGCCTTTTAGTTTATGACATCCTATTTTCAAATCTAATTAATATCAATGAAAACATAAAAGATTTTTAAAATATATATTAAGAAAGCAAAAAACAGATTTAAAGTAATTTTTCTACATAGGTTTTGCCCAAAAAGTCATTTAATTGGCCTAAGTACCAAGGGAGGAACCAAATTACATTATGAATTCCACCTATGCACCAGAGCTTCAAACAATGAAACTGGTACCAAAAAAACAACTAGAACTACGGAAAATCATCTTTTGCTGCACATAGTATAAATGGATTCATGAAAATTCCACAATAGCATTTCTCAGACTATTTCATTTGCAAAGATTGCATATACAATAGCATTGGGACACATCCAAATTGAAGCAGCAAGACATGCCCGATGTCAATGTCTTGCAAAACCCAGTTTCATGAGGCATAGAGACTGCCTTGATATCTATGTATAAGTTCACACAACGATAATAGCATGGACATCAGGGCTATTAAGGCGTTGCCTAAGTGGTAAGGCGGTCCCGGGGTGTCAAGGCGTCGCCCCGCCTTGCCGTGCGTGACTAAGGCGTCCGCCGCGCCCACGCCGCCATCTCCAAGCCGCCGCGCCGCGCCAGGCGACCGGATCCGGCCTCAGCCCTCGCTTCTGGCCGTCGTCTCCTCTGCCGCCGACTCCCACCTCGCTATCCGCCACCTTCCCCTCGACTTTAACATCGGCGTCGCGCATCGGTGCGGGCAATAGGGGGCGCCGACTGCGTGAGCACGAGCTCCCTGTTGGCCGCGTCCAGGTCGTCCTCGGGGAGCGACGACGCCCTGCTGAGCTTCTTGACGATGCAGCCCACGCGGCGGAGAGAGAGAGAGAGAGAGAGGGGGGGGGGGGGGTTGAAATGGAGGGAAGGGAAGAGATGGTATTGGGTGGCTGGCTGACTCGGCTGGGAAGAAAAGAGAGATGACAGTAGAATTGAGGTCCTTTTTGGATCAGTTTCAGATTCTTAAAAATCAGCTATTACTTCTAGTTTTTAAAAACTGCTTTCTAAGCAAAAACTGATAGGGTGTTTGGATCCCCTAATTTTTAAAAGCTAGTTTCATTTATGATTGGTGCTAATAGACTATTATACCCTTATATTTATTGCTCTTGAACAGCCATACGTGTGGTCTTTAATGCGGGTAAATGGGTATTTGTGCAAAAAAACTGGCAAAAGCTGGGTATCAATAGCTTCTTGGTTTTTAAGAATCTGGGTAGGTAGATTTTAAAAACTGCCCCAAAAAATGGTCTGTTTGGATCCCACCCAGTTTCCAAAAGCCAGATTCTTAAAATCTGAGTGGATCCAAATAGGCCCTGAGTTTAGAATATGTTGGTGGGCTAAGGGCCTGTTTGGGAGAGCTCCATCAGCTCCAGATCTATCTAGATCCACCAGATTCACCTGTATCTACCGTGGAGCAGTTCCATCGTGGATCTGGGATTCGTCAAAGTGTTTGGTACAGCTCCACCTCCCTCTCTATCTCACTTCCACCTGGGCCCCACGCGTCGGGGGGGCAAAATGAAAAAAAAAGATCCACAGGCTTCCTTCTTCTTCTTCCTCCGGCTCGGGCGCGAGGAAAAAAAAGAATCCACGAGCGTGCGAGGGCGCGGCCCCGGCCGGCGCAGGCGCGGCAGGACGCGGCGGGACGAAGTGAGCGCGGTGGCGGGTTGTCCGGGCTGGCTCCCGCGAGACGGCGCCGTCGGGCGAGGCGCACGGCGGCAGCCATGGCCATGGCCGGGCGTGGGCGCGTGGGTGCGGCCACAGCCGGACCGGGCGCGGGCGCGGCCATGGCAGGGGCCCATCTCGCGGCGGCGGCATGCGGCGAGGGCTAGCCGGCCATGGTGTGGGCGGCGGCGGAGAAGCGGCTCGCGGCGAGGGAAGGCTCTGGTCGGCGACGGGAAGAAGAAAAAAAATTAGAACGAACCGGTATGTTTTGTAACCAGTGGCAGTGGGTAATTTTCCCCAACTCCACCAACTTGAGTTTGGTGGAGCACCCCTTGAGGTACTCCACCAATTTGGTGGATCTGGAGTCAGATCATGGTTTTGGTGGAGCAGATCCACGGTAGTGCTGCTGGAGTTAGAACTGTTTGGCTAGCAAAATAGAATCCGGATCTGTTTTTCGTGGATCTGGAGCTGGTGGAGCTCTCCCAAACAGGTCCTAAGGCTGTGATCTTTTTGGCTTCAGCTTTTAGTTTCCAAATTATTTTTTACTATTCATAAATTTTATTTTTCTAAACTTTTGGCTTTTTGTTGAGCTTTTTTGCCGGTTCTTTTTTCCTGTATTTGTTTGTATTATACGTAATAGGCTAACATTTTTTTATATTTTTCAATTTTTTTTAAATTTAATTATGCTAAATAAGCCTCTGTCAGTTACAGTGTTTTTTCAGCCAGCTACAGTGCTTTTCAGCCATAAGCCACCAAAAATAAGCCCAAATGATCACCACCTTAAATCTTTAGGGGTGTTGTACTGCTAGTGTCAGTTCTACCGTATTTAAGCTTTATATGTGCTGTGAAAATATTTATTTTATTTATTGTCTTAATGTCTTAGGATATGTGTAAGGCATCGTCTCATCTCACACCTTACAGTTTAAAAGAGGTGAAGGGGTACGTTCATCTTATTTTGTCTTACCACTTTAATAATCTTGATGGACATAATCAACTCACGAAGGCTAAAATTTAACTAATGGTGCACATAACTCACGAGGGCCTGTTTGGAACAGAGGAATTTCACAGGAATTTTGCAGGAATTTTACAGGAAACAGTGCAATTCCCGCAGGAATCGGAAAAAATTCCCGCATTCCAAACAGGGCCTAAACTGATCAAATCGAAATCTGCTCATCCTTGAAGCACACTACAGTTCAACTGAATTGCACAAGCAACTCACCTTCTTGGGAACCTGGATCACCTCCTTGAACCTTGACGGCCGCACATTAGCGCTTATCTCCGTTGGCCTGTTCGAAGACCACACGAGCCCATCAGCACAAACATTCACCAGGAACAGGAGAACCCATAAAAAGGAACCATCTTGGTGTCGAGCTGGACCTCTTCCTGTTCTCCCTGCGAGTCTTCTTCCACGCGACGGCAGTGGAAGCAACCCCCGAGGCGAGCGACCTGTCAGCGCGCGCGCTGTAGCTCCCCGAAGGGCACGTCGGCGAGCGCGAGCTCCAGTTCCCGCTCCCACTCTACGTCACCGTCGCTCTTCGATTCTGACCCCGACAACGAGGAAACCACCTGTGGAGCCAATGAATTCCCGTGAGGGTTCTATGATACGTGGGGCGGAGCAGGAAAACGCAAGGACTTGGGCTACCTCCTCGTCGCTCGACTCCTCAGAGGCCATGGCGAGGTCGTCCTTAGGTTCACGCTGGATAAAAGTCGGTGCAGCGGCAGAGGTGGAAGCGGCCCCGCGGCGGCTGTTGCGGCCTCTCATGGTGGCGACGGCGACTGTGGCGGGGCCTAGGTACAAGCGGCGGTGAGAGGGTTTACCAAACGGAATTTACGGCCTGTTCACGTAAGCTTGGCCCAGTAACAATTTATGGAGAAGCACATAGAGAGACATTCGTATGTGATTTTAGCTGATATAAATAAAGTCGTTATAATATATACTATAATCAACTAATATATATGCTTTAAAAATATATATTTAAAAACTAGATATTGTAGAAAATTATTTACCGTAGAAAAAACAACTTTTAGAAATTAATAAGAACATGTTAGGTTCGGACCATTTTTGCAGGTTGTCATTGCTGTTAAGGGTATTAGAGATAAGGGTATTAGAGATAGAATAGGAATCGACATATTGCCCATCTTTCCTAATCAGCTTAAGCTTTTGGGTGAACTGGTTGGTGCATGAAACTCAATATGGTATTAGAGCTAAGAGGTCTCGAGTTCAAGACCTGGCTGACGCAATTAAAAAAATTAATTACAGTCCACTTCTATTCCACGTATTAGGCCTAAGAGAGTCTACACGTGAGGGAAGTATAAGTGAATTGCCCATCTTTCCTCATCAGCTTAAGCTTTTGGGTGAACTGGCTGGTGCATGAAACTCAATATGTTAAGGGTATTAGAGATAGAGTAGAAATCGGCATATTCCCCTGTAATATCCCTTTGTACTATATATATATTGGCCATTAGGCCTCTTCAATATATACATAATATTTATAACATGGTATCAGAGCTTAGGTTGAAATCCTAACCTAGATCTATTTCCGCTGTTGCCCCCGGGAGAATTGATCTCTTCTCCCAGGGGCGGCCATCTCAAGGACCGCCTCTGGGTCATCTTTGCCACCTGCGCCTCCGGCAGTCCGAAGCTCGCGCCGACGTCTTCTCCCGGCAGTCGTCGCCCCCGCTGGATCCCTCCAACCCGTGCCTGATCCCAGACGCATCTGGCCTCCCGAGGGGCCAGAGACGGCCGCCTAAGGCTGCTGCTCGCCTCTTCTTGGTCGCCGTCGCGCGGATCCTCGTTCTTCTGACTATCTCTGCTCCAGATCCAAGCCGCCATCGCCGGTGCTCGCGTGCGCCTCTGCGCCGCCGTCTGGATCTGGCTGCCTCCGACCACCGCCAGCCTGGCACCGTACGGATCCAGTCGCCTCCGGGCCAGATCCGAGCCACCGGCACCCTCGTCGACTTCATCGCCGCCTCCCACTACGGCTCGGGCGTGGGATCTCACGGTGACTCCTAGGCATAATCCCAGATCCGGCCAGGGCCCGCTCGGATCCATCGCCATCAAGGCTGGATCCGACGAGATCCATCCCGCACTGGCCCTCTTCAGCATGTCGCCATCCCCCGCCGCCTCGGTGCTGGATTCGGCAGCCTCCAGCTTCATCGGTCGTCCTGAGGTAGACGACGTTGGTGACCGAGAGTAAGAAGACGGCAATGCCATCTCCCGCAGCCGGATCCTTGCAGATCTGACCGCTGCCGGCCACGCGCCGCTGCCTTCAGCCGCCACCCCTTGGGTCGTCTCATCGCTCCTCTCGACCCCGACCGGCACCTCTCCTCTCCCGGCGTTCCGCGCTTCCTCAGCTGCTGTGCAGCCGTCGGTCTCCTGGCACCTCTTCTCACGGCCGGCTTCCACCGAGTCGGAAGCGACCAGTCCGGAGCGCTTGCCCCCACGCCTGAGGACGGAAGAGAGAGAGTGTGTGAGTGAGGGAGGGGTGCGTGAGAAGGGAGTTGAGCGCGAGGAGAGCACGCGTGCAGTGTGGGGTGTGAAGAGAGATAAAGGGCAGAAGGGGTTTTTGAGGATGAGGTGTTAGTCTCTGCAAGTATTAGTTTTTTGCTGTTAGCATCTGCTATTTTTTTGCCTTTTTTCGTGAGTCTTTTCTTGCGTCCATTCAAGTCCGTAGTCTCTAATCTTTAGTTCGTTCAAGTCGTGCGAGTCCACAAATTTATTGTCAGTCATAGAAGTGTAGGAATTTTTCTTTTGCATGATAGCAGCCGCTGCTCTACTCTCTGAGCCGCGTGCAGATCGTAGAAGTCATCATGATGCCGCAGCTTCTTCAGCCGCCGCCCCGAGCTTTAAGGCCGCAGCGCGTCTTTTGCACCTTGTGCACTGCACCACCGCCGTCTTGGGCTTCGATCTGCGCCGTTATGCTTCTGTCTATTCCTATTCGGCTTGATTTGACAGTTTATTCAAAAACTGCACGCAACGACGACATTATCAAGACTCGGACGTCGGATATTTCTTGTTTTACTATTAACCCTTTTTCAAATGTAATGCTATTGCATACGCCTTGCATTTGAGGGGGTATTAAGGGTATTAGAGATAGTATAGGAATCGGCATATTCCCCTGTAATATCCCTTTGTACTCTCTATATATATTGGCCATTGGGCCTCTTCAATATATACACAATATTCATAACAATTGCAACCTGAGCACGATGGGCCCGGCCCGATTTAGCTCAACCTAGAAGGGCGTACCCGACTGCTTCTAGTGAGTTAGGCCAAGAGGCCCAAATACCATTGGATTTTTTTCAGCCATTCTGCCAAATACTATTTTATTCTTTTCAGTTCTTATTACAGAAGGGCAATCCTTAAAGAGGGAGAGAGGGGGTTCTTACCGGAAAGATTCCAGAAGCACACATAAACCCAGTATCTGTCAAGTTATCTGATTATTTTCGTTCGTCATTAATACGTTAAAATCTGTGCAGACCATTCCTTTCCGTAGGCCAGAGAAAGTCTAGACGTTTCGTTAGCTTCTAATGAAAAAGATTGACGACAATAACCGCCCATCAGAACCACCAAGATGTGACCAGCCAACACCTTCACTCTCTGTACCTCTCTCTCTCTCTCTCTCAAAAAGCTACATAGTTAGGGCCTGTTTGGTTGGTGCCTAAGTTTGCCATGCCTAAATTTAGGCAATATGTGGCTGCCACAGAAAGTGTGGCTAACAAAATCGAAGCCACACTTGTGGCAAAGTTTGGCAAGAAACTGAGTCTATGACGTGTGGGGCCAGGTGCTAATAAAGTGTGGCATGCCACACTTACGTCAGTGAACCAAACAGTTACCTAAAAACTGTGGCACGCCTAACTTGTGGCTAGGCAACTTCTGGTTATGAACCAAACAGACCCTTACTCTCCTTACGACACCACCGATTCAATTTCTACAAATATATACGCATGTTGGCATGATACTATCATACATCACTGGATTTGAACAACTCCAACAAGGTCAAGTCTGCCAGGCAGCTAGCTAACCCTGCTGCTACTGACAGACCAACTGAACAAGCAAACCAGTGCCGGGAAATGACTTGCCCGGTTGTTTCCTTGTGCTTTGTTCTCCCCCTCCAAGCCTCCACCATCCGGCCAGTTGTTCTACTCCTTGAGTTAATAGGTTACATTTGATGATTGATAGTACTACTTGATACAATTCATCGATTTCTGAAAATCATGGATCGTTTTCAGACAGCATGTAGTAGAATCAGTTACAGCAAATGCCTCAAGGCACAGCAGTGTAAGCTCAGTACTTCAGTACGATGGTTGTTGCTGAGAGGGTAGGGTTTCTTTTACGATTAGAAACCTGTACAAAAAAGAATCGTGTGTGTACTTGGTACCTGGAGAAAGTTGGATTCAGCAAGCAAGCAAGCGCCTGGCGCAAATGCTTCTGTTTGAAGCTTGTGGTTCTGGTTCAGAAAGACACTGATGATTCTTCCGTTCGCGGGTCGAGATCGGAACGGTTTCGAGAAGGAAAAGGAGATATTCACTCACTCATCAATCTGTCCTCCTCCAAGGTGCTGCGAATTTCATGCTATTCTCTTTTGCGTCTCCATGAACAGAAAAGGATGGTTGGACTTGGACACCCCTGATGCTGGATGATGATGCTCAATGTGACCTACCACCGGCATTGCTTACAATGCAAACGCTTTCCTTTTCTTCATCTCTTGCATACTTGCATTGGTGCAGGGTAGACATCAGGCATGAGAATTATGGGAAATATTACATGCAGTATACTAGTTTTGCTTCTCTGCTTGATTGAACTGTTTTGCTTCTCTGCTTGATTGAACTAAAAACTTGATCTGAGAACTCTCATCTCTGCAGCTGATGCTTGATCCATGTGGTGTAATGTGTATAGGGAAATGGATGAGTAAATCAGAGAACTACAGCTAGGTCCAGTCCAGCTTAGCTGGTCTGATCCTGGCTAATTTGGGGGGGGGGGGGGGGGGGGGGGTGGCTAGCTTAATTGTCACTTGCTTACTTTAATTAATGTTGACAGCTATGAGTTGTGGGGAGTTGCCTCTGCTTAACTAATCTTTTTATGGATGTTTTATTACCTATTTAAGAGAGAAATAATTTGTGCTTACCAACAGATGAACAATGACAAGGGTACGGCAAAGTTAATTGCAGCGAAGGGAGATGTACTCATCTTGCATCTTCTTCATGTGCTTCGAGTTAGTTGAAACTTGCAAGGAATTGTATAGTTTTCAAAAGGGATTATAGTATGGGGGCTATTTAAATCTAGTGGTGTTTTAATTTTCCCTTTAAGTGTACAGGTACAACACTGAAACATATTAGCTCGCTTTCTTGGCTGATACAACACGATCAAGTGCCCTGCAAGTGACTTTAACTCACTTTCTTGGCTGATTGTCAAAAACTAACCGACAAATTTCTCTTTGTTAAACCGTCACATCACTAAATAAAGTAATTTTTTTCTTTGTTGGGAATTTATGCAGAAGTTGACACAGAAAAGCTATCCTCTTCTATTTTGATGATGTTGGATTGAGTTCAGATAATGGGAATGAAAAAGGGAGAAGAAGACGGTAGGGAGTGGCTAGGCAATTGTGCTTGTGCAACCGACTGATCAAAATACTGCATTTTCTCTGTCTAATTCTCACCCTTCTTTATTTCGTATGATCCTCGTATAATCGTACTGCAACTTTATTTGGAAAAGTCATGAAAAATTACTATTGGAAAGCAATCTCACCTAAAAAAGTAGCATAATTTGTGTACGAACATAACAACTTGTTCTTTACACTTGAACATTACATAAGTTTGGAAGGTACAAACATACTAATGCATTCTGATTAACCCATGTGCACTAGCTATTCTATCAGCCTAATGCAACGCGAGGACTGTCAAATTTGCGATATTTAAATATGACAACACACTGATTAGAAATTTTCAATTGATATATTAGTTTCAGAAGAATCTGTTTTTTCTGAGGCCAAGAAGCTTCAGAAGAATCTGATGAGGTTTTGGCACATACTAGATGCGCATATCTTAATCGATCCACCACGCTCGCAAAGTGCGCTTGCGAATACTACATTTATGGGCTCATGATAGTATATGATCCCAAAAACAAAAGCAAAGGCAGGCACACATTATGGCAGGAAAGAAGCTATATCATATTATTGGCTAACGAAAGACTAAATATCAATCGAGCTCGGCACCATGATTGCTCCTAAGTGCTAAAGCCTATGATATATCCTTGCTCCATGCCTTGTTCTTGTACTTTTCTCTTCTTGTTGTGTCAACTTTGGCACACTTCAATTGTGGTTGATGTTTTAATCCTCACATGTTACCGAAATGTCTACAAATGATCGCTGATCCTCTGAACTGAATCATTGAGATATGTATGGAGATCGTTAAATGCATGTATCTCGATCGGTCAATAAGTTGACCCGGTTAAAGTGCTGGGCAGCTCTAGGCTATGTTCTTTTATCTATAGCTGGTAGCTTTTAATTGCACTTTTTGATATAGTGACGGACAACAGAAACACTGACGTGGATGGCACATGTGCCGACAGCCTCAGGAAGCCATTTGAAAAAGCCGCTTGAAGAAGATTTTTTTACAGTATATTATACTGGTAGTAGAACGACGGTAGTAGAGATAAAATCTAGCCGTTGATTTGTGAGGGTATTATAGATTTTTGTTTTCCAATTTGATTTTTTCAGAAGAGTATTTTGAACTATCTCATGTGAACATCAATGTATAAACCGTAGTTATATCTTCATTCCCTATGTCATGCCGCCTCTCCATACCCCGTGCCGCACGTGCACCAGGATGGACCAGGCTACGTCGAATTGAGATCATCTGCCTTCAAAGGCAATGACTTTGGGTCACTGGCGCGTGGGCCCCACGGCTCGTGAGGCCCACGCGTCAGTGACCCAAAGTCACTGCCTTTGAAGGCAGAGGATACGCGTCCGGCTACGTCCCACATGCACGCAGCCTCGGCGGCCGGGGAGCATAAGGCCTCGCCGGGGGATGACAATGGGAGTGTATCCATTCGATGTGCAAACATCCAACTGGACGAGATGATGCAACATTTCCCCGCAAGTATCAAATTATTGCCATGCAAATACTTAGGCCTTCCACTACCTTTAAGGAAACTGAGGAAGGTTGATGTGGTGATCAGTTGGGCTTAAAAGCTCATGACTTATGGCTGAAAACACTGTAGCTGGTTGAAAAAAACATTGTAGCTGACAGAGACTTATTTAGCATAATTAAATTTTAAAAAATTAAAAATATAAAAAATATGTTAGCCCAATATGTATAATGCAAACGAATACGGGAAAAAAAGAACCGGCAAAAAAGCTCAACAAAAAGCCAAAAGTTCAGAAAAAGACGAAATTTATGAATAGTGAAAAATAAGCCAGAAACCAGAAGCTCAAGCCAAACCGATCAGGACATCGAGTTACAGCCGCTCCTAGACCACCTGGCTATCACAATCTAGGAATGGATGGAGAGCAAGCTGCGAGAACACAAGTACAGGGCAACGCAAGGCCATGGATCGGTAATAACCCTTGTGTCCTGGAGCTATGGAAAGAGCGCAATCAACGAGTGTTTGAAGGCACGACGAAGGGCAACTTGACAGCGGTGGAGAAGACGGTGGATGCGACCATGCCACGCCTGATCACGAAGCAACTCAAGGACATGGGTGTGAGATTATTTTATTTATAATTTTACCCTTTTAGAAATTCTACTGTTAGTAGTATGAGTGGTAGTATAACTAAATTCTAACTAATCTGAACCATTAGATTATAGAAATTAAACGACTCATATTCATTTTAAGATACCGTAAAAGATATCCCGAAGAAACTGCCTCATTGTTTTTTTTAGATAAAGGATATAATATCCGGCCTCTATATCCACTTGGGATATACACAGCCAAAAGATACACAAACCCTTAGGCTCAAAAACTCAACATTGATGATTACACAACAACAAGAAAGAGCGCTTAAGGACTATGAAAAAGCTAAAAAGACTAAGTTTCAGCACTTCTTCGTCCTTGCTTTCAACCAAGCCTTTAACCTCCTCCAACTGAACCACCCAAACTCCGGTCTACTTTGCGTGAAGAAACCTCCGAGGCGACGCCTCCAAAGAAGCGACGAGGGTCGCCGACGCCGCCCGCCTCATTGAGACAAGGCTTTCACCTGGAGAAAAAAGTACATGAGGACTATGGAGTGCCATGACAACCCCTCAGGAAGGAAAATGACATCCAAAGACGTCATAGTTGTCGAGACCGGTATGAACACCGGCACGGCTTTCGCCAGCACCTCCACAGCACCCCATGCACTACACACACACAAAAGACCGCCACCATCACACCGAGGTTCTAGGCAACAAACCAAATCCAAACTCCAGCGCCCAAACGATCGCTGCCAATTCTACGGCTGCTGCTTGGGATCGCGGTACCCGGCATCTACGAGGACCTTCTCCTTAATGGCGAGCTCAACGTCGTGATCGACCATCATCTCGACGAGCTGCTGGAACCCGACATTGGCTTCCACCGAGCTCCCTCCTCGCCTTGGCTGAATCCCCCTTGAGGCTGTCCACCTCGGCCAGGCGGAAGTACTTCTTGTCGATGACCACATGGTCTTTCCAGTCCAGCCCGGCCTATCCGAAGGCGGCCTGCAAGAAATCCTCACCGCTGTGGGATTCGTCGGTGGCGACGACGTATTCACCGAGCTTGTCCTACTGCAGCATGAGCCGCATTGCCTGGACGTAGTCCCCGGCGAAGCCCCAATCTCTGGAGGCGGAGAGGTTGCCGAGGAAGACCTTGGTCTGGAGGCCAACCTTGATGCGGCCGACGGCGCGGGTGATCTTGCTGGTGACGAAGTTCTCGCCGCGGCGGGGGGACTCGCGGTTGAAGAGCACGCCGAAGCAGGCGAAGAGGCCGTAGGCCTCGCGGCAGATGACGGTGTACCAAAGCGCGACCAGCACGCCCACCCACTCCGTCCAATGCTCTGCCCACCCAGCGCCGCCGCCACACCATCCTCGCGCCCAAACCAACGATGGCTCCGCTCAACGCCGACCTCTCCTTCACTCCCACCGGATCTTGCCGCCGCACGGCACGCAGTGGATCCGCCGAGCTGCCACCGGCCTCCGCTCTTTCGACGCTGCTGGCCACCGCAAACTCTTCCTACCCCACCTCTCTCTCGCCTTCTTCCTCCATCGCCTCCAAGCCGGGCTCCGGCGACCCTCACCGTGCCGGGCCTCAACACCGCCGCCGGACCTGAGTTTAACCAGATCCGGGCCGGAGGCGCACGCCAAAGGCCTTCAAACCGCGTCGCAGACGAGACACGGCCTGGCTGCAGGGCGCCGCCGCACAACCCCGACACAACTCGACGCGAGCGACAACGCCACCACCACGCCCCCGCAGCCTCCACCGGTTACCGCCACCCACTCCACTCAACCTCCGCCGGCGACCACCACAGGGTCCCTGCCACCTCGAGCCCAACGCCCAGATCTGGAAGACGCCGTCCAGATCCAGACCCGAGAGCCTCGCCGCCACCTTCGTAGCACCCGCACGAGCCTCCGGCGGCGTGCTCCAGCGGCGGCAAGGCGGTGTTTACAGGGCCTTACTTTCATGATAAAGAAACCACACAAAGATCACTTTGTCCATGTATGTTGGGAGCCCCTGCAAGTACCATTCTTGTGATCTTACAGCTAGTTAAGTGTACAACAACTATAATTAATTGAAGTACCAGTAGTGCTAGCAGTGTAGTAGCAGTAACAGCGAGCGAGCGAGCGAGCGAGCGAGCGAGCGAGAGAGAGAGAGAGAGAGAGAGAGAGAGTTGCGGCTAATTTATTCGTGAGACGACTACAGGCGGTGATCGAGTAGTGAGTAATCATCAAACTATGATGAACGGCATTCAATTCATATGTGCAGCTGCTGATTCAATCGCCTCTTTGACTTTCCGTTATTCCTGACGAGATCGATCACCATGCAGCCGAACAGATAAGCCAGCAGGATGCTACTAGCTAGTACATACAAATTTGCAATAGGTGAGTGCCACCCACCAATATGTGCAGATTTGTCTATATAAACATATTGCGTCTGTGTCTGTTCCCTGTACAAGATTATACTAGTACATGCAGAGTGTGCGTGCAGTGTACGCATTCAACGGAAGGAATCGTTCGACCGACATGACGACTAAGTTGTCGCCGTCTGCAAGATCGTGATGTGGTCACGAGTCGTGAGACAAGCTGGAAGAATCAGACATGTATGGACGAGCAAATCTGTGTGCTAGCTCCCACGTCTGCGATCAGCTGATACAAACTCCAGTATAGGCGAGCCAGGGACTTGAAGGTGCCAAAACACCACACCATCTTTTACAGTTAAAACACTCAAACTCAGTAGTAACTTAACTGATACTACGTATCTTCACTCTTCAGTGCCTTGTAGCACGATCTGTATTGGATTCTACTGCTACGAGTCCTCGTCATCATCCCAGAAAGGGACGATTGCGAAGTTTCTTAGTTTCTTTCCCCTCCCCCTCTCTGAAGGGGGCCCGAAGTTAGCGGCAATTTGCAGTGGCAGCTGCATTGCAAAAGCGGCCAAGTAGTAGTATCTAGGCTGCTTTGGCCGGACGCGCTGTGATGATGAGGCGAGTCAACATCTACTCCCATGGCAAGCTGACACTTGCAGCTTCCATGCATCTCCTGCCTGCTTGGGTAAGAATTAAACTGCACGTGTAGAACGCAATGCCGTTTACAAGCCGTCCTTCGCCCTGCACTTCGTCAGCAAAAGCAAGCAGCGGCAGATGCTGTTACCGTTGCCAGCCGCAGGAAAATTTTTACGCTTCGTATGCGCGCGTCGGCTGGGCTCCGCCGGCGGTGGGTGCCGGGTCACCGGCGGGCGGGGCCCACCTCCAGAGCCCACGGTCACTTTGGCCAAGGCGGTGGTGGGCGCGCGGCCTACTGGCGCCGACGTGGAGGGGCTGGCGGACCGCCACGTGGACCTGCTGTCGGTGCGGCCTCTCTCGCCTCCCCCGACGAGTGACAGGCGGGGCCCGCGCGCACTCGGAAGCGTCCGTTTGGCTGCGCGGTCCTTTTGGGCAGCCCGTGTCAGTGGATGACATTGAGTGGTACGCCGTGGGCCCCACCTGCTTTTGGTGGCTTCCCTTCCCTTCTCTCTAGTTCTCTTGCGCGTGGGGAAATATCTGCGGTGAGAAAAGTTTCTACCTCAACCTCCCTAGTCAATAGTCAACGGTATTTTTGGGGGTTTTTTGTGTATTGTAACGGTTAGATTTTCTGACTCAAAAATAATAGTAAAAAAATAGAAAAATTAGAAAACACCACTAATTCTTTTGTAAGAATACAAAGAAAAATTGGGGGAAAAGCTAAAAAACTAAAAAACCAAAAAACAAAAAGAAGTCCAATTTTAGAAGCTAAAAGCTGAATCTATTTGGAGCGGGGCCTTAAGAGCATGCTTTTTTGGCTTTGATTTTTGACTGAGGTTTATGATTTTTGAGTTGCGATCGATATAAATAAAGTTGTTATAGTGTATATTATAATTAATTCATAGATTTTATCTTAAAATACTTTATTTAAAAATTGGTTATTACAAATGAACTAAAAATCAGCTTTTAAAAATAAAAAAGACGATGGCTAAGTAAAATGATCGCTCTGGAGAAGGTTGCTTTTTTACTGCTCGAGTGGTTACTTTGCTTGACCGGTCAAGCTACAGTGCGCATCGTATCCATGTGATGCTGGCATGTCGCTGCTGCTACCACCGGAGTAGCCTGCATCTGTAAAGCGCCGCCGATGGAAGGAACAATGATGAGCAGCGATACTGCTTTCGTGGCCGTCCCCTTTTGCCGCGCGGCCTCGCCTCATAGGGAAACTGGGGCTGTTACCATATACGGCCATTGCTCCATGCACTACTAACGCACGACGCACCGAGTTAAAAGCCACTTTTAACATTATTTTGTATCGTATTTATAAAAAATAACTATATATATTATATTAACAAAAATATCGTTTATACCGTTCGACGAGCGGGCAACAGCGCGGAGGAGGCGACGCATGGTACTTGCCACCTTGTGAGCAGACAGTAGGCGCATGCCTACGGGATGACAGGTCATTAATCCGGCTTAATTACATGTCTAAATTTGTAATTTATAAATTTTTAAATTTGTAAATATAGTAAATGAGTTTAAAAAATTATGATATTTTTGCTAAAGCTTTCTGAGGCATCCTGGTATGTTGTGTAATTGTTTTGCAATTTTTTGGTCATTTGCTACCTTTAAAAATTCTTAAAATAACGCATAATTAACTAGCCGATTAAGCAGTTATGCACCGCTCTATGAATTTTTAGAGGTAGCAAATGATAGTGAAAAATTACAAATTTTTTTGTGGAGCTTTCTAATATAGTGTGCTATGTTGTCTATTTTTTATGTAATTGTTTGCAGCCCTTTACTACCTTTAAAAATTATTTAAATTGCATGTAATTAAAAGGATGATTAAGCACTAATGAGCCGGACCTAATGACCTACCGCCCTGGCCTGCCGTACAGTGGCTGGGCGATAGGTCATTAGCCTCGGCCATTAGTATTTAATTACCTATTTTGTTATACGTTGCTTAAATAATTTTTAGTGGTGGTACAGTGGTGCAAAAAATTACACAATGTAACATACTATATACGGAAGCTCCATAAAAAATTCCGTAATTTTTCACAATCATTTGCTACCTCTAAAAAGTCTTAGAGTGGAGCATAATTCTTAATCGTCTGGTTAATTATGCATTGTTCCAATAATTTTTAGAGATAGTAAATAGCCTCAAAAAAATTACAAATAATTACACAACATACCACGATGCCTCAGAAAGCTCCACCAAAAATTTCATAATTTTTTGATCTCATTTGCTATATTTACAAATTTAAAAAGTTATAAATTACGAATTTAGGCTGGTAATTAAGACGGCTAATCAGCCGGCGGCAGGCGCCTACCGTCTGCTCACGGGGCGATAGGTGCCATGGGTCGTCTCCTCCGCGCTACCATCCGCTCACCGGATGGCATAAACGACATTTTTGTTAGTTCGGTGAGCATACAGCTATTTTTGTAAATATGATGCGAAGCAACGCCAAAAGTGGCTTTAACTCCGATGCATTCCTTATCTATCGCTAGAATGGGCTCGGTTCGGGCTAGTAGCACGGTAAATTTAATCGTTCCATCACAAAAGTATAGTTCTGTTCTTTTTAGCTGCGGTTGATGGTTCATACCTGCGACTAGTAGTTACTATCCCAATAAGTCTCTTTGATACGATGGTGGAGTAATCGTATCGTTTGTTTGTTTAAAGAAAACCGTAGGTCATATGGTGAAAATAACTAGACCTATGTTGCGACAGCTAGGATGTCACTGGTAATCTAGCACCGGTATATGCCATAATAAATAGACTTGTTTCATCTTCGTGTTTTTTGCAACTGAATATACGTCAGCGAATTCTTCCAGTGATTCATGGTGATGGAGTATGATACTAACGTTCACTTTCTCCAGTTATTACTCCCGGCGACGCTTCGAGGTAAAGGCGCAGCTTAATTTGCAGTGTGCGCGAAGCCCATATTTTCCCGTGCCTTAGCGAAAGGGGAAAAGAGAAGAAAAGGAAAGAAAGGCACAGGGGAGAAAGAAAGGGAGCGAGGGGAAAGGAAAAGAAGGTTGGTGCCAATGCCCAATTGCCCACGAACTAGTGGCGAGTTTGGCCGAGGCGGTTGCTTGGAGGCTAAGGCCGGCACCCGCCAAGCCGTCCCGGGCAAGCCTCCGTCCGCGCGCGCCGCGCGGTTTCTTCTCGCTTTCACCGCCGTCTCCCTCCCTCTTCCCGACGAAGGCGTTCGGGCCGCGCGGGTAAAAACGGCACGGCACGACACGAAACAGAGCAAAACGCGCGCGAGACAGCCGTCCACGCTTCACCTCCACCCCTCCCTCCATCGCATGGCGTAGGAATGGCAATGGCATATGCCCTTTTTTCCACGATTGCATTCCATTCGGCCGTCGGCTCCGGCTCGGTCCAGCCGCTGTTTACTGTATCTGTATGTTTGTTTAACTCCACACTCTGACACTCACTCGTTTATCAGTATAATAAATGTTCTGCTGCCCTGTCCCTGAGTTGTACCCTTCTCCTTCCCCTTGTCTCTCTCTCTCATCTCCCCCCGCGCCTCGTTCTAACCCCCACCTACCTCTATGCCTGCCTGCTGCCCCTCCCTGGTCCTAATTTCCCCAATCAAGGCCAGGGAGCACCTGCACTGCAGCTAGAATCGTATCTCTGGTCTTGCCCAGATCCAGCGCCTCCGAATTTGCCTCTTCTTGCAGCGGCGGCAGAGGGAGATTTTTGGGTGTGGAGAGTTTGTTCGTTCTTGGTTCTTGTTGTTGCCGAGAGTACAAGAGAGAGTGGTTGATTCTTTGCGCGTGCGGGGGGTGCATATACGTACCATGAGAAGATGATGCGCGCCAAGGCCAAAGGTACATTCCCGGCGGCAGCGATGAAGGAGGCCTCTCCTCCTCCCACGGCGGCGGCGGCGGTGAAGGAGGACGAGTGGGAGGTGCGGCCAGGCGGCATGCTGGTGCAGAAGCGGAGCCCGGACTCCGACGCCCCCGCCGCGCCCGTCCCCACCATCCGCGTCAAGGTCAAGTTCAACGGCGTCTACCACGAGATCTACATCAACTCCCAGGCATCCTTCGGTAATGCACGCGCGTGTACTACGCGTACAGGCACCCGGCGTTGGATTGGGTCGATTTGTTCTGGTTTTGAGCTGCTGATTGAGATGGAGTGGCGAACTGTTTGTTGCAGGTGAGCTGAAGAAGATGATGTCGGCGCGGACGGGGCTGCACCCGGAGGACCAGAAGGTGGTGTACAAGGACAAGGAGAGGGACTCCAAGGCGTTCTTGGACATGGCCGGCGTTAAGGACCGCTCCAAGATGGTGCTGCTCGAGGACCCCACGGCGCAGGCCAAGCGCCTCCTCGAGCAGCGCCGCACCGACAAGGCGGAGCGCGCCGCCAAGTCCATCTCCCGCATCAGCCTCGACGTCGACAAGCTCGCCACCAAGGTACGATGGCTCTGGTTGTGTTCTTTAATCTAGCGGTCCTCGTCGTCGAATTGGGTGTTGATCAAATTTGGGCGGTCGATTGGCCGGGTGCAGGTGTCGGCGCTGGAGACCGTCGTGGGCAAGGGCGGGAAGGTGGTGGACGCCGACGTGGTCACGCTCACAGAGGCGCTGATGAACGAGCTGGTCAAGCTAGACACCATCGCCGCCGAGGGCGAGGTCAAGGTGCAGCGGCGAATGCAGGTCAGCCCGTACACGCCAAATTAATTCCTCGCTATTCATTGGGCCATTAATTTCGCAGCGCGGGGAGCTGAATTCGCTGCAACTCTGATGCAGGAGAAGCGGGTGCAGAAGTACGTGGAGACGCTGGACGCCATCCGCGCCAAGAACGCGGCGGCTGCGGCGGCGCCCAAGGCCAACGGCACCGGCAACGGCCACGCCAAGGCCGGCCGGGCGCCGCACCTCCCGCCGCGCCCGCCCCCCGTGTCGCAGCGGCGGCAGTTCCCGCCGCCTGCGGCGGCGACAGCCACGGCGGCGGCGCCCACGGCGAACTGGGAGACGTTCGACCTGCTGTCGTCAATGCCGTCGACGTCCTCGGGCACCGTGACCACCATGGCGGCCGCGACCACCACCTCGCCGATCCCGCGGTTCGACTGGGAGCTCTTCTAGGGAGCTCCGTGATGGTACACCTGTCTTGTTCATCGATCTCGGGAGCTCATTCATCCATCGATCGATCGGTCTCCTCTGGTCATTAGTGCCATTGTTTCCTTCTTCTGTTTATTATTTATTTCCTTTTCATTTCTCTTCTTCAGTCCTCCATTTTTCTTTTCCATTTGAGTGTATATCTACAAAAGAAGAAAGACCCTGGTGATCGAGTGTGTTCAGTCAGTGATTACTCCTCATGAGGATCCATGCATAGTCACAGCAAATAAGTGGTGGTCTTATGATGAAGAATTTTTCATGACAATATATATATATATAAATAGCATGTATATGTGATTCATACATCGATTGATTTCTGTATGATGCACGACTGCTTGTTTGATTTCCATTCCATTTGGAAGTACTCCGTTAGTAGCAGTACTCTCTGGGGGAGAGAGAGAGAGAGAGAGAGAGAGAGAGAGAGAGAGAGAGATAGTGAGATTTGCTGTGCAATCGATGCAAATGCACCACTGATTGACTGGGGTTGGGGGCTAGTGTTTTGTGGGCGCGGAGCACGGTAATAATTGCTGTTTGCCATCTGCGTGCCAGGCGCTGAGTTGGGTCCAGGCGAGGCTGGGGCCTGGAAGAGCGGGAAGGGCCGTGCATGCAGGCCAGTGGGTGGGGGTGGTTCGTGTTTGTATGCACTCGCCACTGATCTCTTCTTGGCTCGTACATTGTAAAACCAACCGCTTAGGCTTATGCATAAATAGCGTGATATTAGCTATCTATAAAATTTATTGTATAGGTCTCGATATAAAGGAGAGAGCAGAGAGCACAGAGAATTGAACCGTCTCTTATTCAGTAGCCGACTGTAACATAATAAATAAGACATATTATATTATGAAAAAACTGTTTATAGAGATATGTAAAACGACAATATATTATATGAGCTATTTTTAGTACCATCTATAAATGATATAGAGGATATTATAGACAGTAGTTATCTATATTATTGTACATACCCATAGGGCGTCTTCATCAACATTATTTTAGCTGTCTTTTAGTTGTATTAAATGAGTAAAATCTTACATGAATGAGAGAGAAGATGAGGAGAGATAATATACTACCTCTTACAAGAGAAGACTTGAGTCCGTAAATCAACATAAATAGTAAGATGATGTGAGACGGGAAGTTATGGTAAAAATAGTATAAAATAGTTAGAGTAATAATTTACTGTTGAATAGATTATCTCTATTGTTGTCTTTAGATAAGATGAAAGTCTTGCTAACAACATTGAGAGACAAAATACCTTAATTGGTTGCGTTTGGTCGGCCGGGTTGGTCGGTCGGTCCGATTAATTACAAGGCTCGGTTTATTAGGTGTGCATGGATGCCTGTTTGGTCTTTGTTCCAACTGCTTCGATACTAGCACTGACCGGCATTTTGTTTTTATCCAAACATTCGATCGATATGTGCATATGGCTGGGGCTGGATATTCTGGATAAGCATGTTTGTGCAGAAAAATGCACGCGTAGCTATATTACAGCATCTCCAATAGTGACTTATGAGATAGCTCTAAGCATATTATTTCATATTTTAATAGAAGAGAGAGAAAAGCTATCTCTTGATTAAGAGCTAGTCTTATACACACATTCTAAGATTATGTGAGAGTGTCATGTGAGGCTATTTATGTTATGAGCTATGTGCTAAAAGTTAGTACTATTGGAGAAGTTGTCTTAGAGATAGTAACTAGCTCATACTGTTGGAGATGCTCTTAGAGCATCTCCAATGGGTCTATAGCAGCTATCTACAAGAGAGTCCATGTCATCAACTGTCCTACGTGGAAGATATTAAATGAAGAAAGAGAACGCAGCTCTCTACAGCTCTAGAGATAGTCTATAGCGCCAAACAAGTCAGCCTCCATAAATTCTGTGTGTGCATGTAAGCATCAAATAGCTATCCTTATAGATAGTTCTTTAGAATGCTAACTTTAGTGTGTACTATATAGATGATGTGGAAGTCTTATAGTTAGTTACTAGCTATAACCATTGGAGATGCTATTAGGGCGTGTTTTAGTATAAATAACTAACCTCATCATTGCTTATCTTCGTTTTCCTACCGTTCAGGCACCATCTAGCTCGTTCAGTTTAACTGCTCCACTTACCAGCAGTCGTCTGTTTTAGGCTTTTAGCTGACTTGACTGGATGATCTTTTTATAAGCTTACTGCTTTCATGGTATTGCAAACACGGCATTCACGCTTCAGTTAACCGTGGCTAACTAAATTTGGAGGATTTTAATACCGTAAATAAGATTGATGAATACAACTCCACCAATTAAGTCCGTAAGTGGTACAGCATCAGAACCATCACGTTTTTTTTCTTCAATTTCTCTATGCTCTCTGCTTTGCAGAATTGCAGGCCTCCCAAGCTGCAACATTTAGGCAAACAAACAGGATGAAGTCGTACTCTAGCAATTGCCTGCACTGTGAGAGCCGCAAAGCTCAACCATAAGCGGGCATTCTGCTCCCAATTCCCCCCTCACACTGCTCAGCTTCTATTCCATCTAACCACTTAGGATTCTGTGTCGATACAAAATTCAACCGCTCGATCTCTGTGTTGTATTTGAGGGGGCATTTTGGGAATTTCTCAATTGAAAAAGAAAAAGAGTGGAAGAAACCCTAAAGGTGGGGGCCCACCTGTCGGTCACGCGAGTGAAGGGATAAGGGTGAGGAGACTTTGTCTCCTCCCCGTTTTTGGTCTCTGGCGGCTGCGGTGCGTCTCTCCCGTGTGTCGGTTCTGATTCCCTCCGCCAGATCCGGTCTTCTCGGCTGTGCGTGGGGAGATGGCAAGTGGAGGGGCGGCGGCGGAGGCGGAGCTGGCCCGGGTTCCTCGGAGTCGGCCGCTCTCGCCACCCCGCAGCCTTATCCCGTCGCCTCCTCAAAAGGGAATAAAAGGCCCGACGGTAGGGGGACTCTCTCTCGATCTTTGATTGCTCCTCTTGAGTGGATCTTCTCTCTGTTCTTCGGTGGCCGACGATTTGCCCTTGAGACACCTTCGGATTGAGGCCTGATTTCTGGTTTCCTTCGGCGAACCCTAATTCGGGTTTTGTGGGGAACTGGGGACACAGGAGGTCTTCCCGAGGAAGAAGAAGACAGTGCTGGTTCCTACTGTGTTGGAGTGCTCTCGGCCAGGGCATTCCTTTGATCTTGTGCGGCATCTCTGTACCTCGGCTTTTCCTTTGGCTTTCGGCTGAAAGGAGGAGTGCGGCATTGTATCTCCGTGAATCATCTACTTGCTTGCGACAGCGGGTTGATAGATTTTCTGGGACAGCGAGTTCATCGTGCCTTGCCTGATTGATTGGTTTCTTAGGTTCATTTACTTCTTGACAGTTTTGAATACCGTCAGTTTGTGAGTATATTCGATTCTTTCTCTTTTACAGCAGTATATCTTGATCTGCTATCTTATTCAAGTGATTGAAGGCTGTTGTATATGTTTGTGGGCTTAAATGTTAGCTCTGTGACGATAATATCTAAATCTGAAATTAATCTGATTATATGAACTAGGATTGAGCTCATTGGATTGATCTATTGTTTAGTCTGTTGATTGGTTCATTTCGGCTGGTAAGATTAGTTTACATATTGTTGATGTTTCTGTGGAGCAGTAGAAGAATCTAGTCTTGTTTAGAGCAGATTACTTTTATGTTCTATTGATCTGTGACATCTGATAGATTTTCTAATTGTCCATTGGACACTGCATGTTATTTCTTCAATTGTAAACTTATAAACCGAAATTCAGATATTGTTAACTTTCTGTTATATCACAGTCTGACACAGTAGATATCTATTGTGAGCTCAATTTCTAGTCTTCAATAGTCAGATTAGTCATGATGATTGTAGATATTAGCATGAGAAGGCCAAAATCTTCGATTTTGCGCAACTCTGTTCTGAGAGCAATAATGAAACAATTAATTTGTCAAATGCTAGATTTAGTTGTTTCATTGTTCTTAGGACTGATCTGTACATTGTTGTTTTCAGCATTGATGATGTTATATCCTTTGAATATATATGTGAATTTGAATGACAATATAGAATTACATTTTTACATGCAATTTATGTCATTTTTATCATGCTGGAAATATGTCCATTATGTTATTGTGTTGGCTGGAATTAAATTTAGAAATATGCTTATACCGCAATATTTACAACACTCTGTACCGCTTAGAGCAAGTTTAGGGGGTGTTTGGGACTGCTCCACAAACTCTACCGTGGAGCAGCTCCACAAAAAACCTAGAGTTTGTGGAGCACCCCTTTAGGTGCTCTCACAACTCCACCTTTTTTTCCTCGAACAGAGTGCGTGGAGCTGAACCTGTTTGGCTAAAAAACGTGGAGCGGAGCTGAAAAACGTGGAGTGGAGCAGTCCCAAACACCCCAATAAGGCTGACTGTGCTAGCTACAAGGGAATCCATGTCAGCATAGTCCCTATGTGGAGGGGAGAGAAAAGGAGAGAGAAAGTCAAGCCGACTCCCATGCAAGAGTTAGGCTATAGCACAGGAAAAGATGCATTATCCATGCATGTACCCATAGAACTAATTGCTATACACATGCATGTATTAAATTATCAATACCCATGTATGTATTAAGGGCCTGTTTGGATCCACCCAGATTTTAAGAATCTGGCTTTTGGAAACTGGGTGGGATCCAAACAGACCAGTTTTTGGGGCAGTTTTTAAAATCTACCTACCCAGATTCTTAAAAACCAAGAAGCTGTTGATACCCAGCTTTTGCCAGTTTTTTTTGCACAAATACCCATTTACCCTCATTAAAGACCACGCATGGCTGTTTAATATGTTGTTCAAGAGCAATAAATGTAAGGGTATAATAGTCTATTAGCACCAATCATAAATGAAACCAGCTTTTAAAAACTAGGGGATCCAAACACCCCATCAGTTTTTGCTTAGAAACCAGCTTTTAAAAACTAGAAGTAATAGCTGGTTTTTAAGAATCTGAAACTGATCCAAACAGGGCCTAAATGGTTGAGAGCTCTTGTGGAGACAACTTATAGCCAGCTTATTGTATGAGTTGACTGCATCATTATCTTTTGATGACATAAAAATATATTGGAGGTAGCAGCTATCTGTACTTATTAAACTTGCTCTTACAGCTGATCAACCGGCGTCTTTCTTGCTCCCAATGGAAGAAGAGAAGACCACACGTTAAAGACCGGACCTAAAGCGGCTCCTGCATGCAACACACCCAACGCACTTTCCGGGCCCAATCGGCGTCTGTGCCCATACTAAACAAGGGCTTGCACAGGGTGTCCACGAATTGAATACGACTGAACAGTTTGGACACGGATGCTTAATAAAATAGATAATAAAAATATAATTAACTTTTTTAAATATAATTGTATCAATACGAATCGAATAGTTTAGATATAAATACCAAATAAAATAAATAATTTGTATCTAATTGACACCCTTAGGCCAGCCCTTGCCTGCAGCTAGCTACGAGTCGTTATGCGCCACGTAGGTGAACGCAAGTGGCCGGCCAGAATATTAGTACTATCAAAACCTCGTCATCTTGAGAGAATTCGTTGTTTTGGCCGGACAAGATGAGCTCCCTACGGGCTATGGGCGCGTAGAATATCTGCACGCTGCACTGCACGAGAGACAGGGAGCCGGAGAGAGAGATGCGTTTCTTGCGCGAAGAAGAATCGAAGGGTGGTGTGGGGGACTCTTGTGCGTGGGCACGGAAAGAGAGGGGGGGATGAGATGGCAAATGTGGGCAGAGATGAGGTCGAAGTAGACTTTTGAAAGCTTCAGGCCCATGTGTAGATGACGGTCTTTTCGGCGCGCGCGCGCGAGAGCAAGAATTTTGCTGCCTTTAGGTTTTGTTCCCTGTGGCTATAGTTTATGAATTTTAGTTACAGTTTATAAATGATAGATAAATAGTGATTGTTTATTTGAGAGAGTGCGGAGATAGAGACATGTGTATACAATTTTTATTAATATAGATAAAATTATTACAGTGTATACTGCAATCGATCAGTAGATTTTATCTTATTTACTGTAAAAAAAAGTCAAAGCTGAAGCCGCAAAGATAAAGATTAGGCCCTTTAATTCGTTCTCATCCGTCTCCATGCGTATTGTTCTTGTCACTTATATCACAGATGCGTAGTCGTTGTCAGCCATCAATTGTGATTACCTGTAATCGACAGCACTCTCCTTCCGTCAATTTTTATTAAGCTGTTTGAGTCTGCGCGGTCTTTAAAATTGAACTTTGATCGTTATTTTTTACACTACTTTATTCTTAGCTACAAAATCATAATTATAAAAAATACTTTCAAATACAAATCCATCTGAATCACTTTGGTGTCATAAGATCTATATTATTTGTTAGACAACTGCATAGGTGTATGCATAGCTGTTAAGGCCCATGTGCCCTCAGTCACTTTCTGTTAGGGTTGCAGGGTGTTTGTTAGGGTTTCCAGGGTGGTCTCCCTCTGTTAGACCTAACCCTAACCCTTGCCCATATATACCTTGTATTGGTGCCTCTGTTATGTTAAGGGGAATCAAGCATCAATCCATTAACCCTAATCGCCTTCATGGTATCAGAGCTCCAGGCTCTTCTTCCGCTGCCTTCGTTCCTCCGCGCGCCCCCAGCGGCTGCGCACCCCGCCGCCTAGGGTTTCTCCTCCACGCCCCTGAGGCTGCGCAAACCCGTGCGCCTTCCACCCCCGCCGCCATGCCTGGCTCCCTCCCTTCCGCTCCCTCTGCTGCTGATCTCGCCGCCGCGCAGGCTGCTGCGGCCGCCCTCGAGACTCGGCGCAAGGCCGAGGAGCGCCGCCGCCAGCAGGCGGCTGCCCGGGACGCCGCTCTTCAGCGCGCCCAGGAGGCTGAGCAGGAGGCCACGGCCGCCGCCCAGGAGCGCGACGCCGCCGCCGCCCGCGCCCGTGACGCACTCGGCCGCGCCGCTCGCGAACGGGAAGCGGCAGAGGCTGCTGTCGAAACAGAGGACACAGAGGATGCCGATGCTGCCGCCTTCAACACCGGTGGCTCTGTCCTACCGCTCCGCGAAGCTCTCCTGGCGCACGAAGCTGCCGCCATCATCAACCTCCACGCCCAGGCCGTCGCCGTCCAGAGCATCCGCGCTCTCGTCCCCGCCGTCCTCGACATGGAGAGCAACAACTACACCCGCTGGCGCCACCAGATGCTCCTGGTTCTTGGGAAATTCTCCCTCCGGCGCCATGTCCTCGCCGACATCGCCGACCACACCTACCCCGACTGGGAGCGTATGGACTGTGTCGTCATGACATGGCTCCTCGGCACCATCTCTCCCGACCTCGAGGAGATTGTTCGGGACAACCACGCCACTGCCACGGCCCGCTCCGTCTGGTCCGCCCTGGAACACCAGTTCCTCGGCAACCGCGAGCAGCGCGCGCTCTACCTCGACGCCGCCTTTCGCAACTTCGTCCAGGGCGATCTCTCCATCACCGACTACTGCCGTAAGCTCAAGTCCATGGCCGATGCCCTGGGCGACTTGGGTGAGGTCGTCACTGATCGCACGCTCGTCCTCAACCTCATCCGCGGCCTCAACGAGCGCTTCGCCTCCATCGGCATGCACCTCCAGCGTGGGCGCCCGTTCCCCTCCTTCCTGGAAGCCCGGAACGACCTGCTGCTTGAAGAACTCAACATGGCTCATCGCTCAGCGCCTTCACCCACCGCCCTTCTTGTTTCTGGTGCTGGCGGCACTACTGGTCCTCTTCATCAGCAACCCATCAAGCCCGTCCCACCACAGCAGCCTCCCAGCGGCAACTCCAGGAACTTCAACAAGGGCGACAAGCGCGGCTCGCGCGGTGGCAAGGGCAAGGGCCGGCAGTCTGGCGCGCCCGCACCTGGTCCTGTCCCTTCCACACAGCAGCAGCACCCAGCGCAGTTTCCATCAGGAGGCTCGTGGCCCAGCTTCTACAAGCCTTGGTCCGGTTCCATCAGCATGTGGCCCGGGAATCGTCCTCCCCTGGCTCCTCTGCCGGTTGCTCGCCCCCCCCCGCCCCTGCCGGCCCCTGCACCTCTGCCGCAGGCCTTTGTGGCCGGCGCCCAGGGGCAGTGGATTGCTCCTCCCGGCTACTACCATCCCATGGCCGGCATGCCCTCCTGGGACTCTCAGGCGCTGGCTTCCTCGTTCAACACCATGTCGCTGACTCCGCCTCAGCAACATGACTGGATCTTCGACACCGGCGCCACCTCGCACATGACCTCTGACGCCGGTACTCTCTCCCATACTTCTTCCCCACGGTATCCTATTCCACCTTCCATTGTTGTCGGTAACGGTTCTTTACTTCCCGTCACCTCCACTGGCACAGCTCACCTTCCCAGCTCCTTATGTCTTAATAATGTTCTTGTTTCCCCTGGTCTCATTAAGAACCTCATCTCCGTACGTCAGTTCACTTCCGACAACAATTGTTCTGTTGAATTTGACCCTGCTGGTTGTTCTGTGAAGGATCTGCTTTCCAGGAGAGTGATCACCAGGTGCAATAGTTCCGGGCCGTTGTACCCTCTTCGCTCCTCCCGCGCGTCATCACCTCCTGCTGCACATCTCGCCACCACAGCCGCGTCCACTCTATGGCATCGTCGTCTCGGTCACCCTGGATTTGAGACTTTGTCCAAACTCATGAGCTGTAATAAAGAAATTAGAACCTCTTCATGTCATGCGTGTCAGCTCGGGCGTCATGTTCGTCTCCCTTTCCCTATGTCAGCATCTCGAGCCTCCCACATCTTTGAACTCATACACTGTGACTTATGGACCTCACCAATTCCCAGTGTCTCGGGTTTCAAATATTATTTGGTTATTCTCGATGATTGCTCACATTTCATATGGACATTTCCTTTACGTCTCAAGTCTGACACCTTTTCCACTCTATCTAATTTCTTTGCTCTTGTTTCCACCCAGTTTGGCCGCACCATCAAGGCTGTCCAATGCGACAATGGGCGCGAGTTTGACAACTCCAGCACCCGCACCTTCTTCCTCACCCACGGCACTCACCTCCGAATGTCGTGCCCTTACACCTCTGCTCAGAATGGGAAGGCTGAGCGAGCCATCCGCTCTCTCAACAATGTGGTTCGGTCTCTCCTCATCCAAGCTTGTCTTCCTCCTCGGTATTGGGTCGAGGCTCTGAACACCGCCACCACTCTACTCAACATCCTACCAACCAAAACGCTGCATTCCGGTACGCCTCATGAAGCCTTGCTAGGCTCTCCACCTGCGTATGACCATCTGCGCGTCTTCGGTTGTCGATGCTACCCCAACTTGTCCGCCACTGCTGCCCACAAACTCGCCCCGCGCTCCACTTCATGTGTCTTCCTCGGCTACTCTGCTCATCATAAAGGATACCGCTGTTTAGATATAAACTCCAACAAGATCATCATCTCCCGCCATGTGATCTTTGACGAGTCCTCCTTTCCCTTTGCCGAGCAGCCTGACACCCCATCCACCGCGGACTTCGAGTTTTTAGACACCTTCACTAACACCGTTCCGGCGCCTATAGGCCCGACTTGGTCTCCTTTGCCTGCAGGATCACCATCGCCGGCTCCTCTGCCTACTGCTGCGGATGCGGCAGTACAACCCGATGCGTCCCCCCTGGCTCCTACCTCACCGTCGCCAACACTCTCGACGCCCGCACAGCCACGTGCGGCTGCTTCGGCGTCTTTCACACAGCCACGTGCGGCTGCCCCGGCGTCCTCTACACCTCCTCGAGCGGCTGCCCAGCTCCCTCCGCTGGCTCGAGTCATCACCCAGGTGTATGGTCGCCGTCCAGCGCCTCCAGCAGCCCCCCGGCTCGTCACCCAGGTGTATGGCCGCCGCCCCCCGGCGCATTCAGCTACGTCCCCGGCGCCTCCAGCAGCCCCTGCGCCCCTTCCAACGGGCGCGGTTGCCGTTCCCCCCGTGGTCAATCAACACTCCATGACCACCAGGGCGAAACACGGCTTCCGGCAACCTGCTGTGTTCCACACCGCGCTGCTGTCTCCTATTCCGAGGACATACCGGGCCGCTCTTGCCGACCCGAACTGGCGCGCTGCCATGCTGGATGAGCATGCTGCCCTTCTCCAGAACACCACTTGGGATCTTGTTCCGCGCCCTCCTGGCGCGAATGTGGTGACTGGCAAGTGGATCTTCAAGCACAAGTTCCAAGCTGATGGTTCACTGGAGCGCTACAAAGCTCGCTGGGTCCTCCGCGGTTTCACACAGCGCCCCGGTGTGGATTTCTCAGAAACATTCAGCCCTGTCGTCAAACCAGCTACCGTGAGGACTGTTCTTTCACTAGCCATCTCCCGCAACTGGCCTATTCGACAGCTTGATGTGAAGAATGCCTTCCTCCATGGCACCCTTGATGAGACAGTTTACTGCGTTCAGCCCTCCGGATTCGAGGATTCCTCTCATCCGGATCACGTCTGCCGTCTGAACCGTTCACTCTATGGTCTCAAGCAGGCACCTCGAGCGTGGTACAGCCGTTTTGCAGCTCACTTGGTATCTCTCGGATTCGTGGAAGCCAAGTCTGACACCTCGCTCTTCGTGTTCCACCGTGGTGCTGAGATCATCTACCTGCTTCTCTATGTGGATGACATCGTCCTCACCGCCTCGTCCACCACACTCCTTCATCGCACCATCAATGCCCTGCAGCAGGAGTTTTCGATGAAGGACTTAGGTGATCTCCATCATTTCCTCGGGATGCGGGCTCAGCGGCAGTCTGATGGCCTGTTCCTCTCACAGCGCCAGTATATGCAGGAGATCCTAGACCGCGCAGGCATGGCTGAGTGCAAGCCCTGCTCCACCCCGGTGGACACTTGTTCCAAGGTCTCAGCCCAGGATGGTACTCCCGTCAGCGACGCCACAGATTTCCGGAGTTTGGCTGGTGCTCTTCAGTATCTCACCTTCACACGTCCGGACATCTCCTACGCCGTCCAGCAGGTCTGCCTTCACATGCACGATCCTCGGGAGCCTCATCTCGCCGCCTTGAAGCGTATCCTGCGGTATCTTCGTGGCACTCTTCACCTTGGGCTGCTCCTTCGACCTTCAGCACAGTTGGACCTGGTTGCCTACTCTGACGCTGACTGGGCCGGCTGCCCGGACACTCGCAAATCCACCTCAGGCTATGCGGTGTTCCTCGGGAACAGCCTTGTCTCCTGGTCCTCCAAACGCCAGAACACCGTCTCCCGATCCAGCGCCGAAGCCGAGTACCGCGGTGTGGCTAATGCCGTGGCTGAGGCATCATGGCTGCGCCAACTCTTATGCGAGCTCCACTCCCCACCCAGCAAGGCTACCTTGGTGTACTGCGACAACATCAGCGCCGTCTACATGTCATCCAACCCGGTTCAGCACCAACGCACCAAACATATTGAGATTGATCTTCATTTTGTTCGGGAGCGTGTCGCCATTGGTGCTGTCCGCGTCCTTCACGTGCCGACGACCTCACAGTATGCCGACATCTTCACCAAGGGTCTGCCTTCGACAGTTTTTCAGGAATTTCGGTCCAGTCTGAACGTCTGTGCCGACGCTCCGACTGCGGGGGGGTGTTAGACAACTGCATAGGTGTATGCATAGCTGTTAAGGCCCATGTGCCCTCAGTCACTTTCTGTTAGGGTTGCAGGGTGTTTGTTAGGGTTTCCAGGGTGGTCTCCCTCTGTTAGACCTAACCCTAACCCTTGCCCATATATACCTTGTATTGGTGCCTCTGTTATGTTAAGGGGAATCAAGCATCAATCCATTAACCCTAATCGCCTTCATTATTGACTAACTATTGGTGAAAAAAAATTACGAACTTTAAATCTTAAAATACGTTAGCGCCTTATAAAAATCAGCATAGCCAGTATAATTTACCTAGCTATAGCTAGCTCGATGACGTAGAATTTCATACATAGACTTCTTCTAACTATTTACTCATTCAGTGACTACTTGGATTGTCCGCGCAAAAGAATTCCACACCATGTGACCTGCCATGTTAATAGGGCACGTTTAGGATCGCGGTCTCCCCCTCGTTCGTCGCCGTAGAACCACACGGGCGTTGCAGTTGCACCGTAAGAGCAACCGATCGATGGAGTGCGAGCTAATTAAGGTCGCCATAGATTCCATCCAACAGTACGGAGCCACCGGCAGCGCGTTCTTTAATCTTCGTGCGCAACTAACCTACCATCCACATAGTAGCAGATCACTCGAGGATGCTGCCTCTGCTCTGCTCTGCTCCCGCATGACCAACCAAAACAGACAGGAACCCAAACCTCCCTGCACATGCACGCGCACACACACCAACTCCCGTGCAGAGATCAAAGCATGCTGCATAGTGCATGCATCCATACCTCGGCATTCACCTGCACTTCCTAAGAGCAGGTACAATAAGGCTTAGTCAGCAGGCTATAGCAAATGTAATATCAACAAAATCTTACGTGGCAGAGAGAGAAAGGAAGAGAGAGAAGGAAGCTGGCTACTAAATTACAGCTACCTATAGCACGTAAAAATATGCATTTCACTCTCTTACACGTGGGGCCAAATAGTTATTGTAATAGCTACCTTATTGTATGAACTATTTTTTTGAAGGTTATAGATGAAATGGACAAATATTATAGCCACTAGTTGGCTATACTATTGTACTTGCTCTAATCTCCGCAGAGGGGAGTGGTACTGCTACATAAATACGTAGGCGCTAGCCTCTTGATCACTGCTGCTTTTGCGTGCTTTCCTCTTGCCCATTATTGCGTAGAGTTAGTTTGGAGCAGTTGCATTACGTGCATGCAGGATGTGGTGCAGTCGGTACGCGTGGTTGTTGGGAAGGAGCTATGGCCTGTTCTTTTCCTCCGAAGCTAGCGATTTTTGGTTTTTGCTATAGTACCTAACTTTCAAATAGAGTATTTTCTCAAAACGAGATCTATAAGTAAAACGATATATACGTTAAAAACCCAACATTTGTACCATACAAAATCGCAAGTGAGTATCAATCTCTCCGTAATCTGTACCGTAAATAGCCAAAATTCAAAAATTTCAGCCAAAAGCTATAAACCGCAACCGTTGCCAAACATGCCCTTATATAGCCCGCTGACGGTCGAGCAGAGGTGAGGACAGGACAGGGCGTGTGCATTTTTCTGGTCGCGATTCCACTTGGGCGGCGCGTCCGTCCGCCTGTCAGTCCTGGCCGCGTATGCGCACAGCTGGAGCGGAGAGGCCGGGGCATGTCGTCTCTAATGGCGGTGTATCCCTTTACCTACGTACTAGCTGGAGCCGCGCGAGAGAAACATGCCACATGACGACCTTCCTAACAATTGGAGGGAAATAGCCGGAGTGGTAGTGTTCGCAGTACTACACTGTACTAGTGTGTAAGCTTCGGTGCTTATATCGGCTTAAATTTATGTTTTTTTTATTTTTCACTGTTTGAGATTTTTTTTACGCTGTCGATAACTTTTCACTGTAATTAAATTTAAAAGGTTAAAAATAGAAAAAATATTCTATCACACACAACGCAAAGGAATACGAAAAAACAAAAGGCAAAAAATCCTAAAAACAAAAAAGATGAAATTAAGAAACTAGAAGCTATAAGCATAAACCGAAATGAACAGGGCAAAGCAAACAGAAAATAATCTGTGGCCCTGTTTACAATGTGGAATTTTCTCACATGTATTGGAATTAAACCGTGAAATTCATGTAAATTCATGTGTTCAAAAAGGGTAATTACTTGTAGTACCAGAAAAAGGTGCTCCTGTGACTTGCATCGCCGGCATGTGATCAGTAACCCTGCAGTACAGTGTTCAGCATGCGATGCGAGATCGTCACGGGATCTTGCGTCCATGGAACGAATGGAATTGCGTTCAGTTGGCGACCGTGAAGAGTACGTTGGGATCTGGACATCTGCGTTCCTGTACATCTACTGCAACGTACTACTGGCTTTCTCAGCATCTTTGGTCAGGTCGATGTCGATCGATGCTGGTAGTTTTCCAGATGCGGGGATTGTTGAGACAATGCGGTTCAACGATACATTTAGTAAAATTTCAGAATTACATACGAACAAGTAGATTCCAATTAAGATAGAGCGATATGAGAAAAAAAAGGTTATAGAACAATTATCTAACCTCAAATCACCCTAAAAAAATTTATACCGACATGCGTTCAATTAAAAAAATTAACAATTAGCTTAAAGCTCATTTTGTTATTCGATTTATTTGCTCTCAGATATCGGTCGCACTTGTAAAAGAAACAAGGCCTACTTGCCACTAAACGGTCTAAATTAATCAATGATTTTAGTGACAATCACAAGATATTCTGTTATTCACGAGTTATATACCTTACCACATTAATCATTAACAGCTTAGGATATATAAGTACTCAGGCAACCTACCAATTAATTCAACAGCAAACAAAGTACAATGGTAGCAAGTAAACTGATATGATGAAAGCTACAGTAAATACAAAATAGCAACTAGAAGCTACTGAGCAACTCAGAAATTAGCAGAATTATCTACAGATTATCACTACATCTTACATAGACCAATTTATCTTTATCGAGAAGTTTAATACCCACAAATTTCATTCACAGTCGCCCAATACTAGTGTGGGTAAATCAAGAACAGAATTAATTCACTAGTATAGCATACCGAGAATGATAGCCAAATCAGTAAATAACTCGCTGCAGTGGCAGCACTCAAAAGCTGCCAAGAAGTCTCACGGACAAAGCACATCGTTGAGGACCGATGACCAGAAAACGAATCGCCGCTGCTATGCTGGGATATACCAAGCCAGTTAACGGAGATAAGATGCCCTCTCCACGAGTAGGAGGGAACATTTTACCAGCTGAAAACTAGTTTTTCGGGTGACCTCCGGTTAAATCTCAAACCGGTTCTAAAAAATTTGATTTGCATGAATTTTTGTTAAATTTAGAATAATTTTTTGCTGAAATTATTTTCAAAATTTTCGGCCGATATTTTCAACCGAATTTTGGCCTATTTTCAGCGACAATCGGCCAGTTTGTGTTTGAAACTCAAATTTCATTTAATTTTTTGTCCCAAATTTCACCGAAAAATTCCGATTTTCGGCAAAACCGGCCCTACGGACCCCCTCCGGTTAAAAATAAAAACCGGTAAAAAAACCTGGTAGGAGCACACCCCCAGTGGAGCCGAGGTTCGGGTGTCGCCACATAAGAGCAACTCCAGCAGGAGCCCTCAAATCAGAGCCCCTACTTTTGATTTGAGGGCTCCCCCTACTTTTGAGGGCCCTATTTTTTGAGTTAAACTCCAGCAGAAACCCTCAAATCAGGGCCCTCAAATTCATTCCAACTGAGAATGACATGTAGGGCCCACTCGTCATTCTCAAATTTCCTTGCCCGCAGCCGTCGCCGTCTTCTCGGAGACGCGCACTGCCCTGGCCGCCGCCCGCAGCTGCGCCCCCACCCCCAACGCCGCCGCTCCTCGCCCTCACCCCGGAGTTCTGCGACCTCCTCCGCCACCAGCTCGCGCCCTCCACCCACGACGACCCCCTCCTCGCCCACCAACTCCGCCTCTTCCACCGCCACCACGACGCCCTCTCCGCCCGTCTCCGCCTCCCTGCCGCCACGCCCTCACCGCCTCCCCCTCCCATGTCCAACGTGGACGGATCCTCCTCCTCAACCACCGGCAAGAAACGCGCGCGCGCTGGCGACATGGTCCGCGTCACCAACCTCGGCCTGGCCGACCACCTCCACTTTCGCTCCCTCGTGCGCCGCGCGCGCCTCACCTTCGAGGCGCTTCGCGGAATGTACCACCGCCAGGACGACTCCGCCGGCGTCCGCAACCGCGTCGACCTGCGCGCCTCCAGCAAGATGCTCTCCGAGGGCCTCTGGCTCCACCGCGACCTCCGCATCGTTGGCGCCATCCCTGGCGTCCTCGTCGGCGACGCCTTTTACTACCGCGCCGAGCTCTGCGTCGTCGGCCTCCACACCGCGCCGCAGGCTGGCATAGGCTACATCCCCGCCAGCCTCGTCAACGAGGGCCACCCCATCGCCACCAGCATCGTCTCCTCCGGCGGATACCTCGACGATGAGGACAGCGGCGATGTCCTCGTCTACACCGGAAGCGGCGGACGCCCGCGCAACCGCGTCGAGCACCACGCCGACCAGACGCTCGAGGACGCCGGGGAAGGGGAAGGGGGCGGTGGGGAAGGCGGGGAGTCGGGGACGGCGGCGGCGGCGGAGCAGACGGGCGGCGCGGGGGGCGGGAGGGTGGAGGAGGGGCGGCGCGGTGGAGGGCGGCGGTTCGGCTTGTGGAGATGTGAAGGCGGCGGGGAATTTTGGCGAGGGAGGCGGGCGGGCGAGATGCAGGCGGGGGGAGCGGGAGAAGTTTCACGGTGCGGGAAAAAAACAGGAAAATGAGGGGTGGAGGGGGAGCCCCTAGGAATGAGGGGGGGATTTGAGGGGCTCCTCAAATTTGAGGGCTCTAGTAGGGGCCCTGCTGGACCTCTATTTTTGCCTCAAGCCCTCAAATATGAGGGTTGAGGGCTCAAGTAGGGGCCCTGCTGGAGTTGCTCTAAGAAAGCTCACCACCGAGCACCACCCAAGTGCACGGTCGAAACTACCACCACACAGATTCACACCAAACAACAATCTCCATGCTCGGCAGCTCTCATTGTTCAAACAATAGCAACAGTGAGATCATGAACTAAAAGAAAGCTCTTACCCCACAAAAGCTCACTGAAGGATTGGACCGAGGTCGCCGCACCATTGCACAGGAACCGGCGCACGCTTGGGCTCGGACAAGCCGTCTTTCACCTCCGCCTTCCTCTGTGGTTCGAAGAATCAAGTCACAGGTTGCTAGAGAAGAGGATGCCGAGCCCAAACCCTTGACGTTGACCAAATCCCGGCTAGAGCAGCCAAGCCCAAATCAACCGAAATCAGCGAGAAACAGCCAGCAAAGAGAGAGTGGAAGATGTGGATGTTCTGCCATATCAAAGCCCTAAGGAAAATCCAAATCATAGCAGCGCCGGCGAGGATTGGCCCGACGAAATCATGGGAGAGAGGGGACGGGAAAAATGGATCCAGGATGAGTCCTCAGCCACGTTCCAATCCGTTCGGTTGAACAGATAAGCCTTCACCGCTCACTCTCTCTCTGTCTCTCCCCAATGACGAACGGGTCCTACAAGGCCAAATTTACAAATAAGCCTAGTACAATTTGTAAATTACTGATAGCCTCAAATCCATCAGGGTTCGAGTAGTAGGACGGAGTAGTACCTTTTCTTTTTCTTTTCCTCTCTCTCTCTCTCTCTCGCTCGCATCTGCTGTTTCTCGGTTCAGCTTTTTGGTGCAAACGATGATGGCCATGGTTCCTTTCATTCGGGAACAGTAGGGGGCCTCCACCTGCTGGTAGTGACTTCCTTTATGCTCTGTCCTCCTAAAGTAAGGACTCACCACAGGGACCATCCTTTTGGCGGAATCGGATTCTCTGTACGGCGACTGTAGAGTGAAGTCGCGAATTTGAGCCGTCCGATTGGGAAATGAATGATCCAGATCGGTTTTGTGCTACAGTGAATTTACTGTAGCGACTTCACTCTACAGTCGCCGTATACAACTGCAGAGAATCTCATTTCCCTTTTGGCAACCTATGTGAGAACGAAAAACCAAGGAAAATAACTGTGTCAAGCTATATATACGTGTAGACTGTGAAGTTGTCCGTAGGCTGTGTTTGGGGCCCGGTTATTTGCCGCTGAGCTGCTTCAGATAAGTGTGGGTTCCGAACTTCCGATGAATCTAGTTCAGTTTTTCCTCTTGCTGAACTCAGCAATTTTTAAGGGGCAAAAAAGAGCTCTCAGTCCTGCTCCAGTTGGTTTGGTTTCTGACTTTTCTGTCTTCTGGTTTTTTTATAAACTAGAAGTCAAATATAATATGTTAGTTTTTTGTTTTATTTCCTTTTTCTCTGTATTATCTGTAGAGATATAATAATATATTTTTATTTTTTCTTATTTTCTTCATTTTGCTTTAATTGAATGACTCAAAACAATGAACAACTACTACAGTGAAAATTTCTGCCAACAGCCGGAAGTTGTAGCTATAGGCTGTTTGGAGCAGCCCCTCAATTGATTTTTTTAAGGGCTTCGCATAAAGAAAAAAAAATTAGCGCCCTTGTTTCCAAGAATTCACATCAGCATTAGAGCATCCCATGTCAAGAATTGTTGCACTTAAAGACCTTGTTCCTCTCCACTAAAACACTCCGTTTAAGGTTTCTGGTGGAGTCCAGAATTATTCCAGCATTGGCATGGCGGGAGTGGGGTTGGGATCATACCTATTAATACCCTTTTCAAAGATGATATTGATTTAGTTCTTGAAATGGTACATTTTGGTATCGATCTATACCAATGTATTATTTCAGATTTAATATAATAATACGAGTATATATATTTATTTAATTATATGCACATCAAATATCACTTATAATATTATTCTAAATGCATAGTAGTACTATCAAATATAACATATATTTCAATAGATGGTATTATCAATTCCACTGGTATGACCAGTATTAGCCGGTATGGTCAGTATTAACTGGTATTGAGGCCAATACGATATGTAGAAGTACTTTGTACTAGTTTAGATATCGATATGACATATACCAGCGAAAACAGAAGGTATTGATAAAGCCTGATTGGGATTACTGTCTTGTTCATCTCTCTTCCTCCCACCGCTCCATGCAAGTTTACGCCGCATCTCCAGCTTGCCGTTCGTCTGTGTTCCTAGCCGTAGCTCTGGGCGTGCAAGGTTGGTGTCGTTAGAAGCGGTTCTACAAACACCGGGCCGTGCGGACGTAGTAGCCCAGCGTTATTTACACGGGTCTTCACCATCTGGCCCATCTATCGTTGCAACCCATCCATCAACTTTAATCATTACTTGTGGCCCGCCAACCTTGTCTACAGTGCGGGCTTGTAAGAACGTCTTTCTCACGGTTGTTTCTCAGGAAATCTTATGCCCTCACCTGCGATTCAGGCCGTGCCGGGGTGCAGCGCGTCCACCGCTTCTCACCACCACCTGGCCGCGGCCCCCACTCATTTGGGCAGCTTGGGCTGCTAATGAGCTTAAGCATATTTAGACTTTTGGACCGGACTAATCTAAAATTATAAATGGATTAGATCAAATTTGAATCTTTTTTATTAAGTTAAATTTGGGTTGGATTGGACCAGACTGTATGCCTCAAATTTTGTATTGGAATGCTTCTAGATGGGCCAAGCGGTGAGAGTCAAGTTTCCATCCTCTTCGAAACTTGTTCGCTTTCGAGGAGGTTGCAGTTTGTTAATGAGGAGCCCTCGTGCCACCATCTGTCGTGCCCTGCCTGCACGCAACCCAGCTTTCCTCCGCCGCACCGCGCCTCCACAAAACCTGGCGCACTGTGCCTCTACAGACCTCAAGGACGGGCAAGGCCCTGTCGCCAACTCGCCATGTGGAAGCTTGCCAAGTCTGGTTGTGGGAAGCATAAGAAGACGATCTTAGCCAGCCGTTCTTGATTGGATTCGGCTTTTGATTGGTCTCACAATTTCTCATGGGTTTGTTTTCTTCATTCGTTCTTGATTTGATCTCTCGAGTCTCTGCGCTTCCCTGTCTGTGCTCGCCGCCCTCCCCCTCCCTTCAATTTCTTCGAGGACTGGAATGTAGTGGGTGGAGGAATCGAGGCCCACCAATTCGCAATTTTAATTCTATTGCAATTTGGCCTAATTCAGCCGTCACGACCATGGACATGATGGAAACCACCGAGTTAATGTCGTCATCGGACGGCTTGGAGGATGACGACGCCGTGTCGTCCAACCTGCACAGCCCATTCCTCACAACTTCCTCTTGAGGCTTAGATAGCTGCAGCGACGGTTGTTGTGGCGACGAGAACGAGGGTCTAGCACGCACCGCGGGGGGGGGGGGGGGGGGGGGGCATCAGTCGGCGGCGTCGGCGGGGGATCACTGGGTTGCTAATATCCCAGGCGATGAGTGTGGACGAGCTACTCGAGTGCGATCCACCAGGTTACTGCAATAGTGCCTCGGTTCTTGCCCTTCATCTTGTCTTACTTTGGTCTGGATCAAGGCCCAGTTCTTTATGTGGGCTTGGATTGGAGTTAGGCCTCTTTGTTTAGGACCTAAACTGGATTGGATCTAAGACACAAAAACTGGTTTGGATCGCTGGGCTTCCCACTTTAGCAGCCGTATGGGCAGCGCGTGGAGTTGTCGTCGGCCGCGTTCTCTCGTGACAGAGTCGCCCACGCCGCCTGCCGCGAACGCACGGGCGCGCGGGCCTGCTGCCCACTTATGGGCCGTGCCGCCTGCCAAGAAAAGCGGCCCCGCGCGCACACCCGCTCGCCAGGGCTGCCTGCTTGGTGAGACGAGCTCCGCCTGCGACGGTTTGATCCGCCGTGGGCCGGCTGCACGGATCGCTCGCGTGCAGTTCCGTGGTTCCAACTTGCAAATAGCAATTCTGTTGTTCTGTTCCCGTTGTAGATACCATCTACGTCGAATTACATTCTCGTTGTACTAACAGCAGTTCTTCCCAGGTTGAAAAAAAAACAGTGATTCTTCTCTGTTGCAAACCTCTGTAAATCAACCAGCTGTGGCACCCGACTTGCCCGATTGAATTACCAGAGAGTATACGATTCCTGGTTTCTTGTGATATAACCTCTCAATGGCTGAAACCCCTGGTAAAAACAGGTACACTAACCAGCTGTCGTGTCCAGCTAAAGCCGTTCTTGCTTCAAGAAAGGCGACATGTAACAAATTAGGCGTCAGATATGAATGCTCGACCCCTACGAGATCTCCAAACAGCCTCTAACTGGCAAGGGGGTACTTTTACTGTTCTCACTGTTGGCTGAACGTGCGACATACTCCCTTCTGGTACTTTGGTGGTGTAAATCAGAATCTGGTGCTTGCTATGCGAGGCCGGGTAACCTAATAGTTGGGGTTTTGTGGGGACATGAGATTATTGATGGGACCTGTGATCATGGCCACATCTTGGAAGGTTTCCATTCAATGCCTTATATTCCACTCCACATGTGCCTTCAGAAAAAGTATCCCTTCTAGACTTGTTCCGAGGCTCACACACACACACACACATCTTCTTTTGCAGTACAACATATAACATGCAGGATCGAATTACTGGCCAAAAACAGGTGCTAGCTGGCTTCATCTCCTCTCTTTTCCTTCGATCACGCAATGAACTGAACGAGAAGTGCAGGGAATGAAAAGCAAAATTTTTCCATTTCGTACCTCCATCCTGGCCGCCTCTTGCCCCAATACAAGATTAACTAGCAGTGCGCTGTGTGCCCAAAAGAAATTCAGAAGTCCACACACACTGTCGTTCATCTGACAACGCATGGCATTAGCATGCTGTTTTGCCCATATGGGGCACACACAGTAACACTATGGGTTCAGTGGTTATACCAAACCACTAGGATTTGGATCTCACATTGTAGTTGGGTGAAAACCATCTTGTATGGTCAAACACACCACTTTTTTTTTTTGAAGAATCTTTGCCAACCAGGAAAACTTTGGTGCCTTGCATGGACCGAATGATGGATGGAAATTGCCTGTCATGAAATGATCCCTGAATAAACCTGCTCCATACATTTCGAACAATCCAACCGAGCAACTGTTCCTCTTCCTCTCCTCCATGTACGTCTAGTAAGTGGAGCCCTCAGATTTGAGCCGTATGTATCCTGTCGCGACGTGGCTCGTCCGCATTGGACGAGAGGCTGCCCTAGCATTATCCTGAGTAAATGGAGTACGTTGGAGAGCTTGTTCAGACTTGGGCACAGGGGCGGATCTGCCGGGGGGGGGGGCTCGAGCCCCCCTACCGCTACCGGATCCTTGGAGCCCCCCTAAATTTTTAGCCATGGATGTATAATTTAGAAGGGGCTGAGGTCGAGCTGAAGGTACTTCAGCCCCTCCAAAAAATTTTCTTAGATCCGCCACTGCTTGGGCAGGCTTGTGTGTGAGAGATATTTGTTTACAACTCAGTGCAAGCTGAAGACAAGAGATCCTAGGTAGCCTGCTTATATGGTTCTGGAACGGGGACAGTAAAACTGACCAATCATTTCTTGCGTCTCAGAATGGTTTGCCAATTTGCTACTACTGGGCTTTGGTCACAAAGGCACCCATGATCTGACTGCAGGTGTAGTAAAAGGACTTATCAGACAAAATGAGTAGAAGTCATCGGCATATCTGTGATAAGTCATAGGAGAGGAAGTGTTAAAGATACTAGATTTTCAAGTGCGCTGTGTCATAAGAGCTGCAGAATGATGCCTACATATATCGTCCGATTATTTGCGAGCAATGCCGCGCCTACAGAGCATTCCTACGAGCTTAATTTTTGCAGACGCAAAATCAAGCCAAGGTGCAGATATTTGTCATAATCTGTGGAAGATGTGTTCGTCCCTAAAAACGATGGATGCGATTACGAGACGGAAGATTGGATGATCATACGCAGACGCCGGCACAGCTGTTCCGCATTGTTTGGACGCGTGGAGTACCGTTCTGCTCCTAGATGCATGGCCAGGAAACAGAGCGTCCCAGTTGAGCACTCCTGCCTGCAAGACCGTATGATACGTCCCGGGAAAGCAGCGGCAGCGGCATGGGCGAGCCGACTTGCTGATCCAAAGGTTTATCGTGTTGCCGGCGAGCGCGCGCGCGCGCCCAAAAACGTGCGGTTTCTTGCGGCGGCGGCATAATGCGTGCATGCCATGCAGCGCGTAGCAGTCATGGCCAGGGACAAAGGTTGTGGCGCAGCGGCCTCCAAGTTTCTGCAACCCAAGCCTTCTGCTCGCCGCCACTGCCACACTTGCATTGGCTGCTCTGAAGCGGCAGGCTGCAGTACAAGCATGCCAGGCCAAGATCCAAATGGCACGGCCCTTGCGTTATTGTAGCACCTGCAATAATCTCAGGATAGAATGCGGTATGTATAATGGATGTGGCCTGAAAATTCAGGCTTTTTCGTAATACAACCGTGTCGAATTGGCATTGGATCGTGGCGCCTGAATTTTCTGCACCACCTTTTCTTTGCTCGTTGGGGGTGGTGGCCGGTGGGTGGACAGGAAGAGGAACACGATAAATACACCTCATATCGATCAGAGCAGGCGGCAGCGGACGCGCTCGGCCAACCTGTGGCCGGCCGACCGACCGGCGGCCACCCATGCGTCCGTTCGTCAATCAGCGAGAGAGCGCTGTGCCGTGCGCCCGCCCATGACGTTACGTGAGCCGAATCATTCATCTTTCGATCGGTTGCGACGCGCCCTGAGGTGACGCTCGCATGTGCGCGCCTTAGCTACCGAAAACCTTTTCCCTTTCCCTTTCTTTTCCTTTCTCCATGGCAAATCAAATCAAGGGGCTCTCTTAATTCCCCTCTACGACTCTACGTACGTACGTACGCATCACATGACTGGCTTAAGGAAGTTAGCTTCCACGGGAATGCATATCGAACGAATCGCGCTCGATTCAACGCATGCAAAAGAATTAGAACCCGTCTGGAACATAGGATTTTTACAGGAAGTAGTTTAATTCCTACAGGATTAGAGAAACAGTCTCGCGTTACAAACGGAGCCTCGAGAGGCGTTCTGAAGAAACGGGATCAAATTATCTCAGGAGTGCGCAGCTAGCTAGTTACTGTAACCAACCGCAGGTGGCATGATGGCGCGCGCGGTGGAAGCGAGCTACCGGCCAAGGGCAGCACAGCTGTGGCCTCAGACGTTCGCGTCAAGGTGGTTGCGATGGGTGGATGGACCACCACGGGGCCTGACTGAGCTAGCTAGCCTTTCCCTCTCTTCCTCACACCCCCACCGGCCGGGTAATTTCCATGCACATTTGAAACCAGCTATGTCTTGTACTGTCTCATTTCAAGTGGGCTGCTGCGTCTGGACACGACAGCAAGATCCCTGGTTCTTTCTAGGATGCAACATTTCCCCCCCATATCTGTTCTGCATGGAAAAAGATAACCGGATAGAATGGATCTGAATTCCAATAGGAAGAAGGTCCGGACCTACATGTCAACTAGTGTTCTAGAGTCGTTCACTAGTCGAAGGCCGGACATATACATGTTGATTATAAGGATTTTATCGGAGCACAAGCTCCCTAGAGTGTAGAGGTTGACTGTTGATCTGACCCCATGGTCTACGTTGAGTTTTTTTTACAAGAGTACACTTGAGCTGTCTAAACTTGCGCGATAATCTCACTTAGCTCCACCAACTTAATTACCTTGTTGGCTCCCTCAACTTGCATCCTTCTGCAACACTGGTCAAATCTGTTCTTAACTAACGAAACTTCATGGTGTGGCATCCACGTGGTGTTGACGTGGACCTTTTCTCCTTCCCTGAATGTACTTCAATGTATCCATGTGAAGTGCGAGAGTGAACAGACATAGAAGAGCGATGCATGAATGCACTTCAATTATGCAAATGAACGGTTAGGATGCATGACATGATCGACATCCACTATGACACATGCATTACTACAAAACAAGTTAAATGGATGCCTCGTCATAGACAGTTCATGAGAAATTGTCTGTGCTGTTATTATCACAGACAGTTTTACAAGTGTGATTGTGTACCGTATATGATACACACCTATCAATGATGGTTATTAACACCAACCGTCTGTTATAATTGTATATATCACAAATGATTTTTAATTAGAACCATATGTGATAGTTCACGAACAGTTATTAATATGAACCGTCTGTGATAATTGCATATATCACAGATGGTTTTTAATTTGAACCGTC